>JARZZO010000013.1:14835000-15175000 GCA_030544215.1 Zantedeschia hybrid cultivar
TTGCATGCTTAAAAATATCTTAGGGCACAACCCATAACAACATGAGGTGGGGATTTGATCACCCTTCTTTGGCCCACAAACCACAACCTCCTGGCATCTTGCATTCACCCAAAGCCCAATAAAAATGAATAGCAACTTGACCCTAGAATTCACATTAAAACGAAGGTGAAATTGGGTCCATTTTCATTTTGGACACTAGTGTCTAAGGCTAGAGGTCTAAAGGCAAACGCCTTGAGCGGGCTTGTGGTTATTTAATTAGGTCCTCACGACAGTGAGGGGAGCCTCTCAGATCCCAACCTCTTACCTGGCTAGTGGACAATTTGAAAGGGAACTTAAGTGGATCCCTAGTCGATTTGTGAAAAAGCCTACATTGAGTCCAATTAGTGGTTGGACTTCAAGTAAGATTGTATTTGCACTACTCTTTAAGGTTGGTGTCTAGGCAAAGAGGTTAACAAGCGAAGCGTAAGTGGACTTGTGGTTCTCTAATTAGGACCTCACGAGAGCGAGGGGAGCCTCCCACTATCCCACCTCTTACCTAGCTAGCTCAAGAGTGTGTGTATGGACTTCAATTAAATTTGACGGAATTCGCACTAGTTGTGTCCATAGGTCTAGGAAACCCTTAGGTCCATAGGTCAATTTGTGTTGATAACTTGTTTGTTAATAGAAGAAAAAAAAAATCTTAAAAAAAAAAGAAAAAAAATCCAATATGGAGTGCAACCAATCTCTATTCATGAAGTCAACTAAGCAATTGAGGGACGATTTCTATCCTAATGAATACACTCCATCCACTTGCATCCAACTCTATAAAATCCATGCCCAACAATATGAAATTAACCCCGATACCATTCAGATGCTCATATCTTTTTTTCGGAGATCCTTATGAAGATCCATATAAGCATCTAGATGACTTCCTTCAAATTTGCTCTACAGCTAAAATCCAAGAGCTCTCTGATGATGCTCTCCGACTCATTCCATTCACATTATCTTTGAAAGACCGAGCTAAATATTGGCGTAAGATCATTGGAAACCTGCCACCAGATGGATAGTGTTAGTCTTAGGTGGCCTACAAGCCAAAATGACTTTGTAATATCATTCATTTATTAATAAGATGGCAATAAATTCATTATGTATAATTCACATTAATTATCGTTTTATAGTGAAATCTGTGAATATGTGCAATAGTGATTAGATTATGATGAGATCGTACTAATGAGATTGATCACTTAAACACACATTCTTAATTGTTCCTAGTCGGAGGATATCCGAGAAGGACATCGGATATCCGGATAGACTAGTACAGAATTCTCCCGCTTATAAGATGAGGGTGATTGATCTCTGTTGTCACCAAAAAATGAGCAAAGAGAAAAATCCAAATATTTTTTTTTTTAGTAAAAAGAAGGTTAATGGACAGCAGTCATGCCTATCTTTCAAGCCAAATGAATCAAAAATAGGGCCACTCTAGGGTCGAAATGATGAAAAAATCCAAAGAAACAACCGGGCCCATTATCTCAAGCAAAGGAGGTCCAAACAATTGTGCAAAGATTGTCTAAGAAGGCCTAAATGAAGAAGATTTAAGGGGCAGCAGCTAAGCCCAATTTTGCAAGCCAAATGAATCAAAAAAGGGCCACTCTAGGGCCCAAATGGTGAAGAAATCCAATGGCACAACCGGACCATTATCTCAAGCAAAGGAGGTCCAAGCAATTTTTCTTTTTTTAAAAAAAGAAGGCCCAAGTGAAGAAAAGTTAATAGACAGTAGTCATGCCCATTCTTGTAAGCCCAAAGAAGTCAAAAAGGGGTTACTTTCAGTCCAAATGATGAAGAAATCCAAGGGGGCAGGCCCGGGCCCATTATCTCAAGCAAAAGAAGCCCAATAGGGCCAATTTGGGCCCAAAAAGTAAAGGTCAAAGCCCAATTTCGTGGCAGCCTTTAAAAGGGCCCAAATGGTCCCCCCCCCCCCCCCCCCCATGGCTTATTCCTACCCCTTTGACCCATGGTCAAATCTGCCCAAATGAGGATAAGAAGAAAAGCAAGTGGTCCCCCCCTCAAGATTCTTCTAGAAGAGGGTAGGTGAAAAGCAAAAGGAAAAACCAATCATGATTCTCTAAGTATTGTGGCCTCATTGGAGGGCTCTTAAGAGGGGTTTATTATCCCAAATTTAAGGCTAATGGATACCTAATCTACCCCCCAAAAGTAACCCAACTTTATCTATAAAAGAACCCCCATCTTCTACAAGAAAAAGTTGGAGACAAAAATCCCAAAAAAGATAAAAGAGAAGAAGAAAAGTGAGAGAGCTTAGAGGAGCACGTCTCCGTTCTCCTTCCCCTCCATTTCCTGCATCCCAAGAGAGAAAAAAGAGTTAGAGAAGAAGAGAAAAAGAAAGGAAGAGTGCTAGAAAAGAAGAGAGCAAGATTGTGGGCTTCAAGAGCCATTCTCTATTCTCATCCCCTCTCCAAAGTAGAGTGGGGGTGAAGAAGGGGTCTATTTATGTCTCCTTGCTTTCTTACAATGTTTTCCTTCATTTTGATGTTCATAGAAATTTCTATCTCCCCCTTGATGTTCATCCAGGTAATTGAAAGCAATGAAATGTAAAGTTCAGATTTTCTGAGTCTGTTTTGTGAATCTGCTGGTTATCTTGCTTCTATGTCATTTTTTCCTTCATAAGGTATGTATTTTTCGTGTGGGGATGGTAGAGAGGCCTTTCTAGTTTATAGAAATGATCTTCTCAAGCCTTGAAACCCCCTAAATATGAAGATATGACCCGAAATGTGCTTTGCTGTCTAGATTTCCTGAAAAGTGATTTTCCATTTATTTGTCGTTGGTTTTGAGGTTGTTCAAGGTGGCTTGGCCTTCCATGACCCTTAGGAACACATCCCCTCCGTGGATGATGTTTCCCCAAGGCCAAACATCAAGAGAATCTCCTAAGTTTCATATATATTAAGATCTAAGTTTCTGTTTTCATGTTAGAACCGAATGGGTTTTGTTTGGATTTTTTCCTTTGATGGCCAAGGGTTTAGGCCCTAGAGGTTCTCTCACTAGTTGAGGATGAGGTTCTTTGAGTATAAACCCTCTAACATGGAGCCAAGAAGGAGAGATCTGTAGAAAAGATAAAAAGTATACCTAAGTTTCTCATATGTTCATATTCAAGTTTGCATGATATTTTCCTAAAGAAATACATCTAAAATATATTTTAAATAAATATATTTTTTTCTTGTACCTTTTATACCTTATTTTCTATCATTTGGGTTAGTTTTAAACCCATTTTTCACCGAAAATCCGGGTTTCAGCCTGAGTCTGCGTCTCCCTGTGCAGACTCAGTGCCAATTGCAGGTTTTTGATTCTGCGCCTCTTTCAAGTTGGTTTTCGAGCTTGAGGTGATTCTTTGATCCTTCCCCAAGCTGTCCAAATGTTCCTTGGACCTAGGGATGTCCCTTTGAGGCCCAATGAAGGTCCTAAATGGATTGAACTTTGAGTTATGAAGCCCTTAATTTTTCAAACCGAAGTTTTGCCATATGTTTTAAGCTTTTAAATGTTTTCCGATGTTTTCCAAAGATGTCCCGATCTAAGGGTGCCAACAATCCAATGTTGGGTAACCCATCAAGGGCCCTCATACAAAAAACATCATTCTTGTGTTCCCATTTCTATGGGTTCATTTAGATGATGTGTCCCGAAGTCCCAATGAGTTGGTGGAGTACCTTGCTCCCCAAATGTAGAAATGGAATGGGTGATTTCCTGTAGATAACCCTTTCATTTTGAAGGCATTAAGGGCACCCTTTGGGTGAGTGGTTGGATGCTCGGCACGCCTCCCTTTATAGCCACCTCCATAGTTCATGGCTACATGTGATCCTCTAGAGAAATTGGTGGAGTTCCTTACTCCCCAAATGTAGAGATGCTTTGGATTACCCCTTGTGGATTTTTCTTACATCTTGAAGGCATTAAGGGCACCCTTTGGGTGAGTGGTTGGATGCTCGGCACCCTCCTTTATAGCCATCCCTATAGTCCATTAGCCATTACATATCCCTTTAAGGGAGTTGGTCCTTTGGGTCCCTTCATGCTATTACCCTTCATGAAGATTTTAAACCTTTTTATTGGGTTTTCCTAATAAAAGGTTGAAATTCAACTTGGAATCATTATATTAAGCATTTTCAATGCTTTGTAAAGTGATCCAAGAAGAATGGGATAAACATAAAGAAACCATGTCATTTGAAGAAATCTACACAAGAACCACTCCTTGAAAAGGCCTTATATAGCCATACTCAAGTTCTGAGATTTCTCAGTGTTATCCTCCTCAAATTTGTGGTGATTCTTAGATCACTTCAAGTTGAAAGAGGTATAAACCTGAAATTATACTCAGATTTTGAGTCTGCGCACCTATAACTATGGAAATTCAATTGGGAATGGGGTACAATCTATTTTCCTCGACTCCGGATTTCATATTCTAACTTTAATAGTTTAAACTAACCGCTTGATAGATTTAATTGCAGCTTGAACTGTGCAGGAATTTCAAAAAACCATTTTCAGACTTGAGTCCCGCACCCATGCGCAGACTCAACCCAAAAACTGTCAAGTGATGGATTATTGGACCAAGGACATTGATTATGGCTCAAATTATTCAAAATAATAAAATTTAGATTATATTTAAATCAGAAAAGGTTAAAAAATAGACATTCTCCATTTTAAATAAACACAAAACTTCAAAACACAAGTTGAGTCTGCACACCTTTCATAAGCTCATTTCAAATGAAAAAATCAACTAAACAATAAATCAAATTTCTCAAATCACTCACAATCATATATCAAATACTCCATGTCATTTAAATAAACATCCATTTACAAAAAGGATCCAAATCCTTTCAAAATAAACAAAAATCACAAGTTCAACTGAGTCTGCGCATCCCTTGTGCAGACTCAAACCCATTTTTCTTATATCCTTGATATTTGAAGCTACCCAGTTCTTTGAAACTCTTGGAATTCCCCTCAACCTCAGAAGGTTCCATCTTTTCAAGAATTATGCTCAAAATCCTCTTTAAACTTGAGTCTGCGCATCAATCCCAAGGCCAAAACCTCATCTCTTGGCCCCCAAATCATGCCCGCAGCTCCAAATCTATAAATCATCACCAAACAAAACATAAAATCAAGTTATCCCACCAAAAATCCAATAAAATAACTCACAAACAAAAAATCCACAGTTCAGACTTGAGTCTACGCATCCTAGCGTAAACTCAACCCTGAAATTCACAAAAAATAAAAAATCAACTTCCCGACCACTAAAAGATGATCTAAAACCCTCTAAAAATCAAGTTTATTCTTATCTATCATAAAATCAAATAAAAACACCAAGTTGTTCTTGAAAAAAATGCAAAAAACAACTCAAAACACGTTGGTGACAAATGAGTCTGCGCTACCCAGCGCAGACTCAACCCTGAAATCCCAAATTTGGCCTTTATGACCCTAAATTCCCTCCAAATTAAATCCAAAAATTTACATAAAAAATTTATACTTTATATAATTCAAAAACCTAAATATAAGCTTAAAATTCCTTTTGCAAAAAATATAAAAAATGTTTAAACACTTTGATAAACAATGAGTCTGCGCTCTATAGCGCAGATTCAACCCTAAATTCTTAAAATCTGATTTTTTGGCCATTAAATTCCCATAAAATCAAATCAAAATCTTAAGAATAAACCCTATGTTTTCCACAAATCAAAACCCAAACAAAAAATGATAACTTTTTCCTTGAAATTACCTAAAAAATTGAAAAAATAGGCTTGTGACTAATGAGTGTGCGCTACCCTGTGCAGACTCAACCCCTAATTGGTAAAATCCAATATTTTCAACCTTAATTCCTTTAAAATTGAATAAAAAATCCCAAGATAAAAATAAAATACTTTCTATAAATAAAAAATCAAATAAAACTCATTTTTGCCCTTTTGCAAAACATAAAAGATACCTAAAAGAAGCCTCACTTCAACCTTGCTCATTCTCTAAAAACCTATAAATTCAAAACATAAAAAGTATAAGTCTTTGAAGTATTTTCCACTCAAATCAAATAAGCAAACATAAAAAACACTTTCATACCTTTCAAATCAAATCCAAAGTCTCTTCACTTCAAAACTGAAAAAACACAATAAGAAATGTTTTGAGACTCCCTTGATAAAAAATGTCATCTAATTCAATCAAAATATCATAAAAAAGATCTTCATTCCTCTCACAAATCAAAAACCAAAATAAATACAAGCATTCTCATTGTTAACAAATGAGTCTACGCATCCTTGCGCAGACTCAACTTCATGTTCACTCCTGAACATAAAAAATTCAAACAAATCTTCAATGCATCCACATAAATCAATCCAAAAAGACTAAAAAATGTCTCTCATCATTATCCATCAATAAGAATCAATAAATCAAGTCTTGCGTAGACTCAACTTTAAACTAAAAAATGAGTTTTCTTCTCAAATAAAAACTGAAATTCATTCATCTTTCGAATGCAATTTTGTATATTTTACTTATATCATTTCAAAGGGTGTTATTCTATTCTTCTGATGATTAATCAAGAGTTTTCCTCTTAGGAGGATATAATTAACGCTATTCCATTTATGGGTAACGGGATCGGGTCGAAGAACTACACATTCATTTGATTGAGTTAGGTAGAGCGCACAAACACAAATCTAAATCTAAATCAAAAATCAAGATCAAGTGCATTTTTTCCCTAAAAAATGTACAACAATCTCATAGTCACTTATGTGGAGACACTAAGGTGAATCTGTAGGTGCTCATTAGAGAATGAGTTCACCGAACTGATCCGACTGAATCGCTGGATGGTATTGTATCTTACTGTCAACCAACTTGATTCTATTGTCGCAGTTGCGTGGATGGTCCTCGGACTTGAGACACCAAGGACACCTTGTCAGTAGACTTCTGTGCTTTGACCTTGGTTTATGAATCTCTAACCACGGGATTCTAAAAAGCCAAGGATCGGGTACAACGGAATACCGTCGAAGGGAATTGAGTGTCAATAAGGAATCATTCACTCTCGATACTAAGAGAGAGAATGTTCTAGGAAGGATGCGTGGAAGTCCCTGGAAAGGGCGGACAATAATATCGGGAAAAGAGTTTTCTGATATTATTCGGCAGCATTCGATCCAAGTGGGTCGGCCGGTTAGGGTTTGATAGTACACCATACTCTGAGTTGACTCGAGAGCATTGTACGAATGAAGGACTATATCTACGCGGTAACTGTTGGCGGAAAGGTTCCAAGAGTGGGTTACTTAACCCCGATACCTTCCGGGTTCACGCGGTGTTGCTTGGTACCCAACGTGATCGGAGACCCGACCGAATTCGATGTGCGACATTGATTTGGTTGATTAATTAATTAATATGAGTTATTAATTGATTAATCAGGCCAGTGAGAAGTCACTGGGTTTATTGGGCCATTAACCGGACTGGTTATTGGGCCTAAAGGGTCACACGCAAATGATTCTCAAGGCGATGGATAAATAAGAGGGTTTTATATAAACTGGGGTTTTTTATCAAAAACCGCACGATTGATATAAAATATAGCGAACGGGCTGAGCAGGCCAGGCTGCTGCTAACCGTAGCCGCCCCCTCCTCTCTTTCTCTCTCTCTCTCTCTGGTGCCCCAGAAGAATCGGGAACCCCAGATCTGCTCCACTGCTTCTTCGACTCCCGTTCGACAGGAAATCGTCCGCACGTTGCGGCGATCGTTACGGCGAACGGCGGAGACTTCATGGGCTGCAAAGAACGAGGAACGTAAGGATATCCGTCGCGAGGAGGATCATGTGGACTCCGCTAGAGGCCGGGCGCTTGCGCGGCTTGCAGTGTCACACCGACAGAACCGAACGGTTGAGGATTCGAATCCGTGCACGATAAGAACCGATTATTGGATAATCCGGTTTTAGTTTTTTCAAAACAGGAAACGGATCGTCAATATTTTATTTTATTTCCGCTGCATTTTTGCGATCCGGAGAAACGCCGAGAACCCAACAGTGGTATCAGAGCCAGGTTCCACTATTTCTCGTCCCGTTTCGATCTCCGAAATAATATTTTCATGTGTTATTCCATGCGTTTAACCCGATTAAAATGTTCATTAGATGAGCACAAAAATAATTATATTATTTTTATAATTTTCAGATTTTAAATTTGGGATTTCTTTCTTGTTCCTCATGTGATGAAGAACGGGGTTCTTGCCCGTGGGTTTCTAAGACCTTGATGCTTGAAAGAGTTGAATGACTAGCATAAAGGATGCTAGAAATTTTAACTTGTAGTTTCGGGCATCATGGCCGGCGCCTGAGAGGTTGCCAGAGGAGTTGTCTAAGATGGCCGGATTTAAAGGGGCCTATTCTTCCCATTTTGGTTTTGAGAAAACCAGTAAACAAAAGGAACAAATAGGGCTCGAACAGGCTAGTTTTGAGCTCCACCGGCAGGCCCGCCAGGGCAGGGGGCGTCGCCGGCGGGGCCGGCGTCGGAATGTCGGCCACCGTGAAACCCCCCACTAACCGCCGGCCGCCGGTGGCTCTTTCTTCAACCCGCCGCCGCCTAGAACTTGCTTGCAGGGAATTAGGGTTCTGTGGGCTGAGGGGTGCGTTTGGTTAGGGGCAGGTTATGGGCCGGGCCGGTCATGGGATGACCTGCAGGCCGGATCACGGGCCTGGTCGGACCAGGCCCGAGCCAGGCGCCCCACCGTGGGCGCCTAGTTCGAGCCTTGGCTCGGCCAGGACCCGAACCCATGGCTCAGCCAAACAAGCTAAGCCTCTTTTTCAAAACCCCAAATAAAACCCCATTATTCCAAGTAAACCCTATTAACCCATATAATATTTAAATTAGATTTTGATTTAAAATTCAAAATTGATTTGAAAATTTTAAATTACTATTCAATTTTAACTTATTTGGGTAAAATGATTATGGAATCATTTAATTTAGCAAATTTATTGTTTAATGTTTAGAGTTAGTTACTAATTTAAATGTTAAATTAATAATTAATTTTAAACTGACTAATTTAAGTGTTAAATTAGTGTCTATTAGTTAATTGAAATTAATTGTTAGTGTTAAATTGATAATTAATTTTAACTAACTAATCTAATGGTTTAATGAGAAGTTATTAATTAATTGATATTAATTATTGTTTTAAGAGTTAAATGAATAATTAATATTAATTAACTAATCTAAGAGTTAGATTAGTAGTTAATGATTAATTTAAGTTAATTATTAGTTTAAGAGTTAAATTAATGATTAAAATTAATTAATTAATCTAAGAGTTAGATTATAGTTAATAACTAATTAGAATTAATTATTAATTTAAAGTGTTAAATTAATGATTAATTTTAATTTACTGATCTAAGAGTTAGATTTGTAATTAAATATTAATAGTCTAATCATTAGATTATTAATATTGTTTAATCTAATTGTTAAATTGTTTTAATTATTAGAAGTATTCTAATATGCATGGAATAATATGGAATTATTAATCTGGAGTGTGTGCACATGTGATGTGTGTTTATTGCTTTTAAATTTGATTTAATTGAATACTTAACTTATTAAAAGAATTTTTAAATTCAAAAGCCAATTTTGATTGGAATCCAACTTTCTGAAAGCTAAAATTATTTTATTTTGAAAATTCTTTTGTTTTAGCCATGTGATGAGCTTATCATGTGTGGAATGTTGAAAACACACCGTGGTCATAGATATGAATATTTAATATTATTCATGTGATGAATGATGTGTGAGGATCGTGGATGTGTGATTGAATTTTATTAATTGTTAATAAATAGAGGTCTATGTACCTCTCCCTCTGTCATACTCCGATGTACTTCTACCTCCCTCTCTCTTATACTCGTCATAAGGCCTTCTTCTATTTACATATAATTCTAGAATTCAATGTAATCTGATCGAGGCAACCGAAGAAGGAGCGAGGACGATCCACTGCTACAATCAATAAGGCGATACGATGGAGATCTTTTGCCTTTATGTTTGCAGGATTATCTAATATAAATGTTTTGCTAGATTGTGTGTGTTTGACTGTTAGCTCCAGTCAAACCCACTGCACTATCCATGACCACACTAGACATATATGTTGCATTATTTATTAATGTTTCATTATAAATCAAAGCAGGTATAGTTATTTAGTAAATATATACGATATATTTATATACTATCACCTAGGAGAGACCAAGATAAAAGTTATCTAAATACCTTCGTCTAAATTCTAAGTAGTAACGTGAGTAGTTAAGAACTTACCGCGTGGTCTACCATCGTTAAAGTCATAGGATTCAAATTACTTTAGGCAGGTTTGTTGTGCTACCACAAGGCCTGTTTAATTGTAAGGAGAGACTGTGGCTATGACATTAGATGCCTATTTGATCGGGGTAGAGGAACCATGTAGCTTTGTTATGCTATCCACAAGGGCTGCATGCAAATTTATGCTCGTCTCATAATGATGGTTAGCTTAGACCAGAATTAATGGCTTGTTGTGCTATCCACAAAGCCATTAAATCTCTGGGACTAAAGATAAGATTGGATATTGCAAGGAGTTGCAAGTCTCATGAGATGGGTGCTCTTTGATTGTTTTACAGCTTTCTTGTGCTATCCACAAGGTTGTACTGCAAGTCATTGAGATTATGATCCCTACTAGAAGAGTGTCGGTGTCTCCTGTTCTGTATGGCTGAGGGTTATACAATCCGTCGAAATTAGTGGGAGTTAAAAGTTGATCAAAAGACCATGTCTTGTTTTAAATTTTAATAATTGAACATATGCTAAATAGATTTTATTCATCTCCTGTAGGGAATTATGTCACCAAATAACCTACTTCGTGGCATACTTGATGTCAAACGGTTGACAAGCCTGAACTACTCGGATTGGTTCAGAAACCTGAAGAATGTCTTCAGATCTGAGCACATTGACTATGTCCTTGAAGCTGATCCTCCTGCTGAACCGGCATTGGATGCCCTTGACACAGAGATGATAGCTAACGATAAAAGATCGAAGAACAAAGGCAAAGGAGTAGTAAAAGCTGACTACTTCTGTAAGGACTGAGGTTTTCGAATCCGGTTTTCGGGGTCGGACCCTATAGTTCAGGCCCTGATGGGGCTGAGACTCTGTTCTATTTCGCGTCGAGCCCGCTCGACGCGGTTTAAACGGCGTCCAGCATTGCAGACGCGTTTTATATTGTGCCACGTGGGTGCCACGTGGGTGGGTTTCGGGCCGCGAGTGTACGGCCCCTGTCTTGTCGTCTGAACAACGTCTGTGATGGACGACGCCATTCAGACTGCAACCCTGCGATGTCAGTGTACGGTACCGGTCTTGTCGTCTGAACGGTATCTATGGAGGACAACGCGTTTCAGAGCTTCTGTCAGTACGGCCTGTCCTGTCATCTGACTGGCGTCTGTCTTGGACGACGCGTTTTACCCTGTGTAGGTTTAACCCCACGAAACTTCCCTCCTTTCCCTCATTCTCACCCTCACTCTCTCTCTCTTCACCCTCTCCACCCTCCGACTCTCCCCACTCTTCCCCTTCCCTTTCCCTTTCTTCCTCTTCCACCACTCCACTACCTCTCCACCTCTCACCACTGCCACCACCACTTTCTTTACGGCGTTCCATTCTCCGGACGGCGGCCGACGTCCCTGCGGAGTGGCGGCGTCCTCGGAGTACCGGCAGCGGTTTGCGGTGCGACGGTTTGGCGGCGGATCCAGGAGGAGTTCAAGAATCGGTAGGGTGACGATTTCTGTAGTGTTTCATTTTTAAAACCATGTTCTCCCGCTTGAGGCATGCTACGGATCTATGGTTTTTGGGTAGAATGAGCATGTTAAGGGCTTTTCTTGATGGGAATGGGAGTTTCTATGAATATGGATTTAAGGATTCCTTGTGATGGTTTAGTTTGTCCCTTTTCCCCCTCTGTTTTGTGTGATTTTGGGGCTCTTGGGAATCAAAAGGGGGACCCTCGGGTTGAACTGCGGAACCGGGTTTCTGGCACTAAAAGACGCCGTACCTGGACGACGCCATTTAGAATGGCGACGGGCCAGTACGACGCCATTTAGGCAGAAATCACCATGAGTAAGGATTCTGCAAATTTCAGATTCTGGTGTGAATGGCGTCTGAGGACAGCGACGCCTTTTGATAAGGCGGCTTCCCAGGACGACGCGTTTTAAGAAGAATCAACCGTTGCCTGTCCCTGTTTTCGGTCGTTAATTGACGACTAGGGATAGCGACGCGTTTTAAAAGGCGGCTACTTGTGACGACGCCTTTTTAGGCCATATTCTGAGGCCGATATTTCATGAACCAGTTTAGGATGCTTGAATAGCGTCGAACTTGGGCGACGCGATTCAACAAAGAACCATACTAATCCATGCTAGTAAAATGTATTTACACTATTAGATAGTCGGTTAAATACATGCACTACTCGATAATAATGGATTATTCGTGACCGGATCACACTGTACCGTGTTTTGTGTTACTGTGGACCTAGAGTGACAGTTGTAGCACTTTATCACCCTGTGTTGGTGTGGGTGGAGCACAGCATCGGTGGGAGCAGTGGCGGGGTGACGCCTAGTGAGAGAGGGTCACCTGGTGAACCCCGGGGCTAGCTAGTACCGGTGTCGGAGTGGTACCTGTGGAGTGTCACTCGTGCTGGGGGAAGGAGTAACCACCTGAGCCAGTTGGGCCAGAGTAGCTAGCGTGCTATCCGAGGGGTTACTGTTTTGTCTCAGCGGATCGGTGTTTCCCACTTTCGTTGTGTGGTTGACGTGTTTTGAGGATACGCTGGTTACGGGTTCCCTGATAAATTGGAATTATGCATGTTAAATATACTTCGAATGCATGTGATTCATATCGAGATTTAGGTGTAATAATTACTGCTTTACTTGGTTACTGTACCTCCTGTTGTACCGTGCACTTGTGGGTGTGTGAGTGGGCAGTGGGGATCGAAGGATCCCTACTGAGTCTTTTCGTTGAGACTCACCCCTGCGGTTTTCAGGTGAGGACTCCAGGCAGACTTAGCGAGGGGTGTGCTGCTGTGTGTCGTGCGCCGTCAGTTGTTGTTCCGGAATATGCCCCGACGTAGTTGTTATCTTTATTTCTGGCATGTATGCTTAATTATTTCTTTGCTATTGGAGTATGTAATCATTTGCTGTATCGAGTCGCATTGTAATAACTTTTAATTCCTGCATTTTCCTTTTAATTCAATGCGATGTGAATATTTAGCTTAGTTTATTATTTATTTCCCAGACTTACTTAGATCCTAGTTTAGTTCCAAATTAATGATTCGGTACTCATTTAGTAATCGGATCCCCGATTATAGGGTGGTGGGTCGTTACAACTTCTATTGTAAGTAGAATGGTCACTAGAAAAGGAACTGCAAAGAGTTCCTCAGCGATAAAGCTCAGGGAAAAGAAAAGCTATTAGAAGCTTCAGATATCTATATGATAGATATCAACTTGTCAGTTAGAGATTCCACATCTTGGGTATTAGATACCGGGTGTGCTTCTCATATCTGTCATGATGTGCAGATGCTGACAAGTAAGCACAAGCTGAGAAAAGGCGAGGTGGAATTGAGGATAGGAAATGGCGCAAAAGTTGCAGCAGTTGCTGTTGGGACAGCAAACCATAGGCTTCCATCGAGAGACGAATTATCATTAGAAGATTGTTATTATGTTCCTAGAACATCATATCAATATCTTGTTTGGACAAGATAGGATATAGGTTGTCTATTGATAATAGAAGTTGTTCGATTTATTATGGTAATAAATCAACAACTTCGGCATCTTTAATCAACGATCTATATCTTTTAGATGTTTCTTATTATAATCTTCATATTGATAATGCTCTTAAGAAGAGCAAGAATTGTATGAGCCAAGCCTACATGTGGCATTGTAGACTTGGACATGTTGGTGAAAGCAGGCTGCAAAAGTTGCGCAAACATGAATATTTGAATGCATTCGATTATGAATCGTTTGCGACATGTGAGTTCTGCATTATGGGAAAGATGGCGAAATCTCTATTTACTGGACATAGAGAACGTGCTAAGGACATTCTGGGATTAATACATTCAGATGTATATGGTCCCATATCCACCCAAGCCAAAGGTGGCTTCTCATACTTCATCACTTTCACCGATGACTTCTCAAGATTCGGCTATGTGTACTTAATGAAGTACAAGTCGGAAGCATTTGAGAAGTTCAAGGAATTCAAGAATGAGGTAGAGAAGTAGTTATGGAAGAGTATTAAAGATTTTCGATCAGATCGAGGAGGAGAATACTTGAATATTAATTTCACACAATTCTTAAAGGATAATAGTATCCTTTCTCAGCTAACCCATCTATATACACCACAGATGAATGGTGTATCAGAAAGGAAGAATCGCACCTTGTTAGAGATGGTGCGATCCATGATGAGTTTTTCGGGATTACCAGTGTCTCTTTGGGGGTATGCTCTAGAGTCAGCAGCATACCTACTGAACAGAGTACCCAGCAAGTCTGTAGTCTCTAGTCCATATGAGATATGGAAAGGCAGGAAACCAGAATTTAAACATGTTAAAGTCTGGGGTTGTCCTACTAATGTAAAGAGGCATGATCCAGAGAAGCTGAAATCACGAACTGATAAATGTAGGTTTATGGGATATCAAAAGGAAACTTTTGGATACTACTTTTACCATCATGGTGAATAAAAAGTGTTTGTCGCCAGGAAAGCTATCTTCCTGGAAGAGGAATACCTTCTCCAGGAAGAGAAAGGGAGTAAAATAGTACTGAAAGAGGTTCTAAATCCCCAAACAACTGTATTATCATCAGATGAGATATCAGTTCATGAATCTATTCAGGTACACACAGATGAGCCTCGTAGATCTGATAGATTACCTAGACTACCCGAACGATATGTGGGACACATCGCTGAAGGTGAGTCTAAGGTTGAATATAATGAGGATGATGATCCTAAAACCTACCACGAGGCCAGAGAAGGCCCAGAAGCCGGGAAATGGCAAGAAACCATGAACTCAGAAATCCAGTCCATATATGATACAACCAGAAGGTTTCACATATGGATGTAAAGGACTATCACGAGACTTTCTCATCAGTTGCCATGATAAAGTCGATCAAAGTTCTACTCGTCATAGTTGTACACTACGATTACGAGATCTGGCAGATGGATGTAAAGACTGCCTTCCTCAACGGAAATCTTGAGGAAGAGGTGTATATGATACAACCAGAAGGTTTCACATCCAAGAAATCTCCAGATAAAGTGTGCAAGCTTCAAAGGTCTATTTATGGATTGAAGCAAGCTTCCCGGAGCTAGAACATAAAATTTGACGAGGCTGTCAAGTCTTAGGACTTCATTAAGAATAAAGATGAGCCTTGTATATACAAGAAGACCAGTGGGAGCGCAGTCACCTTCTTAGTTCTTTACATAGGCGACATACTACTCATTGGGAATAATGTAGTTATGATGTCATCGGTAAAGATCTGGCTGTCGAAAAACTTCTCCATGCCTGCGTATTGGGAATACGGATCTATAGAGATAGATTAAAGATGATGCTTGGAATGACCCAATCCTTGTACATAGATACTATAGTCAAAAGATTTTGCATGGAAAATTCCAAGGGAGGTCTCATACCAATGAGACATAGAATTTATCTCTCAAAAGAGCAATCTCCTAAGACTCCTAATGAGAGGGCATTCATGAATAAAATACCCTATGCTTTTACCATAGGATCTATCATCTATGCCATGCGGTGTTCACGGCCTGATGTTGCATATGCTCTAAGTGTCACGAGTATATTTCAGGCCGATCCAGACGAAAAGCACTAAAAGACAATGAAATGTATCCTTAAGTACTTGAGAAAAACTAAAGATATGTTTCTGGTCTATGGAGGAGATGACTTGAAACTGCGAGGCTTTACTTACTCGAGTTTCCAGTCAGATCCAAATGACAACAAGACTACATTTAGATTTGTGTTTACTTTAAACGGAGGCGCAGTGTGTTGGAAGAGTTCCAAGCAAGCAACCACCGCAGATTCGACGACTGAAGCTGAGTATATCGCTGTATCTGAAGCCGCCAAGGAAGTAGTGTGGTTGAAGAAATTCATCACCGACCTCGGCGTAGTTCCCAGTACCTCTGAACATGTTCCACTGTTGTGCGACAACAATGGAGCCATTGCACAAGCGAAAGAGCCGCGGTTGATGGATATAGGTGTCCTCTAAGCCAATCATAAGGCACCTATTTCAATCTGGTTCACTAATAAATGGCATTAAATTCATTATGTAGATTGGCATGTTTATAATTGTGCATAATGAAGTCCATGAATATGTGCAATAGTCATCAGATTATGATGAGATCATAATAATGAGACTGATGACTTATAAACACATATTCTCAATTGTTCCTAGTCGTAGGATGTTTGAGAAGGACATCAAACATCCGGTTAGACTAGTACAGGTTATTCCAGCTCATATGATGAGGGTGACTGATCTCGTTAGTTACTAGTGTGGAGACACAATGGTAAACCTGTAGGTGCTCATTGGAGAATGAGTTCACTGAACTGATTCGACATGAATCGCCGAATGGTAATTTACCTGACTGTCAATCGGCTTGATTCATCGTCACAATGGCGTAGTTGATCCTTGGACTTGAGACACCAAAGACACCTTGTCGGTGGACTTCTGGACTTTGACCTTGACCTACGAATCCCTATCTACGGGATCTCTAATAGTCAAGG
Organism: Zantedeschia hybrid cultivar; assembly: GCA_030544215.1. Taxonomy (NCBI): domain Eukaryota; kingdom Viridiplantae; phylum Streptophyta; class Magnoliopsida; order Alismatales; family Araceae; genus Zantedeschia; species Zantedeschia hybrid cultivar. The sequence goes on from JARZZO010000013.1 coordinate 14,851,714, forward strand.
ATCGGGTCCAGCGGAAGACCTTCGAAGGTGATTGTGTGTTCAATAAAGGATCGTTCACTCTCAGGTAACTGGAGAGAGAATGCTCTAGAGTAGATCCGCAGGAGTCTCTGGCCAGAGCAGAAACAATATCAGAAAAGTGGTTTTCAGATATTGTAAAGCGGAGTCTGATTCAAGTGAGTTGACACTCTAAGGTTTGACAGTTGACCATACCCTAGGTTAACTCGAGAGCATTGTGCGAACGAAGGATTATAGCTACGTGGTAACTTTAGACGGACAGGTACCATGAGTGGGTTGCTGAACCCCATTACCTTCCGGGATCATGGGGTGTTGCTTGGCACCCAACTTGATCGGAAGTCCGACCGAATTTACATGTGATGATGATTCGGTTGAGTAATTAGTTAATATCTAGTTATTAATTAATTACAATAAGTCAATAACTAGTTATTGGACTTAACGGGCTGAAAACCGGACTGGTAAATGGGCTTAGAGGGTCACACGTAATAAGATTCTCAGTCGGTGGTATATTAGTGGGATTTATATTAACTCGGAGACTTTTGTGAAAAGTCGCGCCGACTTAATATATATACGCGCTGTTGAGAAACCCTGGGCCAAGCTCCAGGATTTTCCTTGCTGGCCGTCATCCCTCCTTTCTCTCTCCTCCTCTGGGCGTCCCGTTCGAGGCGCCAGAACAGTTCCCGTCTCCGCCACGTTGATTCCCGAAAGGCGGGAATTCCCGTCGGCGGGATTTCCGCAATCGTTGCGGCGACGGATCTTCAGCAAGCAAGCTGATACGGACGAGGGATCGAGGACCAACCACCGCGGAAGATCGCGTGGATACCGCTGGAGGCCGGACGCTTGTGCGGCTCGCGGCATTGCCTCGACAGAACCGAGATGGAAGCGGATTCGAATCCGCGCACAGTAATCAAATTCGAACCCAGTTTTTCGGTTTGCGTTTTTCGTTCCAAATCGGATCAGCGGGCATCGGGCGGGTTTAATTTTGTTCTTCGTTTCCGCTGCATTCTTCGCGTCCCTCCTGGATCCTACAGTGGTATCAGAGCCAGGTTCCGCTCTGATCCTCTCCGGAACGATAAAATTATTATTCTAAATTATTTCATGCATAAATTCGTTTTTCCTCATAGATATTGTTCATGGGATGAATTTAGAATATCAAATTTAATTTTTCTGTGTGAAAAATGAAATTTTTGAGGGTTTCATCGCGTTCTTCATGGAGATGAAGAACCGGTTTTGTGGGCTTCAAAAGGGGATTAATGATGGTTAGACTATCTCTGTGGGTTTGCTGGTATGACCAGCTACCCCTCACCATCCCCGAAAAATTTCTATGGCGGCCGGTGGAGCTTTTCTTCCCATAATTTTCAAGAGTTGAAAAAGGATTGAGGAAAAGCTGAAATCTGCGAAACTGCACAAATCTCCATCTTTGGAGGTTCACCGGCGGTGAAGGAGTCGCCGGCCGGCCACCACCGGCGGGGGAAATGGAAGGGGTGACACCCCTCTGCAACTTCCGGCCACCCTCCCGGCCGGCGGCGGCGGCGGCGGGGCCTGAAACTGGGAAGAAAGTGACCCAAAAACCCTAAATAGGCCGGCCGAACCAGGCCCTGTGCGCCTGGACTGGCCGGTCCCGCGCCTGGCTAGGCGCGGCCCGGCCCGGCCCGGGCGGCCCAGGCGCTGGACCTGGCTGGGCCAGGTCACGCCTGGGTCCAGGCCCCCTGGCCCGAGCCAGGTTCAACCTGGTTCGGCCCTGGTGGCCCTTGGCCCAAACCCACTCAGCCCATTAACCCTTAATCCCTTAAAACCCCTATAACCCTTATTGATAATTTTAAATCCCCATCCATTTAAATTGTAAAAAATGATTATTTAATGTTTAAATATATTTTAAATTTAAATATGTTATTTACAGTTAAATGGGTTAATTAAGATATGATCTTGATAAAAGGGGATTTTAAATTATGATGTGATCCTTATTATTGGTTAACAAGTGTTGTTAATTAATTTAATTAAAGGGGTTATTATTAAGATTTGATCTAATTTTAACATTGCTTTTAAATAAGTGATTTGTAGGGGTTTATAATTTAAGATTTGATCTTAAATAAAGGGGTATTAATTATTTAAGATGTGATCTTAATTTAATTAACAACTGTTGTTAATTTAATGTATTTGAGATTTGATCTTAAATTAAGGGGATTTTAATTTAGATTTGATCTAAATGTTTAATTGAGAAGTGTTGTTAATTAATATTTAAGATATGATCTTAATGTTAATTCTTTTTTAACTAAGAGATTAATGGTCATAATTAAGATATGATCTTAATTCATCATTAACAACTATTGTTAATTTATATTTAAGATGTGATCTTAAGTTAATATTAACATGTGTTGTTAATTAAATGTTAAATTATGATCTTAATATTAAATAACAAATGTTGTTATTTGCTCTTAGTTAATTGATTAGATTAATATTAATAATTTCTTAGCAATTGTTGTTAGGAAATTATTTTAATAATTTAGAGACATTTAATAATGGTTGTTAAGTGATTAATTAACTTCTTTATAATTGTTATAGTTAAGTTAATTAGTTCTTGAGTAATAAATCTTAATAAATGTTATTAAGGACTAATTAAATCTTAATAATAGTTATTAAGATGATTAATTAGTTTACTCAAATATCTCTTAATTATTGGTTTTAAAAATCTAATCTACTTGAAAATTAATCTTTTAATAAATGTTATTAAGAGATTAATTTAGTCTAAGATGTTAGACTATTTTTAATTAGAAATGTTCTAATTATTATTTCTTAATAATTGTTACTGAGAAATATGATTTTATTAAGGGGTTTTAACAAAGAGTTGTTAAGGGGTTGAAAATTTGAATTAGAAATTCTTTTATAAGTGTTATTTAGAAATTTTTAATTCTATCTAAATGTTAGATTGTTTCGCATTAATAATTGTTATTAATGTGATTTAAAATTAATCTAACTGTTAGATTAATTAATTTAGAAATGTTCGAAATTTTGCATAGAATATTTTAGAATTTTAATTTTAGCTTTGTGTGCACATGTTGATGTGTTTAATACTTTAAATTAGATTTATTGCATGTTAGAAAATAAGATTTTCGAAAATTTAAATTATCCAATTTTGATTGGAACCTAGGTTTTAAGAAAGCCAAAATTATTATATTTTCAAAATTTTAGCCTTCATATGATGTATTTTATCATGTGTGGATGGTTAAAATTTGAGGTGGTCATGGACATGCACTTAGTTAAATTTCATATCATGTGATGGTGTGTGATTTTGTGGATTGTTATGGAATGTGAATGTACATTAAGTGTTAATTAATGAGGCTTGCGTGCCTCTTTCTCTTTCATTCCATTGTAATTCTATCTCCTTCTGTTATTGTACTCGGCCATAAAGCTTTCTTTTACAATTAATTTGTATTTGAAAAATATTTCAAATTCTATTTTATATTTGTAATTGATCGCGCCAGCCGAGGAGAGACGAGGATGATCCACAAATGCAACCAGGAAGGCGACAGGAGATGAGATCACCAATGGCTATGTCTTTACATGTCTAGATTATATAAATGTTATATAGTTTTGGTAATTAATTGTTTGGCTCCAGTTAATCACCGTGCTGTCCATGACTACATAATGATTATGAATCGATTGCTAATATCTAGGTATAGTTAAATATATTCGATATATTTATAAACTATCACCTAGGATGAGACCAACTTAACATAAACAAAACCTTAAACATAAAGTCTAAGCCGGAGCGCGAGTCATTGAGAATGTACCGCGTGGCTCTCCATCAATATAGTTCTTAGAACTTGATTCAGTGATGACAGTTTCTACGTGTTTATCCGAGATCTTCCACCATCTGATGAAAGGACTATTAACTATGGCATTATGATGCCTTGATATTGGAATAGAGGAACGGTGTAGCTATCCTCGCGTTTACCCGGAAGCTGCATTCTTACTCTACTCTGTCACGTATTGATGGTAAAGCTTAAACCAGGTATAATGGTCTACTGTGTTTACCCGGGACCATTAAAGACCTGGGAGCCGAAATAAGATCGGATATTACAAGGAGTTGCAATATTACCATGAGATGGTTGCTCTAAGATAATGGTATGATACTTTGTGTTTACCCGAGGTCATACTATGATTCTTGGAGATTCTGATCCTCACTAGAAGACCGTCGGAGTCTTCTGTTCTGTATACCTGAAGGTTATACAGTCCGTCGAAAAATAGTGGGAAATAATTCAAGATAAAAGACCATAATTGAATTATCAGAACTATCTGCTTAAATCACGTTATTTCTTTCGATTCACTAAAATGTCGTCTATTCGAGAAGTTGGCATATTGGATGCCAATACTTCTCATACTCAGCATGACTAGAAAACTCTGAAGAATGTCTTCAGGGCCAAGTGAAAGTCACTATCCTAATCAGATATCATGAATCCTCTTACTTGGATAGACCAAGGTGAAGAGGTGCTCATAGTATGCCTTATTGAAAGGCAATGATTATCATGAAATCTCTTATTTGGATAGACCAAGATGAAGAGATATTCATGATATGCCTTTGAGAAAGGCAAGTGGTAAGATTTTAAACGATCGAATCCACACCTGAAAAAGGATAAAGGAAAGTCAGCTGAGATAGAGAAGTAGCAGTTCTCCCACTGCAACCAATATAAGGATATTGGTAAAGGCAAAACGAATATGGAACTTGAAAGAAGTTTCATATATTCTTATTATTGGCTTTTGCATGTCTATTAGAGAATTGACGTATCCAATATGAGATATTGGAAATAATTCTCAGAGCTGCATTAGTGTGCAGACTTAGACAAGTAAAAGGAAATCGAGAAAATGCAAATGTTGAGTTAGACTCAACTATTGTTCATGATATTCATAGATTACTGTTAGACAGTAAATCTTTGTATATCTGTAGGAGTCAAATATTAAACTGAATAACTGTTATTTAGTTGCATAAGAAATCAAGAATAACATTGATTGAAAAGAATAATAGTTGTTCGAATCAGTCAATGCACTATAGATTCTTGAAGTGACATTTCATGTGATGAATGTTCACTAGTCTCCTATAGAAATAAACTATGTGAGTTCTGATTATCTATGGTATTGTACACAGGATTGTACAATAAGAAATTTTTGATGCTGATGCATGTTGATGCAAACAGCTCAAAGACAAAAGATAATCACTACTATTGACTTACCTTATAATTCACTCTTGAAATGATTTGACTGCATGTACTTACTGAAGTACAAGACAAATATATCTGAGAGATTAAGGTATAAAATCAATATGAAATATTAGAATTTTTGATTTGATCAAATAAACTAATACTTAGGTATATGATTCACATAAATCATTAAGAGGATAATTGTATCCTCGCTCGATTGATCCTCATTGTGCATCATAACAATATGATAGAATGAGGAATTGCATCTTATTAAGATATGATGCAATACATAATAAGATTTGCCTGATTCTTGTCCTTTTGAACATGAGTATGAACATTAGATGTCCATACTTTAAAGATGGTTCCAAATTAGTCAGTGTGTGTCCATATAAGATATGGAAACCAAATAATTCATATGAGATGTGAATTATGAACAAACCTGATTTAAAAGTTAGGTATTACCGTGATGTGAATTTGTGAATGTCTAAAGAGTTTGGACATTACATTTATTGACCAGGCGATAATGAAATAATTATCGTCCTGAAAGCTGGCTTCTGTGAAGAGGAATATGTCATCAAAGAAGACAGTGGGAGCTGATAAAACTAGAAGATGTTCTAGATTCACAAGTTAACATAAGATTATTAGATAATATTTAGTTGTTTGGAACCACTCATAACACACATCAGAGAACTTCATAGATTTTTGAGATTCTCTCAGTGACTAAAAAGATATTTTTGACATATCTAATTTAGCAAGATGAGAGGAGCTCAAAATAGATTATGATCTAAAATCTATGATAATGATGCTCTCTATCATTACAACTTTGAGATTGATAAGTTTATCAGAATTCTACTTGTCAATACTGCCTATCATGAGATGATGACAGTTGGATATTAAAAGCGTCCACTCAATGTGATTGAAGTAAAGATGTATATGATACACTTTTAAAGCTTTTAGAATATCCAGGAAGCAAGTTGTGATTTCAAAATTATTTTGAATCAAACTGAAGCTTCCTAAGTTGTAATAAAAGTTTTGACTTAATGGTCAAATATTATGTGATCATTAAGAATGATCACGGATTGTGTGTGTTCAGAAAGGACAGTGGGAGCACGGTCGCTTTAGTAATGCTTTATGATAATAACATCAAAGTCATTAAGAATGACTTCGGGATGTTACTATCAGTGAAAGCATTATTGACCATATTTTCCTCCATAATAAGTTTAGTTATAATATCCCACATATTGGAAATATGAATCTATTAAGATAGATCAGTGGGGATATTACATTGACCTATGTGTCAAGATGTTTGGCATAAATTTCATAACAAGTCTCAATAGTTGAGATATGAAATTTATTCTTTTAGAGAAAAGTTCCTTAAATGATACAGGAGTGAAATGCATCATTAAGCACTTGAGAAGTGATAAGGATGCACTCACATATATGGAGAGGATGATTTGAAATTATGAATTCACACTGACTCAAATTTCAAGTCAAATAATGGATTAAACCTTCTAGTAGAAAGAAATGGATTGGAATGGTTCTAATCCAAAACTCGATATTAAGGAGACGACATAAACAAGTGATATTAGAACAGTATGAACGAAAAAGTTCATCCCTGAACTAGATGTAGTTCTAAAAGGTCTCTGATTAAATCTCGTTGTTGTAGGACAACAGTGGGAGCGATCAATTGTGTGATCGAGCCATGGTCTCTTTAGAAGTTACAGAACATTATGAGGCTCTTTCACAGGTTCAGAGACAAAGGATTAAGAGGAAATAACGTAATGGAAATATTCCATCTGTAGATAATTTAGCAGATCCCTGACCAAGTCTTAGTCACAGACTTTATGTGAGCATCACCTAGATTTGATGGAGATCAAATGCGAAAGTGATTGGCTTGAGTCCAAGTGAGATATTGATGGATATAGGTGTCCTCTAAGCCAATCATAAGGCACCTATTTCAATCTGGTTCACTAATAACTGACATTAAATTCATTATGTAGATTGGCATGTTTATAATTGCGCATAATGAAGTCCATGAATATGTGCAATAGTCATCAGATTATGATGAGATCATAATAATGAGACTGATGACTTATAAACACATATTCTCAATTGTTCCTAGTCGTAGGATGTTTGAGAAGGACATCAAACATCCGGTTAGACTAGTATAGGTTATTCCAACTCATATGATGAGGGTGACTGATCTCGTTAGTTACTAGTGTGGAGACACAATGGTAAACCTGTAGGTGCTCATTGGAAATGAGTTCACTGAACTGATTCGACATGAATCGCCGAATGGTAATATACCTGACTGTCAATCAGCTTGATTCATCGTCACAATGGCGTGGTTGATCCTTGGACTTGAGACACCAAAGACACCTTGTCGGTGGACTTCTGGACTTTGACCTTGACCTACGAATCCCTATCCACGGGATCTCTAATAGTCAAGGATCGGGTCCAGCGGAAGACCTTCGAAGGTGATTGTGTGTTCAATAAAAGATCGTTCGCTCTCAGGTAACTGGAGAGAGAATGCTCTAGAGTAGATCCGCAGGAGTCTCTGGCCAGAGCAGAAACAATATCAGAAAAGTGGTTTTCGGATATTGTAAAGCGGAGTCTGATTCAAGTGAGTTGACACTCTAGGATTTGACAGTTGACCATACCCTAGGTTAACTCGAGAGCATTGCGCGAACGAAGGATTATAGCCACGTGGTAACTATGGACGGACAGGTTCCATGAGTGGGTTGCTGAACCCCATTACCTTCCGGGATCATGGGGTGTTGCTTGGCACCCAACTTGATCGGAAGTCCGACCGAATTTACATGAGATGATAAATCGGTTGAGTAATTAGTTAATATCTAGATATTAATTAATTACAGTAAGCAAATAACCAGTTATTGGACTTAACGGGCTGAAAATCGGACTGGTAAATGAGCCTAGAGGGTCACACGCAATAAGATTCTCAGTCGATGGTACATAAGTGGGATTTATATTAACTCGGGGACTTTTGTGAAAAGTCGCGCCGACTTAATATATATACGCGCTGTTGAGAAACCTTGGGCCAAGCTCCAGGATTTCCCTTGCTGGCCGTCATCCCTCCTTTCTCTCTCCTCCTCTGGGCATCCCGTTCGAGGCGCCAGAACAGTTCCCGTCTCCGCCGCGTGTGATTCCCGAAAGTCGGGAATTCCCGTCGGCAGGATTTCCGCAATCATTGCGGCGACGGATCTTCAGCGAGCGAGCTGATACGGACGAGGGATCGAGGACCAACCACCGTCGAGGATCGCGTTGATACCGCTGGAGGCCGGACGCTTGTGCGGCTCGCGGCATCGCCTCGACGGAACCGAGACGGAAGCGGATTCGAATCCGCGCACGGTAATCAGATTCGAACCCGATTTTTCGGTTTGCGTTTTTTGTTCCGAATCGGATCAGCGAGCATCGGGCGGGTTTAATTTTGTTCTTCATTTCCGCTGCGTTCTTCGCGTCCCGCCCGGATCCATACAGCGGTCTCATCAGAAATCAAAGTATATTCTGAGGCGCTTTCATCTAATCAGAGAGATCATATCAAGAGGAGATGTAGTGGTGGAAAGAGTTCCATCCGTCGACAATGTAGCAGATCCACTGACAAAGCCGTTGTCTCAAATTGTGTTTGAGCGTCACCTAGAGTCTATAGGCTTACTGTATAAAGGTGATTGGCTTTAGTCCAAGTGGGAGATTGTTAGTCTTAGGTGGCCTACAAGCCAATATGACTTTTTAATCTCATTCATTTATTAATAAGATGGCAATAAATTCATATGTATAATACGCATTAATTATCATTTCATAATAAAGTCTGTGAATATGTGCGATAGTGATCAGATTATGATGAGATCATACTAATAAGACTAATCACTTAAACACACATATTCTTAATTGTTCCTAGTCGGAGGATTTCCAAGAAGGACAACGGATATCCGGATAGACTAGTACAGATTTCTCCCGCTCATAAGATGAGGGTGACTGATCTCATAGTCACTTGTGTGGAGACACTAAGGTGAATCTGCAGGTGCTCATTAGAGAATGAGTTCACTGAACTGATCCGACTAAATCGCTGAATGGTATTGTACCTCATGTCAACCAGATTGATTCTATTGTCGCAGTTGCATAGATGGTCCTCAAACCTTAGACACCAAAGACAACTTGTCGGTGGACTTCTGTGCTTTGACCTTGGTTTATGAATCTCTAACCACGGGATTCTAAACAGCCAAGGATCGAGTACAACGGAATACCGTCGAAGGGAATTGAGTGTCAATAAGGAATCATTCGCCCTCGGTACTAAGAGAGAGAATGCTCTAGGAAGGATGCGCGGAAGTCCCTGGCCAGGGCAGACGATAATATCGAGAAAAGAGTTTTCCGATATTATTCGGCAGCATCCGATCCAAATGGGTCGCCCAGTTAGGGTTTGACAGTACACCATACCCTGAGTTGACTCAAGAGCATAGTATGAATGAAGGACTATATCCATGCAGTAACTGTCGACGGAAAGGTTCCAAGAGTGGGTTACTTAACCCCGATACCTTCCGGGTTCACGCGGTGTTGCTTGGCACCTAACGTGATCGGAGGCCCGACCGAATTCGATGTGCGACATTGATTTGGTTGATTAATTAATTAATATGAGTTATTAATTGATTAATCAGGCCAGTGAGGAGTCACTGGGATTATTGGGCCATTAACCGAACTGGTTATTGGGCCTAGAGGGTCACACGCAAATGATTCTCAAAGAGATGGATAAATAAAAGGGTTTTATATAAACCAGGGTTTTTTATGAAAAACCGCACGATTGATATAAAATATAGCGAACGGGCTGAGCAAGCCAGGCTACTGCTAACCCTAGCCGCCCCCTCCTCTCTTTCTCTCTCTCTCTGGTGCCCCAGAAGAATCGGGAACCTCGGATCTGCTCCGCCGCTTCTCCGACTCTCGTTCGACGGGAAATCGTCCGCGCATTGCAGCGATTGTTGAGGCGAACGGCGGGACTTCGTGGGCTGTGAAGAACGAGGAACGTGAGGATATCTGTCACGAGGAGGATCGTGTAGACTCCGCTAGAGGCCGAGCACTTGTGCGGCTTGCGGTATCACATCGACGGAACCGAACGATTGCGGATTCGAATCCGCGCATGGTAAGAACCGATTATCAGACAATCCGGTTTTAGTTTTTTCGAAATGGGAAACGGATCGCAGATATTTTATTTTATTTCTGCTGCATTTTTGCGATCTAGAGAAACGCCGAGAACCCAACAGATAGATCTACAACAAGAATTCTTGAAAAAGTTTTTCTCCATTGGTCGAACCAATGCTTTGAGGAGATCCATTACAAGGTTCTCACAACTCCCTAAAAAACAATTTCATAAATCATGGGAGAGATTACAAGAGTTGTTGAGAGTATGTCGTCATTATGCTTTTACCCAAGTGGCAAATCATTCAATTATTTTATGATGGGTTGACTGAATTCAATGGGCAATTAGTGGATATATCTTGCGGAGGTACCTTTATGAGCAAGATGAGGATGAAGCGTATTCTCTTTTTGAAATCTTGAGTGAAAACTCAAGCAACCATGCTTCTCTTCCATTTTATAACTCTATCACCCAAGCTGAAAGTAAAGAGATATTTGAACTCCAACATTCTATGGATTCTAATTCTTGGGTGAACATAGACTTCCTTACTTCCAAGATCAACATACCATCCCCCACTCACCAGGAGAATTGTACCTTTTGTGCTAGCCCTATCCATCATGTTAGCATGTGCCCTACTGTTGCACAACTACCACTCGCTATTCAAGCTCAAGTGCGGGCTACATATGAAACCCCCCCTTCCACTGATTTTTACACCCTAGGGTGGAAGCAACATTCAAATTTCTCATGGGAATTTTATCAAGCCCATGCTCATTGTTCTTACATGCAAAATTGTCAAAATTGGACTCCAATTCAAACCAACTTTCAAGATCAAACCTATGGTGGAGGACCGCCTAAATATCTATTCCCTGCATACTCACCGCCTCAGTCATCTTGTTTCCAATCTACCACCCCTCACCAATCTTACCTTAAATCATATAATTCACAGTCAACTTATCAATCCCCTCCCCAACAAATTGATGAAGATGATCCACTTATACAACTCCAGCAACTGATCCTTGCTTAACAATAGTCTAGTTCTAATTTGAAAAATCAAATAGAACAGTTTGCTGATGTAACGACCTCCTATCGGCCGGTTCGGTCATACCGACTTACTACGACCCGAAGGGACCCGTTAACAGCGGGAACAACCCGAACATGACTTGTACAGTTAAGGTTGAGCACTTTGCATGTAAATAAACAAAACACTTCATATTGATGTTATATACAATGCATTGCAGTACATCAAGTCTAGAAATACAACTTGTAAATTTACATAGGGACTGGCCTTACAAAAACAAACTATGCTCAACTAAACTAAGATTGTAGAGATTCCTCGTTTGTCCCAGGATGGTTCTTTCCTGAAAGGGGGTTAAATAGTTTTGGTGAGTCTACCGACTCAACAAGCACATGATACCACTACATGGTATATATAAACATAAAAAGATAACATGATATTACTACATAATCATGGCTTGATAGAATATAACATAACAAGCTTCAGCTAACATAGGGGTCATGGCGAATCATGGCATCGTCACAAGATCATAGTATAGTATGGCATGACGTGAATATAAACATAAAGTTCATGACATAGCGTGACTTCATCATAATATAATGGCATGGCATAAATACAAGCATAATATGGGCATGGCATAGCATAAAGGGCATGGTTAAAAAGATCATGAAATAGCATGAAGTCATAAACATATATACCATACGGATAGAATGAATCTTTTTACTTATTTAACGGACATGCATCCAAACCACAATATGAGCAGGTTAGCATGACGTGCAACCAGTGGTAAGGGAAATGCCCGCTGGCGCTTCCACTGCGCAGCAGGGGGACCCACCCGTCCCACCTGGACCGGGAGAACCGTACCCAGGATTTACCCGTTTGCCTCTAGTTGCGTCTTTTAATTATGTCCGCCTCACACGGATGCTTGTATGATTCAGACGCATGGACTCCTAAGGTGGCATTGTCCGTAGCATGTTCGATTTTAAAATGGGATTTAGGCATTGATTGGAGTCCATTTAGGCTCTTATATCATTTCGGCAGCATAACGGCTTAGTAGCATCTTCTTAAATTTGTAGGAAAATACATGTTTGAAAACGGGCCATTTGCAATAGAAAAATAACTATGCAGAAAGAATCATGTACTTGCTTTTAAGCTAAAAGCTCTCTTAGACACAGCAAGAACCTCCTCCTCCTACGTGCGAAGAACCCTAAACAGCTCCCGTTCCTGCTCTAAACCTTTCTCTCTTCCTTTCTACCTCTCTCTCTTCCTTCCTCTCTTCCTTTCTACCTCTCTCTCTCTCTTTCTCTCCACTTTATCTCTCTAAAACGTAGGCAAGAAAGAAGGGGAGGAATGGGGAGAATGAGAGGGGTTACCCCCCTATTTATAGGGGTGGTCATGGCCTAGGATGGGAACAAGTGTCCCTTCTAAGATCCCTTGGATTTGGGACATGTGTCCCTTTAGGATAGGGATTGCTTGGATGATGCAAGTAGCATGGTGAGGTGGCATGGGTTTCTTGGAGGCCAAACTACCTTACCAATATCTTTTACTAGTATCCTTAACCTTTAGCAATATCCTTTAGCATTTTTACATTTAAATCCCTATATCTTTCGTAATTGGCTTTATACACTCATTCAACACTTTCTTCACTGAATTTAACTTCTTTTTAATGATTTGAGTACACTACTAGAAGCCTTACAAATTACACTTAAGACCATATGAAATTTATCTATTGCATTACAGGACATGAACTTTTCGAAATTGCTATTATCCTTTTTCAGTATTTGCGTATATACTCTTTTTCATAATTGTTTATCGGTTGGTAAAACTTATTATCATTCAATGGTCCCATAAATTTCCTAAAATTATAAGTAAACTTTTCATATAGGTATAATTTTGTAGGTCCTTACATCCTCTCCCTCTTAAACAAAATTCGTCCTTGAATTTTAAATCTAAATGAATAAATTGCTAAATATGGTGAGGATCTTACTGAAAAGATGTGGGTACTTGCTCCTCATTTCTTCTTCCATTTCCCATGTAGCTTCTTCTGTTGACTGGTTTCTCCATAAAACTTTCACTAAAGGAATTGTCTTGTTTCTGAGCTCCTTTGTCTTGAAGTCCAAAATTTGCACTGACTGTTCTTCATAACTCAGATTTGGCTTGATCTGAAGCTCGCCATAATCTATGACATGAGATGGATCATGAAGATACTTCTTGAGCATGGAGACATGAAAAATATTGTGAACCCCTTCCAAGGAAGGTGGTAAGGCTAACTGATATGCTGCATCTCCAATCTTTTGCAGGATTTCGAAAGGACCAATATAACGAGGTGCCAGCTTGCTTCGCTTTCCGAATTTGATAACTCCTTTTGATGGAGAAACTTTCAGAAAAACATGATTCCCAACTTCAAAAGAGACATCTTTTCTCTTCTGATCAGCATAACTCTTTTGTCGATTTTATGCAACTATCAACCTTTGACGGATAAGTTGAATGTTCTTTGTGCTGGGATGTACAATATTTGGGCCTATCATTTGTCTCTCTCTAGACTCTTCCCAACATATAGGTGATCTGCAGGGTCTCCCATATAGAGCTTCAAAATGAGCCATTTTAATACTGGCATGGAAGCTATTGTTATAGGCAAACTCGGCCAACGGTAAGTTTTTATCCCAATTTCCTTTCCAATCTAGACTACATGCTCTAAGCATATCTTCTAGTGTCTGGATAGTTCTTTCTGATTGACCGTCGGTCTGAGGATGAAAGGCAGTACTAAATTTTAATTGGGTGCCTAAAGCTTCTTGGAGACTCTTCCATATTCTAGAGGTAAATCTAGAGTCTCTATAGGAGATAATTGACTTGGGAATCCCGTGTAACTTAATGATATTGTCTATGTATAACTTGATCAAGCTTTCTACTGATTGTGAAATTTTAATCGGCAAAAAATGGGCAGATTTTGTAAATCTATCTACAATTACCCAGATGCCATCATGTCCTCGTGTTGTTCGGGGAAGACCTACGATAAAGTCCATAGTGATATGTTCCCATTTCCACTTCGGAATTTCTATCTTTTGCAGAAGTCCAGAGGGCCTTTGATGTTCTGCCTTAACCTGTTGACAAACTAGGCATTTAGAAAAAAAATCAGCAATATCTTTCTTCATACCTGGCCATCAGAAAGTACGCTTCATGTCTTGGAACATCTTGGTACTGCCAGAATGAATAGTGAACTTTGACTTGTAAGCTTCTATCAAAAGTTTCTTTCTTAATTCTTGGTCCTCTGGGACACATAATCTACCTTGGAAGTATACCACCCCACGATCATTTGTTTTAAATCCAGACTTATCAGTCAATTCTTGCAACTTAGGGTCATTTTGTTGAGATTCAGAGATTTTCTCCACAATTGTAGATTGAATGGATAACTGAGATAATGAGGCAATAACTTCCTCAATCATCTTCCAATCTCTGATCATCATCAGCCGCTTCCTGCTGAGAGCATCGGCTATAATATTTGTCTTGCATGGGTGATCATTCAATTCAAAATCATAATCTTTTAAGAATTCTATCCAACGCCTCTGTCTAAGATTGAGCTTCTTCTGAGAAAAAATATATTTAAGACTCTGATGGTCTGTAAAGACTTGAAATTGCACTTCATATAAATAATGCCTCTATATTTTGAGTGCATGAACTACTTCTGCTAATTCAAGATTATAGGTAAGATAATTTAGCTCATGATCCTTTAATTGGTGGGATGCATAAGCAATTACCATGCCATGCTGTATGAGAACACAACCAATACATTATCTTGAGGCATCAATATAGATGACAAAACCTTCGGTTCCACTAAGCAAGGCAAGGACTAGAGCTATAGTCAATCTTTTCTTTAATTCTTGGAAGCTCCTTTCACATTCTTCGGTCCACAAAAATCTCACTCCTTTTCTAGTTAGCTTAGTAAGAGGGGCTACTAGAGTAGTAAACCCTTCTATAAAGCGTCGGTAGTATCTCGCTAGACCCAAAAAACTCCGAACTTCAGTTGGGGTCTTGGGTACTTCCCAATTAAGTACAGCTTGAATCTAGGCCGGATCAACAACTACACCTTCCTTAATAATAATTAGGCCAATGAATTGAATTTGTTGTAACCAGAACTCACACTTGCTGAATTTGGCATATAGTTTGTGAGTTCTGAGAGTTTCCAAAATAATCTTCAGATGTTCCTTATGTGCTTCCTCAGTAGGAGAATATATCAGGATATCATCTAGAAATACTACTACAAAATGATCCAAGTATGGTTTGAATACCTAGTTCATTAAATCCATAAAAGCTACAGGGGCATTGGTTAAACCAAAAGGCATAACTAGAAATTCATAATGCCCGTACCTGATTCGAAATGTTGTTTTGCGAATATCTTCTTCTTTAATCCTTAATTGATAATATCCTGATCGAAGATCTATCTTCGAAAATACAGTGGCTCCTTGTAATTGATCAAATAGATCATCAATTCGCGGCAGTGGATACCGATTCTTTATAATAACTTGATTCAGCTTCCGATAATCCACACAGAGCCGCAGAGATCCATCCTTCTTCCTAACAAATAAAATAGGAGCACCCTATAGAGACACACTAGGGCGAATAAATCCCTTGTCTAATAGTTCTTGAAGCTGCTTCTTTAATTCTGCCAACTCAACAGATGCCATACGATAGGGAACCTTAGAAATGGGTACTGTGCTTGGGAGAAGCTCAATTGAGCATTCGATCTCCCTTACTGGTGGTAGGCCTGATAATTCATCTGGAAAGACATCTGGATATTCTCTAACTACTTCAATATCAGAAATAGAGAGGGCTTTCTTTCCTTTTGGGATAGAAACTATACTGATTAGGTAAGCGGTACAGCCCTTGTCAATGCAGTGTCGTGTCTTAAGTACTGAGATGGTTTGTTTTCCAAGTTTGGGAAGTTTAAGAGAGAACTCTTCTTCCCTTGGGATTCTAAAAAGAATCTTTTTCCTTCGGCAATCTAGCATAGCATGATGTTGTTCTAACCAATCCATCCCTAGTATGACGTCAAAGTCTTTCATCTTAAGCACATGTAATTGTGTGGAGAGTCGTCTACCTTCAATCTCTATTTTAAGAGAGGTAATGCACTTTTGGGATTCGAGAACTCCCCCAGGCGTGAAAAGAGTAATAAGGACTGGAGTTTCAACAAAGTAGCCCTCACGGATGACTCTCTCCTGCACCCTCGTCATACTGACTCTGGGCTTCATCCAGTCCATCTGGCCCACGAGTGGTGGAGGTAGTGGTCCTATAGCACTCGACCCCACCCACCCCGAAGAGATCGCAACACTCGTAGTGAAGGCACTTGCCTGTCCCCGCTCCTAAGCCCGCAGACGAGCACGCCGATAACGTTCCTCTATGCTACGCCTCTCAAGCTCGGCAACTCCAAGCTGGACTCAAAGAGAAGACATCTCTGTGTCAATCCGGTACCTCTCCTGCCGCTCACGTTCCCTCCCCTTGGTGATGACCTCCAGGTGTGACCAGAGGCGTGATAGCTCCTGAGGCAGGTCACCTATGGAGATCCTCGCTAGCTGCTCCTCCAATTCAGTGACACGGGCCGCTCTACCTCGAGCCTCTT
The DNA here is from genome assembly GCA_030544215.1 of Zantedeschia hybrid cultivar. Classification (NCBI taxonomy): domain Eukaryota; kingdom Viridiplantae; phylum Streptophyta; class Magnoliopsida; order Alismatales; family Araceae; genus Zantedeschia; species Zantedeschia hybrid cultivar. The sequence continues at coordinate 14,868,696 of JARZZO010000013.1, forward strand.
CGAGAGCCTGATAGAGCTCCTGAACCTGCAACAGAAGACACTATCAGTCAACTAATTGTTGGGATCTGGGCGGGACATGAAGAACACAGCGGAAACGACGAACAAAAAAATATCCCGCCCGATGCCCGCTGATACGATTCGGAACGAAAAACTAAAACCGAAAATAACGGGAAGTAATCCGATTACCGTACGCGGATTCGAATCTGCTTCTGTCTTGGTTCCGTCGAGGCGATGCCGGAAGACGTACAAGCGTCCGATCTCCAGCAGTATCCACGCGATCCTCCGCAGTGGTTCGTCCTCGCTCCCTCGTCCGTATCAGCTCGCTCGCTGAAGATCCGTCGCCGCAACGATATCCGAAAACCTGCGGACGGGAATTCCCGACTTTCGGGAATTCCGCGCGGCGAAGACGAAGATTATCTTGGCACCTCTAACGGGATGCCCAGAGAAAGAGGAGAGAGAAAGGGGGACGGCCAGCATGGGGAAACCCTGGAGCTTGGCCCAGGGTTTCTCAACAGCGCGTATATATATTAAGTCGGTGCGACTTTTCACAAAAGTCCCCGAGTTAATATAAATCCCACTTATGTACCACCGACTAAGAATCTTATTGCGTATGACCCTCTAGGCCCATTTACCAGTCCGGTTTTTAGTCCGTTAAGTCCAATAACTAGTTATTGACTTATTTTAATTAATTAATATCTAGATATTAACTAATTACTTAGCAGAATTATCCTCGCATGTAAATTCGGTCAGACTTTTGATCAAGTTGGGTGCCAAACAACACCGCATGATCCCAGAAGGTAATGGGGTTCAGCAACCCACTCATGGAACCTGTCCGTCCACAGTTATCGCGTGGCTATAATCCTACGTTCGCACAATGCTCTCGAGTTAACCTAGGGTATGGTCAACTGTCAAACCCTAGATGGTCAACTCACTTGAATCAGACTCCGCTGTACAATATTCGAAAACCACCTTTCTGATATTATTTCTACTTTGGCCAGAGACTCCTGCGGATCTATTCTAGAACATTCTCTCTCCAGTTACCTGAGAGCGAACGATCCTTTATTGAACACACAATCACCTTCGAAGGTCTTCCGCTGGACCCGATCCTTGACTATTAGAGATCCCGTGGATAGGGATTCGTAGGTCAAGGTCAAAGTCCAGAAGTCCACTGACAAGGTGTCTTTGGTGTCTCAAGTCCGAAGATCAACCACGCCACTGTGACGATGAATCAAGCCAATTGACAGTCAGGTAAATTACCATTCGGCGATTCATATCGGATCAGTTCAATGAACTCATTCTCCAATGAGCACCTACAGGTATACCATTGTGTCTCCACACGAGTAACTAACGAAATCAGTCACCCTCATCATATGAGCTAGAATAACCTGTACTAGTCTAACCGGATGTTTGATGTCCTTCTCAAACATCCTACGACTAGGAACAATTGAGAATATGTGTTTATAAGTCATTAGTCTCATTATTATGATCTCATCATAATCTGATGACTATTGCACATATTCATCGACTTCATTATGCGCAATTATAAATATGTCAATCTACATAATGAATTTAATGCCATTTATTAGTGAACCAGATTGAAATTGGTGCCTTATGATTGGCTTAGAGGACACCTATATCCATCAATCTCCCACTTGGACTCAAGCCAATCACCTTCATATTTGATCTCCATCAAATCTAGGTGATGCTCACAAAAAATCTGTGACTAAGACTTGATCAGGGATCTAAAGATGGAATATTTTCCATTACGTTATTTCTTCTTTATCTTTTGTCTCTGAACCTGTGAAAGAACCTCAGAATGTTCTGCAACTTCTGAAGAGACCATGGCTTGATCACACAATTCATTGCGCCCACTATTGTCCTACAACGATAGGATGGTATTAAAGACCTTTTAAAACTAGTTCAGGGATGAACCTTTTCATCCATACTGTTCTAATAACAGTATCACTTATTTATGTCATCACCTTAATATCGAATTCTAGATTGGAACCATTCTAATCTATTCCTTTCTACTAAAAGGTTGAATCTATTATTTGACTTGAAATTTGAGTCAGTGTGACCTCATAGTTTCAAATCATCCTCTTCATATATGTGAATGTATCGTTAGCACTTCTCAAGTGCTTAATAATGCATTTTACTCATGTATCCTTTAAGGAACCTTTTCTTCAAAGGAATAAATTTCATATCTCAACAATTGAGACTTATTATGAAATTTATGCCAAACATCTTGACATACAGGTCAATATAATATTCCCACCGATCTATCTTAATAAATTCATATTTCCAATACGTGGGATATTATAACTAAACCTATTATGGAGGAAAACATGGTTAACAATGCTTTCACTCATAGTAACATCCTGAAGTCATTCTTAATGACTTTGATGTTATTATCATAAAGCATTACTAAAACGACCGTGCTCCCACTGTCTTCTTTTAACACACGCACAATCCGTGACTATTCTTAATGATCACGTAGTATTTGACCATTAAGTCAAAACTTTTATTACAACTTAGGAAGCTTCAGTTTGATTCAAAATAATTTTGAAATCATAACTTGCTTCCTGGATATTCTAAAAGCTTTAAAGGTGTATCATATACATCTTTACCTCAATCACATTGAGAGAGCGCTTTTAATATCCAACTGTCATCATCTCATAATAATGATAGGCAGTATTGACAACTTATCAACCTCACAGTTGTAATTACAGAGAGCATCATTATTATAGATTTTAGATTATAATCTATTTTGAGCTCCTCTCATCTTGCTAAATCAAATATGTCAAACATATCATTTTAGTCATTGAGATAATCTCAAAAATCTATGAAACTCTCTGATGTGTTATGACTGGTTCCAAACAACTAAAGATTATCTAATAATCTTATGTTAGCTTGTGAATCTAGAACATTTTCTAGTTTTATCAGCTCCTACTGTCTTCTTTGAGGATATATTCCTCTTCACAGAAGACAGCTTTCAGGACGATAATTATTTCATTATCGCCTAGCCAATAATTGTAATGTCCAAACTCTTTAGACATTCACAAATTCACACCATGGTAATACCTGACTTTTAAATCAGGTTTGTTCATAATTCACATCTCATATGAATTATTTGGTTTCCATATCTTATATGGACATACACTGACTTATTTGGAACCATCTATAAAGCATGCATATCTAATGTTCATACTCATGTTCACAAGGATAATAATTAGGCAAATCTTATTATGTATTGTACCATATCTTAATAAAGTGCAATTCCTCATTCTATCATATTACTATGATATACAATGAGAATCAATCGAGCGAGGATACAATTATCCTCTTAATGATTTATGTGAATCATATACCAAAGTATTAGTTTCTTTGATCAAATTAAAAATTTTAATACTTCATATTGATCGTATACCTTAATCTTTCATATGCATTCGTCTTGTACTTCAGTAAGTATATACAGTCGAATCATTCTAAGAGTACACTAATAAGGTAAGTCAATAGAAGTGATTATCTTTGGCCTTAAAAAGACATTGAGCTGTTTACATCAGCATGTATTAGCACCAATAATTTCTTATTGTACAACCCTGTGTACAATACCATAGATAATCAAGATTCACACAGTTCATTTCTATAAGAGACTTGTGAATATTCATCACATGAAATGTCACTTCAAGAATCTATAGTGCATTGACTGATTTGAACAATTATTGTTCCTTCTCAGTTGTAAGGACTGCGGTTTCGGATCCAGTTATCAGGTCAGTTTCTAGGTCGGATCCCCTGATTTGGGCCCTGATCGGTCTGGGGAGTGCCTTCTAAATGACGTCTAAGATGCACAACGCCTTTTGAACGGCGTCCTGCTGAGTGGACGCCATTTAGTCGAGTGGCTATTGTGCCACGTAGACGCCACGTAGGCGAGTTTCGGGCCGCGAGAGTACGGCCCTATCCTGTCGTCTGAAAGGCGTCCTCGATGGACGACGCCATTTAGAGTACGACCCTGGGTTGTCAGTGTACGGCGCCAGTCTTGTCGTCTGAAGGGCGTCTTGGTTAGGCGACGCGTTTCAGAGTTCTATCAGTACGGCCCGTCATGTCAACTAATAGGCGTATGTGTTGCACGACGCGTTTTACCCACCTTCTGCTTAATCCCGCGAACCCTCCTTCCCTTCCCTCATTTTCTCCTCCCTTCTCTCTCTCCTCACTTCCTCCGGTGGCTCCGGCGATCTCTCCTCCCCCTCCATCTTGTCCTCCCACCATTTCACCTCTCCCTCCTCTCCATCGACCTCCTAACTCCCACCACTACCACCACCACCTCCTCCGCGGCGTTTTCTCTCCGGACAGCGGCCAACGTCCCGGTGGAGTAACGACGTCCTCGGCGGTACCGGCGGCGGCGTGGGGGCGAGACGGGTTGGCGGCTTGGAGCTTGGAGGAGTTCGAGCAACTGGTAGGGTGACGATTCCCGTAGTGCTTCATTTAAAAACCATGTTTTCCCGCTTTTAAGCATGATGCGTGTAAGGGATCTTTGGGTAGAATAAGCATGTTTAGAGACTTTCTTGATGGATAGGGTGGTTTATATGAATGTGGATTTTCATGTGATGGATTGGTTTTACTCTTCATTTTCCCCTTCTTAGGTGTTTTTGGGGCGAATTTGGGGTTAAAGGAGACCCTCGGGTCAAGCTGCAGAAATCTGGTTTCTGACGCTAAATGACGTCGCACTAGGACGATGCCATTCAGAATGGCGACGGGCCAACACGACGCCATTTAGGCAGAAATTGTCCCGGCAACGGTTTCTGTCAGAGGGGACTTCTGTTGTGAATGGCGTCCAAGGACAGCGACGTGTTTTTAATAGGCGGCTACCTACGGCGATGCCGTTTAGGCCATATTCTGAGGCCGAGATTTCATGAACCAGTTTAGGAGGCTTGAATGGCGTCGGCCTTGGGCGACGCAATTCAAGACAGAACCACATTAATTCATGCTATTAATATGTGTTTACACTGTTAGATAGTTCAGTTAATGCATGCTTTAAATATACTCGATGATGATTGATCGCTCGAAATTATGTGTCGTTAAGCATATTCGAACATCAATCTTAAAATTCCAATTTTCACATATAATTATTTGAAAAATAGCATGTGGTGAGATTGGGTCGAATCCACAGGGAAATAGATTTTTAAAGTTGAAAATTTTGAGTTTTTAGAGGAAAAATAGAGAAGAAAGAAGAGGGAGCATGATGATTTGATTTGTTAAGAATTAAAATTAACCGGACTTACTATGAACTCACAAAAAGAGCACCCCTAAAAGAGCATAATCAGACCATTTACTGAACTAAGACTACCTCTAAAACACTAATTAAAAGTAGAATATAAAATTTGAGTAGTGTCAACAGAAGAAAAAATAAAAGTTGTAGAACAAAAAGATGGAGAAAAGATAACGTTTTTCAAAGGAGATACTGTCATTCATTATCAAAACAATATGTAATTTTACAGAGAAATTGAAAAGCAAAAATTAACATAACTTTCATAAGAAAACTTTTACAGAAAATATTCGAAATACAATGTAACATGGAGAACTCAAAAACTAGAGAGAGACAGTAGAAAGAGAAAATTGATGTTTGCAGGCGCCGTAGCTCTTCGCGCGGAACCTTGGTAGCCTTGGACTCCTTACAATGGTCAGTTGCAGTGCCTCGAATCCACCTCTTGCACTAATAGCCGCTGGTTTGAGAGAGATGTAGAGAGAGAGAGAGAGTGAAAGAGAGGGAGAAAGTGGGAGAGAAATTGAGAGAGAGAATTTCCAAAAAACCAAGCTTCCTTTTTCCTCCCCCCTCCCATGGTTTTATAGAAGAGAATTCTTAATTCAAATTTTGAATTTCAAATAGGGTAATAAATAGGCTATTAAGCTCCCCCTTGATTAGTAGATCTTATTTTAAGCCCATAAAGACTATTTTGAATTTCATAATAAATATCTTTCTTTTCAAATTTCAGGATTCCCTCCTCCTCTCTCTCTTGATTTCATAGAAGAGAATTCTTAATTCAAATTTTGAATTTCAAATCCTCTAATAAATGGGCACTTAATTGCTCGCATTAAGCTCCCCCTTGATTAGAGGATTATCCGTGAATGCATATTTGAAATTTAAATTTGGAGAGGGATATTTCAAAATTCGAATTTTGAATTGAAGAATAAATGTTATTTTTGAGATTTTGAAATAACATTTTTGAATTTGAATTCCGAAATTCCTCTTCTCTCTCTTAGTTGGCTTGTGGTTCCCCTATTAAGACAAAAAGAAATAAAATCTTGTTCCTTCTAGGATTCGAGCCCTGGTCACTTCCTTGAAATCCAAGTAGTCCAACCACTATGCCATCTGCTTGTTCATGTCCTACATTCACATAAAATAATAGTTAAGTTCATGCGGCAATAAATCATCCAACTACACATTAAATAATTGTCGAGAAAGTCTTATTTGAGAATGAAATTGCTATCCTCATTCAATCCATGGAGTGATGATATTTGAAATTCGAATTTTACATAATTGATATGTTTGAAAGCATAATTGATTTATCTATCATTTCATGTGATTTTGTTCATTAAATTAATAGTAAAATGTGCAAGTTTCATCTGTTATTTATGTAAAATTGTGAACTTATCAATGATGGATTCTATGTGACCTGATCATACTGCTTGTGTTTCCTGCGACCGTGGACTTTTCACGTGACCGGATCGCACTGTGCTGTGTTTTGTGCTACTGTGGACCTAGAGTGACAGTTGTAGCGCTTGACACCCTGTGTCGGTGTGGGAGGGACACAGCGCCGGTGGGAGCAGTGGCGGGGTGACGCCTAGTGAGAGGGTCACCTGGTGAACCCCGGGGTTAGCTAGTACCGGTGTCGGAGAGGTACCTGTGAAGTGTCACTCGTGCTGGGAGAAGGAGTAACCACCTGAGCCAGTTGGGCCGGAGTAGCTAGCGTGCTATCCGAGGGGTTACTGTTTGGTCTCAGCGGGTCGGTGTTTCCCACTTTCATTTGTTTAGTTGGCGTGTTTTGCCGAGACGTTGGTTGTAGGCTCCCTGGTAGAATGGTTTCAGAGGCATGCATGTTATATTTCGAATGCATGTGAATTATATCGGGATTTAGGAGTAGTAATTACTGCTTTATTTGCTTACTTTACCTTTAGTTGCGTTTCTGCACTTGTGGGTATGCGTGTGGGCAGTGGGGATCGAAGGATCCCAACTGTGTCTTTTCGTTGAGACTCACCCCTGTAGTTTTCAGGTGAGGGTTCCAAGTAGGCTTAGCGAGGAGAGTACTGCTTCGAGTTGCGCGCCAGCAGCTGTTGTTCCGGGGTATGCCCTGATGTAGTTGTTATTTTATTTTCTGGCCTGTACGCTTAATTATTTCTTTTCAGTTGGAGTATGTAATTATTTGCTGTGTCGTGTCGCATTGTAATAACTTTTAAATTCTTGCACTTCCTTTTTAATTCAATGCGATGAGAATGTTTAGCTTAGTTAATTATTTATTTCCCAGACTTATCTAGATCCTGGTTTGATTCCAAATTAATGATTCGGTACTTATTTAGTAATCGGATCCCCGATTATAGGGTGGCGGGTCGTTACAGTTGGTATCAGAGCATTCGGTCTAGCAAATAAATGAATAACTAGGTTAAATGTTGTAAGTCCGGCAAATAATTACAATATCCCGTACAGGCACGACGGTAGTATAGGTTTTAGGTTTTAGGATTCTAATTAGAACTTTTCGATTTTGTGATTGTAGGCGATTAGATGGCTCCTAGGAAGATGATGCCAGTTATTAGAGAGCAGGGAGATGCCCCTAGTGGATCTGAGGCCGGTAGGCCGAGTGTGGAGCATTTCATGGAGGCTATGATGGAGACGATGGCTAGATACCAGACCCGAGACCCTAGTGAGAGTTCCAGTGCTCGGGGAGGGTCTTCAGCTACCCTGGAGAAATTCCTGAAGCTGAGGCCACCTCATTTCACCAGTCGTCCCGACCCTGATGAGGCTGTTCATTGGTTGAGGGAGATGGAGAAGACTTTTGACACTATAGATTGTACGGCGGTTGAGAGGACTCCGTTGGCTACCTTCATGTTGAAGGATGATGCCTATGACTGGTGGACCACTCTGAAGAGTTTGTCTTATGCGGATAGGAGTCTCAGGGAGATTCCATGGGAGGCTTTTGTGAAGGAATTCAATGCACAGTATTTTCCTAGGCATGTTCAGAAGGCCAAGGAGAGGGAATTTATGGAGCTGACCCAAGGGAGCATGACAGTGCTTGAGTACCAGACGAAGTTTGTTTCACTTGGAAGGTTTGTGCCTTTTATCTCAGGAGACGAGGAGCGTCGGACTGAGAGGTTTGTGGATGGACTGAGGTCCAGTCTGAGGAGTTTTGTGGCATCCCACTGTTGTACAGATTTGGCATCGGCGATTAGGTGTGCCGCAGCAGTAGAGGCACAGTAGGATCAGTCGGCCCGGGAGAGGGGACTAACTACTCAGGGGCCAGTCCGTGGCAGGGGGAAGGCCGCAGCAGCAGCACCTTCGTCCGGATCAGGATCGTCTTCACTTGGCTCCAGGTACAGGTGGTTCTTTCGAGGCAGTGGCAGCAGTAGCGGCAACAGCGGTAGCAGCAGACCGAGGCAGAGCTAGCAGAGTCAGTCAGTGTCCAGTGCGCAGCAGGAGTCAGCTCAGAGGCTTCCAATAGCCTGTCGGCATTGCGGTGGCACTCACGGTGGGACTCAGTGTCCTGCTTTTTCTAGGAGGTGCTACACTTGTGGCCAGTAGGGCCATTTTGCAAGGTTTTGCCCGCAGGGGCGTGGTCAGGGGCAGGGACCAGGTGATCAGAAGAAGCCGAGGACTCCGGGGAGAGTTCTAGCTATCACCAGGAAGGAGGCTCGCGCATCCAACTTGGTGGAAGGTACACTTTTTGTCCTTGGGAACTCTGCACATGTGTTGATTGATTCGGGTGCTTCGCATTCTTTCATTTCTGAGCAGTTCGTAGATGTTCTTTCTACACCCGTTGATGAGATATCTGATGGATTAATGGTAGAGGTTCCTTCTAGGGATTTCTTGTTGTCTTATAACTGTTTGAGTGATGTTCCCTTGACCATTGAGGGCCATGAGTTACCTGTTGGGATCGCTGTGTCGGGATCCGATCTTAAAACGCAGCGGAATAAAGGAGTTCGGGATCGGATCTGTCCCATTTCGGTCGTTAAAATTACACCGGTGTAAATCGAATTTACCTTGCGCGGATTCGTATCCGCGTCCGTTTTCCGGTTCCGTCGGAGCGATGTCGCAAGTCGCGCAGATGCCCGACCTCTAGCGGTATCCACGCGGTTCTCCTCGCGATGGATCGTCCTCGCTTCCTCGCTCACTGCGGCGCTCGAAGATCCCGTCTAACTGTGCGTGATCCGCCGCGACATGCGGATCCAGAATCCCCGTCGAACGGGAAGTGGAGCAGTTGGGAACGGCACGCCCAGAGGAGAGAGAAAGTGGGGAAGAACGAATGACGGCTAGGTCAGGGTTGCTGGCCCCGGACGTAGAATCCGTTCTTTTATTAGAAGTCAGTTTGCGGTTTTTCACAAAAACCCAGACTTATCCGAAATCCTGTCGGATTATCCATCGACTTGAAAACCATTTGCGTGTGACCCTCTAGGCCCAAATACCAGTCCAGTTAATAGCCCATTAAGTCCAGTAACCCTTTACTGACCCACTGAATTAATTAATATCTTTATATTCAATTAATCAGTCGAATTTAATGTCCCACAATAAATTCGGACGGACTGCCGATCACGTTGGATGCCAAGCAACATCACGTGATCCTGGATGGCACTGGGGTTATCGCAACCCTCTATTGGAACCTTTCTGTCATCGGTTAGCGCGCGTGTAAGGACTGAGGCTTTCGGATTCGGTTTTCAGGGTCGGACCCTGTAGTTCTGGCCCTAGTGGGGTCTGGAACTCTGTGTTGTTTCGCGTCGAGCCCGCGAGACGCGGTTTAAACGGCGTCCACCGTGGCAGACGCGTTTCAGGTTCTGCCACGTGGGTGCCACGTGGACTGACTTTGGACCGCGAGAGTACGGCCCTGTCAGGTCGTCTGAACGGCGTCTGTGTGGGTCGACGCCTTTTAGACTGAGACTCTGGGTGTGTCAGAGTACGGCCCTGACAAGTTGTCTGAATGGCGTCTGTGAAGGACGACGCGTTTCAGAATCTTGTCAGAGCGGCCGTCATGTCACCTGATAGGCGTCCGTGCATGTCGACGCGTTTTAGCCAGTTTCTGGTTAACCCCGCGAGCCCTCCTTCTTTCCCTCATTTTCTCCGACTCTCCTTCCCTCCTTCTCCTCCGGCGACGGCGGCGACCCCCTCCTCCTCCCTCTTTTCCTCACACCATTTCGCCTCTCCCTCCACTCCATCCTCTACCTGGCTCCTACCCCTACTACTTCCACTTCCACTGCGGCGTTCTACTCTCCGGACGGCGGCCGACGTCACGGTGGGGCTAGGACGACCTCGGCGGTACCGGCGGCGGCGTGGGGCGAGACAGGCGGACGGCTTGAAGCTCGGAGGCGTTCGAGTGTCCGGTAGGGTGACGGTTCCCACGGCTTTGTGTTTAAACCATGTTTTCCCCTGTTTGTGCATGTTGTGGATCCTTGGTTTTGGGGGGTAGAATGAGCATGTTTAAGAGTTCTTTGATGATATGGGGGATTTGCTATGATTGAGATTTCCTATGGATTGTGTGCCCCTCTTTCTCCTCCGTTTTTGGGTATTTTGGGGCTGTTTGGGTTGAAAAAGGAAGCCCTCGGGCTCATGGCAACTCTGGTTCCTGGGGTTGAAAGACGTCGTGCATGGACGACGCCTTTTCAAAGGGCGTCGGGCCATCACGACGCCTTTTAGACAGGAATTGCCTGACTGAGAGTTTGCCAGTTTGGGATTCTGGGACTAAAAGACGTCATGGGTGGTCGACGCGTTTTGAATAGCGTCGGGTAGCCATGACGCCTTTTAAGGCAGAAATCCCCTGTTTAGAGATTTCGGAAAATCCTGGTTTTCTGTGCTGAATGGCGTCTGAGGATGTCGACGCCTTTTAAACGGCGTCCTCTGGTGTCGACGCCTTTTAAGGCCAGATTCTGAAGACTGATTTATATGAACCTGTACATGGAGCTTGAATGGCGTCGACCTCGGTCGACGCGATTCAAGACAGAATCTCACTAATGCATGCCAGTAAAATGTGTTCATACTGCTAAATAGCTGGTTAGCACATGTTTTAGTGCACCCGATAGCAATGGATTCCTCATGATCGGATGGTTCTATGTGTGTTATGCGATCGCGCGCTTTTCACGTGACCGGATCGCACCGTGTTGGGTTTTCAGTTACTGTGGACCTGGAGTGACATTGTAGCACTTTATCACCCTGTGCTGGTGGGGGCGTGAGCACAGCGCCGGTGGGGGCGTGGGCGGGGTGATGCCTAGTGAGAGAGGGTCACCTGGTGAACCCCGGGGTCAGCTAGTACCGGTGTCGGAGTGGTACATTCGGAGAGTCACTCATGCTGAGGGAAGGGGTAGTCACCTGAGCCAGTTGGGCCGGAGTAGCGAGCGTGCTATCCGAGGGGCTGCTCCTTGGTCTCAGCAGGTCGAGGTTTTTCTCACCGTTGTTTGTACGGTCGGCGAGTTCTATCGAGACGGCAGTTGTGGGTTTTCTAACGGTTATCTTAGAATGTGCATGATTATTATATTTCGACTGCACGTGTTCTCACGTAGAGAATTAGATATCGTACCTGCCACTACACTTGTTACTTTACTGTTAGCTGTACTTTACACTTGTGGGTGTGTGCGTGGGCTGTGGGGATCGAAGGATCCCTACTGAGTCTTGTCTTGAGACTCACCCCTGCGGTTTTCAGGTGAGGACTCCCAGCAGACTTAGAGCGGCGTGTGCGGCCGGGTGGTGTGCCTTCAGCGGTTGTTCCGGGGTATGCCCCGATGTAGTTGTTATTTATCTTTGGCCTGTATGTTTAATTATTTCCTTCTGTTGGAGAATGTAATTATTTGCTGTATCGAGTCGCATTGTAATAATTTTAATTCCTGCACTTTTATCTCAAGTCAATGCGATGTGAATGTTTAGCTTAGTTTATTATTTATTTCCCAGACTTATTAGATCCTGGTTTGGTCCCAAATTAATGATTCGGTACCCATTTAGTAATCGGATCCCCGATTATAGGGTGGCGGGTCGTTACAGCGCGGATATAATCCTTCATCCGTACAATGTTCCCGAATCGACCTAGGGCATGGTTTACTGTTAAACCCTATTTGGTCGATTCACTTGAATCAGATGTCGCTAATCTGAATCCGATAACTCCTTATCGATTACAGAGTCCGCCCTGGCCAGGGACTTTAAGCGCATCATTCTCGGAACATTCTCTCTCAAACAACCGAGAGCGGATGATCCTGTATTGAACACACAATTACCTTCGAGGGTATTTCCCTGAACCCGATCGCTTGACTTATTGATATCCCATGGTTAGGGATTAATTCGTCAAGGTCAAAGCTCAGAAACCTACCAACAAGGTATCCTTGGAGTCTCAGGTCCAAGGATCATCCACGCAACCGTGACAATTGAATCGAGCTGGTTAACAGTGAGGTGATTACCATCCAGCGATTCATAGTCGGATCAGTTCAGTGAACTCATTCACCAATGAGCACCTATAGGTTCAGCATAGTGTCTCTACACAAGTGACTTATGGGATCAGTCACCCTCATCATATGAGCTGAAGTAACCTATACTAGTCTATCCGGATGTTCGATGTCCTATCTCAAACATCCTATGACTAGGAACAATTAAGAACATGTGTTTATAAGTCTTCGGTCCCGTAATTATGATCTCATCATAATCCGAACACTATTGCACATGTTCATGGACTTCATCGTGATACGATAAACACAGATCGAATTAATTACACACAATGAATTATTGCCATTTATTAATAATCTGAATATGTACACAGTATCGGATTGGCTTTGAGACCATCTAATACTAACAATCTCCCACTTGGGCTAAAGCCAATCACTTTTATACAGAATACCCATATTCTCTAAGTGACGCTCAAAAACATTTTGAGACAAAGGCTTTGTAAGTGGATCTGCTATGTTGTCGGCTGAGGGAACTCTTTCCACCACGACATCTCCTCGAGCTATAATTTCTCTGATCAGATGAAAGCGCCGCAGAATGTGCTTCGACTTCTGTTGAGACCTCGGCTCTTTCGCTTGAGCAATCGCCCCATTGTTGTCACACAGCAGTGGGACGGGACCAGATATGCTTTCCACCACACCAAGATCGCCGATGAATTTCTTCATCCATACAGCTTCCTTGGCGGCTTCAGCAGCAACAATATACTCGGCTTCCGTTGTCGAATCAGCAGTGGTTTCCTGCTTGGAACTTTTCCAGCTCACTGCTCCCCCGTTGAGTGTGAAAATAAAACCTGATGTTGACTTGCTGTCATCAGGATCAGACTGAAAACTCGAGTCAGTGTATCCTTGCAGCTTTAAGTCTCCTCCTCCATAGACTAGAAATAGATCCTTAGTCCTTCTCAAGTACTTAAGGATGCATTTCACAGCCTTCCAGTGTTCATCACCTGGATCTGCCTGATGTCTGCTCGTAACACTGAGAGCATATGCTACATCAGGTCTGGTACACAGCATGGCATACATGATGGACCCTATGGCAGAAGCATAGGGGACTTTATCCATCACTACCCTCTCTTCAGGTGTCTTGGGAGACTGACCTTTAGAGAGTGAAATTCCATGTCTCATCGGTATGAGACCTCTCTTGGAATTTTCCATGCCAAACCTTTTGACAATGGTTTCTATGTACATAGATTGGGTTAAAGCCAGCATCTTCTTTGATCTATCTCTATAGATCCGAATTCCCAATACGTAAGATGCTTCTCCCAAATCCTTCATGGAGAAGTTCTTTGACAGCCATATCTTTACTGATGACATCATTCCTACATCATTCCCAATGAGTAGGATGTCGTCAACGTAAAGAACCAGAAATGTGATTGCGCTCCCACTGTTTTTCTTGTATACACAGGGCTCATCTTCATTCTTAATGAAGCCATAAGATTTGATCGCCTCATCAAATCTTATGTTCCAGCTCCGGGAAGCTTGCTTCAGTCCATAAATGGACCTCTGTAACTTTCATACCATGTCTGGAGATTCTTTGGATGTGAATCCTTCTGGTTGTATCATATACACCTTCTCCTCAAGGTTTCCATTGAGGAAGGCAGTCTTCACATCCATCTGCCAGATTTCATAATCATGGTAGGCAGCAATGGCGAGAAGAATTCTGATAGACTTAATCATAGCAACGGGCGAAAAGGTTTCGTCATAGTCAACACCTTGTCTTTGACGATAGCCTTTTGCCACTAATCTTGCTTTATAAGTCTCAATACGTCCATCTGCACCGATCTTTCTTTTAAAGATCCATTTGCAGCCGATAGGTACTATACCATCGGGTAAATCCACCAAGTTCCAAACTTGGTTGATGTACATGGACTGTATTTCAGAATTCATGGATTCCCGCCATTTCCCGGCCTCTGGACTTTCAATGGCCTCCTGGTAAGTCTTAGGATCATCATCCTCATTATAGAGTATCCTAGAACCATCCAAATTAATATGTCCCACATATCTTTCTGGTGGTTTAGGTACTCTTTTAGACCTACGAGGTTCCTGTGTATCACTTTGAACAGGTTCAGAAACTGACGGTTCATCTGATGAACCATTGCCAGTTTGTGGGTCTGGAACTTCTTCCAGAATTACTTTACTCCCACTGTCCTTCTGGAGAATATAATCTTCTTCCAGAAAGACAGCTCTCCTGGCCACAAACACCCTTTGTTCGCCAGGATGATAGAAGTAATATCCATAAGTTTCCTTTGGATATCCCACAAATCTACATTTGTCAGTTCTGGATTCCAGCTTATCTGCGTCATGTCTTTTAACATGAGCAGGACATCCCCAGACTTTAACATGTTTAAGGTCTGGTTTCCTACCATTCCATATCTCATATGGAGTGGTCTCAACAGATTTGCTGGGTACCTTGTTCAGGATATACATAGCCGAGCTAAGTGCATATCCCCATAAGGACACTGGTAATTTGGACATGCTCATCATGGATCGCACCATTTCCATTAATGTGCGATTTCTCCTTTCTGATACACCATTCATCTGAGGTGTATAAGGAGGTGTAAGCTGAGAAAGGATACCATTATACTTTAAGTATTTAATGAACTCAGTACTCAAGTATTCACCACTCCGATCAGATCGGATGGTTTTTATGCTCTTTCCTGTTTGTTTTTCCACTTCATTCTTAAATTCTCTGAATTTCTTAAAGGCTTCAGATTTATACTTCAATAAGTATACATATCCAAATCTTGAGTAATCATCAGTGAATGTAATGAAGTATGAGAAACCACCAATGGCTTGAGTTGACATAGGACCACATACATCTGAATGTATGAGTTCTAATATGCTTTTGGCTCGTTCTCCAGTTCCACTAAATGGAGACTTAGCCATTTTACCCATTAAACATGACTCACAGGTTGCATATGATTCATAATCAAATGGATCCAAATATCCATCTTTATGCAACCTTTGGAGTCTGTTTTCACCAATGTGTCCAAGCCTACAATGCCACAAGTAGGCTTTGTTCATTTCATACTTACTTCTTTTAATCGAAGAACCGATATGTAAATTATCATGAGACACATTCAATAGATACAAACCATTAGATAAAATAGTAGAAGCTATTAATTTATTTCTGAAATAAATTGAACAACTATTGTTCTCAAAATTTAAATTGTATCCAATTCTATCTAAACATGAAATAGAAATGATGTTCCTTATTATGCTAGGTACATAATAACAATCATCTAATAAAAATGTGTCTCCGGATGGTAGCTTGAGCTTCACTGTCCCCACAGCGATCGCCGCAACTCTTGCGCCGTTACCTAGCCTCAGCTCCACCTCGCCGGTCCTCAGCTTACGTCTTCTTGTCAGTGCCTGCACAGAATTGCAGATATGAGATACACATCCAGTATCTAATACCCATGATGTACAATCTCTTATTGACAAGTTTACATCTATCATATAGATACCTGAAGCGTCCTGCTGCTTCACAGTTCCTTGAGCCTTGTCCTTGAGGTATTCCTTGCAATTCCTCTTCCAATGCCCTTTCTGGTGACAGTAGAAGCAATCACCTTTCTCAGCACTTTTACCCTTGTCTTTCTTGACAACCTTTGCCTTTCTCTGAACCTTGTTCTTATTCTTTCGAAAACCTTGGACTGCAAGTCTTTTTCTGTTGGTCTTACCAACTATTAGGACTTGGGGTTTATCCTTCACAAGGTTCCCCTCAGCAGTCTTTAACATGTTCAGCAGTTCAGCTAAGGTCGCCTGGATCTTGTTCATGTTGAAATTGACGATGAACTGAGCATATGAAGGTGGAAGTGAAGACAACACAAGGTCTGTGTGCATCTCCTTGGGAAGTGTAATCCCAAGAGCATCCAGCCTCTCCACCCACTCAATCATCTTCAGCACATGATTCTGTACTGAAGTTCCCTCTGCCATCTGAGCTTTGAACAGATTCTTCGATATCTCATATCGTTCGATTCTGCTCTGCTCACCAAAGAGCTCCTTCAAATGGAGCATGATGGATCTAGCATCCATCTCTTCATGTTGCCTCTGCAACTCATTGCTCATAGAGGCTAACATATAGCATTGGGCCATGGTAGAATCCTCCTTCCATTTTTCATATGCTATCATTTCCTCCTCTAGAGCATCTAATGCTGGTTCAACAGAAGGTTCAGTATCCAAGACGTAGGCAATCTGCTCAGACCTGAGGACTATCTTCAGGTTTCTGAGCCAGTCTGAGTAATTGGTGCCTGTCAAACGGTTGGCATCAAGTATGCCTCGCAACGGGTTATGGTGCGACATTCTCGCCTACAGGAGATAATTAATTGATAATTAGCAGATATTCAGATTATCTAAAACAAGATATGGTCTTTTATTATCTAATTTTACTCCCACTAATTTTCGACGGACTGTATAACCTTCAGATATACAGAACGGGAGGCGCCGACTGTCTCCTAGTGGGGATCAGAATCTCCAAGCATCACAGTATGACCTCGGGTAAACACATAGTATCATATTGCTATCTCAGAGCAATCATCTCATGATAATTGCAACTCCTTGCAATATCCGATCGTACTTCGGCTCCCAAGTTTAATGGTCCCGGGTAAACACAGTAGACCATTATCCCCGGTCTAAGCTTTACCATCAATACGTGACAGAGTAAAGTAGAAACATAGTTCCCGGGTAAACACGTGGATGACTATATCGTTCCTCTACTCTTATCCAAAGGCATCTTATGCCATGATCAACAGTCCTCTCATCAGTTAATGGCAGACCTCGGGTAAACACATAGTATCTGCCACCACCGAATTAAGTTCTATCAATCATATTGATGGAGAGCCACGCGGTACATTCTCAATGACTCGCGCTACGGCTTAGAGTTTGTAACGAAGGTTTTACTTATTTAATTTGGTCTCATCCTAGGTGATAGTATTAAATATATCGAATATATTTATTAATACTAATAACCTAGCAAATATAAAGCACACGCATCACATACATGTCATTAGTGTGGTCATGGACGGCACTGCGGTTTGACTTGAGCCAGACAGTCAAACGCACACATACACACAATATAACAACTTATATCATGAGTCTGCAAACCCATGAATACAATGAACTCCTTCATTTTCATCTGGTCAGCAGTTGTGGATCATCCTCGCTCCGCACGCATCCGCCTCGATCAAATTACATCGTAATTCTCAATTACACGATAATTTAAATGAGGAAGCCTTATGGCGATTACATCAAGGAGGAAGGTAGAAGTACAATGGAATGTAAGAGGGAGAGGTTCGCAGACCTCTATTTATTAATACACAATAAACCACACAATCACATTCCACATCCACAAGTAATGCCCGTCCATGACCACCATGTGTTTTATTAAACAAACCACACATGAATTGCACATCAAATGGCTAAATAAAATTTTCGAAAATAATATTAATTTTGGTTTCATAAAACCAGGGACCAAACAAAATTTGGATTATTTGGAATTTTTCGAAAACTTTAGTATTTATTGCAAGCATGCTAATTTAAATCCAATTTAAACAAGCAAATCAATAACACATCAAAAATGCATTAAAATCTAAAATTAACGGCTTCAGAAATATTCCATGCTCAATTTGAACAATTCAAATATTTATGGGGTTAATCTAACAATTAGATTGCATAAGGTTTAATTTAACATTTAGAATTAATTCAATTAACAACCTTTTGTTAATTAATTAACATAATAAACCTTAATAAGGGCCCAATAAAAATTGAATTTAATAAAAACAGTAAAATCATATTTTACAGATAATTATTAAACCAATTTTATAATTAAAATTTTAAAACTAAAAATTTTTAATCAACTGGGCCCCCTAAAGGGCTCAGCCCTGCTGGGCCCCTGGCTCGGGCCAGGGCCGAGCCAGGGCGCAGCCAGGGCTCGGACCCAGGTCCGAGCTTTGCTGTGCCCTGGCTCGGGCCGCCTGGCACGAGCCAGGGCCCAGCCGGGCCCGGTCCGGTCGGCGGCTAGGGAAACCCTAGCCGCCCGGCCGAACCGCCCGAGGTTCCCTGCAACGCAGGGAACCCGACGGCGCCGCCCCCCTCTTTGGGGTCTTCTCCGGCGCCGATCCCGGCGCCGGCAGGGCACCGCACCACGCCGCCGGCAAACCCCTTAGCTCCGGCGAGGTCCGGTGACCGGCTGTGGCCCTGGAGGTCATCCGGAAAGGGATTTATTCGCCCCCTTATTTCCTCCAAAAAATCTGGTTTTGCAGGTTTCTCAAACCCGTGGGGAGGAAGAAGAAGGTCCATGGCCACTCTTCCACGGCTTCCCATGCCATCAACAACTCGACCAGGGTCATTGGGCATGATCTACAGCGATTAGAACCCCTTAAAATCCATCTCTATGGATCCGACCACATCAAAAACGCCCCGTTCTTCGTCCAACGAAGAACACGACGAAAAACCCCCAAAAATAATTTTTTCTTCAGATTTAAATCACGATCTCATCGCAGTAATCATCTAATGATTATAAATCTTTCAAGAACATAAATCTAAGCATGGAATAAATTCAAAAACCATAAATTTTAGAGACCGAAACGGCGAAAACACAGTGGAACCTGGCTCTGATACCACTGTTGGGATCGCTGTGTCGGGATCCGATCTTAAAACGCAGCGGAATAAAGGAGTTCGGGATCGGATCTGTCCCGTTTCGGTCGTTAAAATTAAACCGGTGTAAATCGAATTTACCTTGCGCGGATTCGAATCCGCGTCCGTTTTCCGGTTCCGTCGGAGCGATGCCGTAAGTCGCGCAGATGCCCGACCTCTAGTGGTATCCACGCGGTTCTCCTCGCAATGGATCGTCCTCGCTTCCTCGCTCGCTGCGGCGCTCGAAGATCCTGTCTGACTGCGCGTGATCCGCCGCGACATGCGGATCCAGAATCCCCGTCGAACGGGAAGTGGAGCAGTTGGGAACGGCACGCCCAGAGGAGAGAGAAAGTGGGGAAGAACGAATGACGGCTAGGTCAGGGTTGCTGGCCCCGGACGTAGAATCCGTTCTTTTATAAGAAGTCAGTTTGCGGTTTTTCACAAAAACCCAGACTTATCCGAAATCCTGTCGGATTATCCATCGACTTGAAAACCATTTGCGTGTGACCCTCTAGGCCCAAATACCAGTCCAGTTAATAGCCCATTAAGTCCAGTAACCCTTTACTGACCCACTGAATTAATTAATATCTTTATATTCAATTAATCAGTCGAATTTAATGTCCCACAATAAATTCGGACGGACTGCCGATCACGTTGGATGCCAAGCAACATCGCGTGATCCTGGATGGCACTGGGGTTATCGCAACCCTCTATTGGAACCTTTCTGTCATCGGTTAGCGCGCGGATATAATCCTTCATCCGTACAATGTTCCCGAATCGACCTAGGGCATGGTTTACTGTTAAACCCTATTTGGTCGATTCACTTGAATCAGATGTCGCTAATCTGAATCCGATAACTCCTTATCGATTACAGAGTCCGCCCTGGCCAGGGACTTTAAGCGCATCATTCTCGGAACATTCTCTCTCAAACAACCGAGAGCGGATGATCCCGTATTGAACACACAATTACCTTCGAGGGCATTTCCCTGAACCCGATCGCTTGACTTATTGATATCCCATGGTTAGGGATTCGTTCGTCAAGGTCAAAGCTCAGAAACCTACCAACAAGGTATCCTTGGAGTCTCAGGTCCAAGGATCATCCACGCAACCGTGACAATTGAATCGAGCTGGTTAACAGTAAGGTGATTACCATCCAGCGATTCATAGTCGGATCAGTTCAGTGAACTCATTCACCAATGAGCACCTATAGGTTCAGCATAGTGTCTCTACACAAGTGACTTATGGAATCAGTCACCCTCATCATATGAGCTGAAGTAACCTATACTAGTCTATCCGGATGTTCGATGTCCTATCTCAAACATCCTATGACTAGGAACAATTAAGAACATGTGTTTATAAGTCTTCGGTCCCGTAATTATGATCTCATCATAATCCGAACACTATTGCACATTTTCATGGACTTCATCGTGATACGATAAACACAGATCGAATTAATTACACACAATGAATTATTGCCATTTATTAATAATCTGAATATGTACACAGTATCGGAATGGCTTTGAGACCATCTAATACTAACATTACCTGCCCATTTAGTTGTGCTCGCCATTCGCGACTTTGATGTCATCCTGGGCATAGACTGGTTGGAGGCTTATTATGCTGAGGTGGACTGCCACAGGAAGAGGGTGCGTTTCTCTATTCCGGACATCCTGACCTTCTATTTCCAAGGTATTAGGCTCTCTTCTCGAGGTATTCTTATTTCTGCCTTTAAGGCCCAGAGGTTACTTGTTGGTGGTTGTGAGGCCTTCCTTGCCTCTGTTGTTCTAGCTAATGTTAGTGGTAGTCCCAGTCCTTGGGAGGTGCTTGTAGTATGTGACTTTGTAGATGTGTTTCTTGAGGAGTTGCCTGGCCTTCCTCCTCAGCGAGAGGTTGAGTTTACTATTGAGCTTGCACCGGGTACGGCGCCCCTGTCTAAGGCCTCGTATCGGATGGCGCCAGCTGAACTCGCTGAGTTGAAGGTGCAGTTGCAGGAACTGTTGGATAAGGATTTTATTCGTCCCATTACTTCTCCGTGGGGTGCTCCAGTTCTATTTGTCAGGAAGAAGGATGGTTCTCTGAGGTTGTGCATTGATTATAGACAATTGAACTAGGTGACGATAAAGAACAAGTATCTACTTCCGAGGATCGATGACCTGATGGATCAGCTGCAGTCTGCGAGGGTGTTTTTGAAGATTGACTTAAGATCAGGGTATTATCAGATGAGGATCCGTGAGGTCGACCTTAGTAAGACGGCCTTTAGGACTCGGTATGGGCATTATGAGTTTTTGGTTATGTGTTTTGGCTTGACCAATGCTCCAGCAGCTTTTATGGATTTGATGAATCAGGTCTTCAGGGCCTATCTGGATCAGTTCGTAGTGGTATTTGTAGATGATATTCTGATATACTCTTCTTCTAAGGAAGAGCATGCCACACATCTTCACGTGGTATTACAGGTCCTGTGAGAGCACCAACTCTATGCCAAGTTTAGCAAGTGTGAATTTTGGTTAGACAAGGTGCACTTCTTGGGGCATGTCATCTCTGGCGATGGCATTGCAGTGGACCCAGCCAAGATTGAGGCAGTAATGGATTGGAGCAGGCCAACAACAGTAACTGAGATCAGGAGCTTCTTGGGGCTAGCAGGTTATTACAGGCGGTTTGTTCAGGGTTTCTCTTCGATAGCGGCCCCCTTGTTGAGGTTGACTCGTAAGGGAGTTCGTTTCGTATGGACCGAGGACTGTGAACGGAGTTTCATTGAGTTGAAGACTCGCCTCACTTCGACTCCAGTATTGGTGCTTCCATCAGGTTCAGGTGGATTTGTAGTTTATTCAGAAGCATCACGTCGAGGTTTGGGTGCAGTTCTGATGTAGCATGGTAGGGTCGTGGCCTATGCTTCTAGACAAGTGAAGAAGCATGAGGAGAACTACCCCACTCATGATTTAGAATTGGCAGCTGTGGTGTTTGCATTGAAAATCTGGCGACATTATTTGTATGGAGAGAAATTTCAGGTTTTTACTAATCACAAGAGCCTGAAGTATGTGTTCACGTAGAGGGATCTGAATTTGAGACAGCGCAGGTGGATGGAATTCATCAAGGATTATGACCTCGACCTTTCTTATCATCCGGGCAAGACAAATGTGGTGGCAGACGCCTTGAGTCGAAAGACGGTCGTGTCATATCTCATGGTTCGAGAATGGAGGTTATTTGAGCAGGTTGTGGAATCTTCCTTTCGGATTCCACAGGAGGCTGATAGAGCCTTTGCAGCCTTTACCATCGCAGCTCTGAGAACCATTTCCAATATCTCATATTGTAGATGCTAATTCTCCAATAAATATGAAAAAGGTGATTAATAAGAATATACGAAACTTCTTTCAAGTTTCATATTCGTTTTGCCTTTACCAGTATCCTTATATTGGTTGCAGTGGGAGAACTGCTACTTCTCTATCTCAGCTGACTTTCCTTTATCCTTTTCAGGTGTAGATTCAATCGTTTAAAATCTTACCACTTGCCTTTCTCAAAGGCACATCATAAATATCTCTTTATCTTGGTCTATCCAAATAAGAGATTTCATGACAATGATTAAGCCTTTCAAAAAGGCATATCATAAGTACCTCTTCACCTTGGTCTATCCACGTAAGAGGATTCATGATACCTAATTAGGATAGTGACTTTCACTCACCCCTAAAGACATTCTTTAGAGTTTTTCTTATCAGTCTGAATATGAGAAGTATTGGCATCCAATATGCCAGAATCTCGATTAGATGACATGTTAGTGAATCGAAGGAAATAATGTGATTTAAGCAGATAGTTCTTATAATTCAATTATGGTCTTTTATCTTGAATTATTTCCCACTATTTGTCAGCAATGTGGGCGGCCCCATAGAGGTTCCGAATGTCCATGTACAGCAGGAAAGTGGTTCGGCTATGTTGAGACTGGCCACAAGATTAGAAATTGCCTGAAGATGAAAACTTCTTCAGCGACTGCACCAGCTAGATAGTGATCCCGTGCTCGTATTTTTGCATTGACTAGAGGAAGCAATAGAGAATATTACAAAAGGTACTATTCTGATTGATGGTGTAACGACGGTCTCCTAGTGAGGATCAGAATCTCCAAGAATCACAGTATGACCTCGGGTAAAAACATAGTATCATACCATTATCTTAGAGCAACCATCTCATGGTAATTGCAACTCCTTACAATATCTGATCTTATTTCGGCTCCCAGGTCTTTAATGGTCCCGAGTAAACACAGTAGACCATTATATCTGGTCTAAGCTTTACCATCAATACGTGACAGAGTAGAGTAAGAATGCAGCTCCCGAGTAAACGCAAGGATAGCTACACCGTTCCTCTATTCCAATCTCAAGGCATCATAATGCCATAGTTAATAGTCATTTCATTAGATGGTGGGAGATCTCGGGTAAACAAATAGAAACTGCCATTACTAAATCAAGTTCTAAGAACTATATTGATAGAGAGCCACGTGGTGCATTCTTAATGACTCGCGCTCCGGCTTAGACTTTATGTTGAAGGTTTTGTTTATGTTAAGGTGGTCTCATCCTAGGTGATAGTTTATAAATATATTGTATATATTTAACTATACCTAGATATTAGCAATCGATTCATAATCAAAAACTAAAAAGCATGCATCAACCATACATGTTCATTATGTGGTCATGGACAGCACGGTGATTAACTAGAGCCAAACAATTAATCACCAAAACTATATAACATTTATATAATCTAAACATACAAACACATAGCCACCAGTGATCTCATCTCCTGTCGCTTTTCCTGATTGCATTTGTGGATCATCCTAGCCTCTCCTCAGCCGGCGCGATCAAATACAAATAATATTTATTTTGAAATAATTTTAAATACAAATAAATTGTAAGATAAAGCCTTATGGCCGAATATAATAACAGAGGGAGATAGAATTACAATAGAATGAGTGAGAGAGGGAGGCACGCAGGCCTCATTAATTAACACTTAATTAATGTACATCACATTCCATAACAATCTACATAATCACATACCATCACATGATATGAAATTAAACTAAATGCATGTCCATGAGCACTGTAAATTTTAACCAACTATACATGATAAAACACATCACATGAAGGCTAAAATTTTGAAAATATAATAATTTTGGTTTTCTTAAAACCTAGGTACCAATTAAAATTGGATAATTTGAATTTTCGAAAATCTTATTTTCTAACATGCAATAAATCTAATTTAAAGCATCAAACACATCAACATGTCCAAACAAAGCTAAAATTAAAATTCTAAAATATTCCATGCAAAATTTAGAACAATTCTAAATTAATTAATCTAACACTTCGATTAATCACATTAATAACAATTATTAATGCAAAACAATCTAACATTTAGATAGAATTAAAAATTCCTAAATAATACTTATAAAAGAATTTCTAATTCCTATTTTAATCCCTTAACAACTCCTTGTTAAGACCCCTTTTATTTAAAGCATATTTCCCAATAAAAATTATTAAGAAATAATAATTAGAACATTTCTAATTAATATAGTCTAACATTTTAGACTTAATATAATCTCTTAATAACTTTTATTAAAAAATTAATTATTAAGTAGATTAGATCTTCAAATTTTAATTAAGGGATCCTTAAGAATATTAATTAGCTTAATAACTAATAGTAAGCTTTGATTAACCCTCAATAACTTTTACTAAGGTTAATTCTCAAGAAACAATTAACTCTTTAATAACTATTATTAAGAGTTAATAAATCACTTAACAACTTTTATTAAAAGTCCCTTAATCAAATACTTAATTTCATAACAACAATTGTTAAGAAATTAAAATAATCTAATCAGTTGACTAAGATTAATTAACAACATTTGACAATTAAAGTTTAAGTCACTACTTAATAATCAAATAACAACTCTTGTTAATATAATTTTAAGATCAAATCTTAAATATAAATTAACAACACTTGTTAATATTTAAAGATCGCATCTTTAAATAACCCTTTTAAAAGATCACATCTTTATAAATAAATCATTTAAGATCATATCTTAAAAATTGATCTACTACAACTCAAAAATTTTGAATTCAAATTTTTAAAACATATATTAAACATACAAGAATTAAAATTTTGAGTTAATAGATAGGGGTTCATGTAATAAAAGGGTTCTAGGGGTTAAATTGGTTGGGGTTCATTTTCGGCTTGGCCCATTAGGGCCTGTTGGGATAGGGACCGGGCCTGGGCAGAGCCGGGTCTGGCTCGGACCAGGAGACCCAGCTGGTTCAGCCCCCTTCGTCCTGGGGTCGGGTCACCTGTCCCAGCTAGGTGACGCCCCTGGCGCGCCCGAGTGAGCCGGTCCAGGCGCGCTTGCAAGAGGGCCGCTCGGGACCGCCCCATCCAGGCCGAGCGCGCCTGGCTCGCCCGGGTGGGAGCTAGGGCTTCTGCAACCCTAGCCGCCGACAGCCCGAAAAGCCCCCTTTTACAGGCTTCTCTCCGGCACCGTCAAGGTGATGGCCGCCCGGAATTTCAAGAGGGTACAACCCTCTACCTACCCCGACGCCGGTGATGGCCGACCGGCGACCCCTTCGCCTCCGGTAGCCCCTTAAAAAGGCCAATTTAAAACTGTAAAAATCATGGCCCTTCCCTAAATAATTTCCAACACTTGGAAAAATTCTTGGAAGGGAGGCAACGCCGCCGGTCCCCAGCGACCATAAAAATTTCTGGGGACATGTGTAGAGATATCTTGGTCACACCAGAAAGCAATATAGTGATCTTTTATCACCATTGAAGCCCATCCATGCCCACAAAAATGGTTCTTCATCTCCATGAAGAACGCGATGAAAAAGAAAAAGAAAAACTCAAAATATATATCATTTTCTTCATAGAAAATTAATCTAAATTAATATGCTCATTTGATGAACATCTTCTGTGAAAGAAAAACGATTCGAGTATGGATATTATTTTAGAATAATAATTAAGTCGTTCCAGAGCGGATTAGAGCGGAACCTGGCTCTGATACCACTGTTGGGATCCGGGCGAACAAAATAATATCCCGCCCGATGCCCGCTGATACGATTCGGAACGAAAAACTAAAACTGAAAACAACGGGAAGTAATCCGATTACCATACGTGGATTCGAATCTGCTTCCGTCTCGGTTCCGTCGAGGCGATGCCGCGAGCCGCACAAGCGTCCGGCCTCCAGCGGTATCCATGCGATCCTCCGCGGTAGTTCGTCCTCGCTCCCTCGTCCGTATCAGCTCGCTCGTTGAAGATCCGTTGCCGCGACGATGTCCGAAAACCCGCGAACGGGAATTCCTGACTTTCGGGAATTCCGCGCGGCGGAGACAGAGATTATCTCGGCACCTCTAACAGGATGCCCAGAGAAAGAGGAGAGAGAAAGGGGGATGGCCAGCATGGGGAAACCCTGGAGCTTGGCCCAGGGTTTGTCAACAGCGCCTATATATATTAAGTCGGTGCGACTTTTCACAAAAGTCCCCGAGTTAATATAAATCCCACTTATGTACCACCAACTAAGAATCTTATTGCGTATGACCCTCTAGGCCCATTTACCAGTCCGATTTTCAGCCCGTTAAGTCCAATAACTAGTTATTGACTTATTCTAATTAATTAATATCTAGATATTAACTAATTACTTAGCCGAATTATCGTCGCATGTAAATTCGGTCGGACTTCTGATCAAGTTGGGTGTCAAGCAACACCGCATGATCCTGGAAGGTAATGGGGTTCAGCAACCCACTCATGGAACCTGTCCGTCCACAGTTACTACGTGGCTATAATCCTTTGTTCGCACAATGCTCTCGAGTTAACCTAGGGTATGGTCAGCTGTCAAACCCTAAATGGTCAACTCACTTGAATCAGACTCCGCTGTACAATATCCAAAAACCTCTTTTTCTAATATTATTTCTGCTTTGGCCAGAGACTCCTACGGATCTATTCTAGAGCATTCTCTCTCTAGTTACCTGAGAGCGAACGATCCTTTATTGAACACACAATCACCTTCGAAGGTCTTCCGCTGGACCCGATCCTTGACTATTAAAGATCTCGTGGATAGGGATTCGTAGGTCAAGGTCAAAGTCCAGAAGTCCACCGACAAGGTGTCTTTGACGATGAATCAAGCTGATTGATAGTCAGGTAAATTACCATTCAGCGATTCATGTCGGATCAGTTCAGTGAACTCATTCTCCAATGAGCACCTACAGGTATACCATTGTGTCTCCACACGAGTAACTAACGAGATCAGTCACCCTCATCATATGAGCTGGAATAACTTATACTAGTCTAACCGGATGTTTGATGTCCTTCTCAAACATCCTATGACTAGGAACAATTGAGAATATGTGTTTATAAGTCATCAGTCTCATTATTATGATCTCATCATAATCTGATGACTATTGCACATATTCATGGACTTCATTATGCGCAATTATAAATATGTCAATCTACATAATGAATTTAATGTCATTTATTAGTGAACCAGATTGAAATAGGTGCCTTATGATTGGCTTAGAGGACACCTATATCCATCACTAATTAGGCAAGCAAAGAATACCATGCCTAAATGAAGAAAGCAAGTTGAAGACTTACTCGGACGGTGGCCTCCTCCTCAACCTGAACGGCTCGGCAGATGGCTTGGGCCAACTGACCCCGTAGGTCAGTGACAAGAGTCTCGTGAGCAGCACTGGAAGAAGAAGCGCCGGCAGAAGACGACGGTGGAGCTGCGTTTATAATGTCATACAATTTAATAAAAGAAAGCATTTATAATTCATAGTTCATATCATTCATTTCATGCTTACCAATTCATTCAGTTCCTTTTGCACCTGCTCTAGCTGGGCCTCTACAACCTGGAGGTGACCCCAAAGGGTGATGATGGTGGCATCCCACGCATCCTACATATTCATACCATATCATGTCATACACTCACAAATATAAGCCAGATAATTAATGAAAGAAAAGAAGCATTCATGTCATGCATATCATGTTACTTACATCGAGAGGACGGAGTAGCTGGAGGTGGGCAGTATAGTGGGTCCGGTAGTGCTAAAGATAAGCATCGTTGCTCACCGCCTGCGACTCTACCAATATCCCATATCGATGCCAGTCATCCCACTGATCCGGGAACTTGGTGCCCCAGTTGGTGCGGGCTTGCTTGCCCCGCATGGTCCTCTCGATTCCCTCCGAGATCTCCTCCTCCACCTAGTTTTGATGCAGCCTGAGTGTCCGCATCACCAGCCTTAGGAATAGGAGGGCTATCTCGTTCATGCAGTGGAGCCACACTTGGCGCATGAACCAACCCCGTCCTTGCTCTACCTAGGGCTGTCATGCATCGTCCATACCAAGGTACGGACGCCAAATAACTTGCATTCACGAAGGTTAGTCGCATTGCATATCACATATAAAATAATTAATGAAATGAATCAATATACTATGTCATGTTCAAAGCAATTAAAATCTAATCAGAGGTAAATTCAAATATCCATCATTCAATCATTTAACATTTAACTAGACCAATTAAATATTAAACAGACATGTTGATAAAACATCTAATTAAATTAATTAAACATGTTAATAAAATATTTAAACACTCTACAAGACATTGAAATTTAATTATAATTAAATGTTTAAACATTCTAATAAACCATGAAACAATTAATAATTGAAAGAAAAGAATTAAAACTCACCAGCAACTCTGGGTAGTCGAGGAATTGACGGCGGAGGGCCATCAATTGGTGATGTTGTGGCGCCGTATCTACGATCAGACACCATCATCGGGCCAATGGTATTGCCGCTGGTTGGAGAGAAGGCCTCGCCCGGCCCAGAGGAAAGTAATAATAACTCCAAATCTACATACAAGAACATACATGTTAGAATCATCATCATCACATGCATTGCATCATAAGCATTTAATGAAATGAATAGATTTAAAATAGGATAATACCTAGAAGAACGGCGCGAAGCCGCTGATGGTGGTCTCTCGGTCCAGCGTAACCGCAGAGAGATCAGTGAAGAGGTGGGCCAGAAGGGCCGCACCCCAGGCATACTTGCTTAGTCTATCAAGATCAGAAAAGAGACTCAGGAAACGACAGTGAATGTAGTTGCCCTTCATCCCAAAGAGGAGCCTACCAAAGAAAAACACTAAGAATATCCTAAGATATCTATCTACACTAGCCCTATCACTCAGATCTTGGCAGTAGACTGCACTAGCCGCCTTAGCTAGTCTCTCTCTTAACTTCTCCCGAGACTCATCCGTCTGCTGCCTAAGCTCTACTAATCATAAGGATCTCTCGACGGCTGTCCTCAGGAGAGTTTGAGACTCTCGTCCCTCAATCCCTGTCACCTCTAATCCTAGGAGCTCTAATGCTAATCCTCAGTAATCGGGATACGTGATCCCGCTAACTGCCCGACCTTCCACCCAAAGGCCGGTGATCCTCGCAACATCCTCGAGACTAGGGATCATGTGTACCCAGGAGATTAGGAATGCCCGAATCTCATCATGCCATCGCTCTCTAAGAACCTGGAGTAACACTAAATCTATACAAAATGGTTCTAGCTCTAGGATCTCCCTAAATCCCATCTCCGCCAGTCGCACCTTTTGGAATCCGGGAGACTCTTGTAGGCGGCCACCACCAAGTCCAGGAGATCCTGGTCCTCATGGTGCCCTGTGATTTTCAGATAATTGATCATAATCATCGTTAGAACACTAATAATGAACTTTTAAATTAATTTTGAGGTTTAATCACCTTTTTATAGTCATGTCTGGCCAGGCTGACGCGTTTCAAAACGCGTCCCTGTCCCCAGACACTATTCTCTACAGGTTCCGAGAACCTGTGGTGGAGCTCCCCTTTCCCCCCAAAACTAAAATTTAACATATAAAAAGAGTGTTCTCGAGGCTTACTAAATGTGGACCACCCTCTCTAGCTGGTCCCGCCTCCACTTCACCCTTTTGAGCCGCGGGTGGGAGTTCATCTTCCTCTATGAAAGTCGCTGCCTCCGTAAGTTCTTGTTCCCCAGCCGGTGCTGCTTCGGGGTTTTCTTCACGAACTTCAACCACCTCGATTGCCATCACACGTCGTCTCTTCCCAAGGTCACTCGGGCCTGCTTGTTCCATGGCTAGAGGTGAGAGAGATGGAGAGCAAGAGAAATAGAGGAGAGAGAGAGATGGAGCGAGGAGAGAAGAGCTCGGATGGAGAGAGTGAGATTGAGGGAGCCCGAGAGAGAGAAAGTGAGGAAGATTGAGAGAGGAGCTCTCCGGCGGTGGTAAGGAACGCCAGTGATCATCGGGGGGATGGCCGAAGAAGGAGGATCCACGGAGAGTTGCGGTGAACGCCGGAAAAGGAGAATAACGGAAGGGAGAGAAAAGCCTTGACAAAATGAGGAAGAAAGGGGGCTCGAGCTCACGCGACCCTATTTGAAATTGTTAAATCTCGTCTGGGAACAGCGACGCTATTCAATGGCGCACAAACTAAGACGGCAATAGAAAATTTGAAATTTGTTAAACGCATCCCTCATGGGCGACGCCTTTTGGAATTTATCGCCTTTTTCAATCAGGGCCGTATCACGGAAATACAAAGTAATCAGGGATACACGTCTCTCAAGGAGGACGTGTTTCAGTAGAATAAGTGTTAGAAATCTCTAGAAAATAGGAGAGAGAAATCAAAAGGCGTCTCCCTAACAAGATGCGATTTGGGTTTTAAAGGATTAAATTCTTAATTTTCGAAAATTGAATTAGATTGAAATGCGTCTTTTTGAGTCGACGCGATTTGTATTTAATAAGCCCGAACCTTGATATTTTGAGGAAAAGTCACATTTTTATTCAAGGAAAGATTTCAGAATTGCATGATATTGATGAAAGATCTTATTGCAATAAAGGAATAATTTATCATTGGAGTAAAGAAAAATACATTAAGTTGGAGGATAAGAATTCAGAGCTTTCAAGGTCGGATTTTCTTAAGCTCTTTTACATAAGTTTTCCATAATTCTCGATTGGCTTCATAAGGAGTTTTTACATAACGGGTGAATCCGAAGTTCCGCAAAGTTATAATGAGTTCTGTCGCCTCGAAATCTTCGTCAGTTCCCAAAGCCCGCTTTTTAATTGGAAAAAGAGAAGATATTTCAAGAAATTCGTAGCGAGGCATACCAAGCTGAGGATGACAGCGATGTGGATTATAGAGAATAAACTCGGTCACCCCGATCAGTCGAAGCTCTGTGCCAACACCACGGCGCATTCAAACCGCCTTTTCCATGAGAGCGAGTGGCGTGGATTCGAATCTAGTCCTTGGCATAGTCTTCAAGTAAGTGCGCCAGTCAACTCGAGTCTTGAGGTTGGGTACTCTATTAGTCATGTTGTCATTAAACTTCACTATATTTGAGATATGGAAGATATGACTGCACTGATACATTTGGGATATCCTTGGAAATTCTTCTTCATTATGGTTGAACTTGAAGTGGAACTCTATGTATAGAGCTAAGAGAAGCATGCTGCCATAAGGAGGTTGACCTTTAAAAGTCGCAGAGAGCCTGTTGTAGAGATAGACTAGAACCATTGTGCTGATCTACTTTCCTTCAAAGATCCCATTGATTGCGCTAATTTGATCATCTTCTATAATATTATCTTGGGCAGGGAATAGTAGTGCTCCAGCCAAGCATATGGTGAACGCCTTCATCATGTTCTCTATATCTTCATCCTTGAGATCTTATATTTTCTTCAGAATCCATTCGACTAATTTAACAAAATTGATTCCCTTATTAGTAGGATAGCCTTGAACTTCTTTTGAACCCTTCATGATCTTTTCTAAGAATTGTTGACCTGTGATCTTTTCCCTTATGAACATCATATCACTCAAATCAGGTTCATCATTGTTGACCTTGAGCTTAGGAAGGCCTAATAGAAGTTCAGCTTTTTCTAAAAGGATAGTGGCTTCGAATGTGGCGAAAAGAAAGGTATGAATTTGAGGATGTCATAACTCGATCAAAGCGCCCATTGCAGCCCAATCAATGCTTGTGCTTTTGTAATGTTTGGCATGAATAACCAACCCTTGAATATGTCACTTGGATATATAAGATTGCATGGAGAGATTGATCTTGTTTACAAACTTTTAGATCCATAGAAGTGAAGATAATCTTCTTGGACCAGGGAAGAAAGGATATCACGAGATTTTTTTAAAAAAATGGAATAGTTCTATCTTGCTTATTGAGAGATTGGAATATGGAGAACATGTAGAGAGTTGCATAGAGAAAGAGAAGAATTGATTAGAAGAGATATTAGCTTACTTGTAGGTTAGGATCTCGCCCACTTAGATGATCTTTCACTTCAGAAAGTTTTTCAATCATCTTCCTCATCCTCTTGTTTGAAGAATCTTGTGTAGAACTCGCCATCTTCTTGAATTAATTGAGTTTTTCCTCTTGGTGTCTTGATTTCTCTTGAGCTTTGGAGAGGATTCCTTGACTTTTTCTCTTATTTGTGTATTGTAATGCTTTGATATGAAGAGAGGGAGGTTTTATAGAGTGTTTTGCAAAGTTGGGAAGCTCTTTCTGAATTGGAAGAAGGATGTGCATGAAGGAAAGTGGAATTCGGATTGGAGTCAGAACAAAGAACAGTTTATGTAAGTTAAAAGGCGTCTAGACAGGACAACGTCATTTAAATGACATCTGTGAACAACAACACCATTTGACGAATTTTCTGAATTTCTGTTATTTATCTGAAAATCTATAATTGTTTATATTTAATGTTGATTACTATTTACTTGAAGTTACTGACAAATTCTGAATGCAGGAAATTCAAGAAAAGAAAAAAAAAGAAAGAGGTCCCATTATGGGAGTTTCACTGAGTCCCAGCCGTGACTAAAAAGACGATTATCTCTATCCTTTGTATTCTTTTGTGTAATTGATTTGCATTAGTATTACTATATGTTAAATACTTATTAAATTATATCAAGGACCATGTATTTTGATAAAACTGGAATTTGAGTTCCTCTTCAATAAAAACAATGATAATTCTAGAGTATTCTTAATCACACGGATAGGCCACTAGATTGTTAATTGATTGGGACGATGGTTCCATTTTTGTGAAACGGTGTGTGACAAACGAGCATCGGCTTAATACTGAATTATTAGATTGGTATCTTGACTCATCAATGACAATTTAACAATATTATCCTTGATTAATTTATATTTTATTTTATTTTAATTTTTTTTTTAGCCCAGCATGTATCATATAGGACTTTGAAATCATTGTGATGAGAATTAATTCTTGATTAAATTTTAGACAATTGATCAAAATAAATCCCAACGTGATATGAAATATTCCATTCTGAATTGATCTCTCAATCATCTTTGAGGTTTTCTTGAATATATCCTAGAAATTATATCTTTGCTTGGATTCTTTATCCTAAATATTTCTTGTTTCTTTTTAAGATCCATCATGGTTGTAGCACGTCAACATTTGCTGGTAACCTCTCTCCATGATGAAACCAGCAAGGTTTGCAACCTGGGGTACTTCCCAATCATGGAAGTTGATCGTCTTTATTTTATTTCCTTTGTCTCTTTCATCCAGACATGATTGATTTACATTGATCTCTTTCAGTTACTTCATTCATCATTTTGAGAAAGATTCTCATCATATGATGCTGAGAACGTGTCTCATCATACCTTGCAAAGTCAATGTTAAGGTGGGGCAACTATAGACATGCTAATTTTGACCTCATATTGAGTAAATTTTATGTCACAATTATAATGCCCCAAAATAGTCTGATGTTTAATCATTAATTAATTTTTATTGATTTTTCTCACAATTTGTTAATTAGCGTCGCCCATGGCCCGACGCCATTTAGATTTCTAGCAAAAATCAGTTTGGAATTAAATTCTTCAATTCATATAGATTTAATTGAATAGCGTTGCCTATGGGAGACGGCATTTAGGTCATAATTCGTCTGGGTTTTCGATTTTTAATTCGAATTAATTTCCTAATTATCTAAAGCACGTCGCCCTAGGGAGACACGATTTAAGTTTCCTAATCTTTTTCGGTTTCCTTCCTAGATTTCCTTTCTATTTTGGCCACTTTAATTAGCCAAATAGCATCCCGTCTGGGCGACGCAATTTGAGAGTTTCCTGATAAACATGATTTGGCCGAGATAATCTGGTTTCCGAGGTTAGGAAGGCTTCAAACTCCTCCATACTCATCCAAGATAAGTCCGACTGTGGGAGAGAGTCCTTTTAAAGGCCAAAACACCTTAAAATTTATTCTTATAAATACAACACCTTTGGGACCTTTGAAAAGGGTTGGCAATTGGTGATTTTGGAGCTCAAGGCAAGATATTTGAAGGCTCTCAAAAAGAAATACGTGGACAGCAAGAGGAGCTTTATCTAAAGCGTCTTTCTCTTCACCTTCTTCATCTTTTGAAGCTTTTGAAGACCAAGGCTATGGAGGGGCCAACCAACCATCTTATTTCTAGTTTTTCATTGATTTTATAGAGTAAATCACTAGTCTTCAAAGTTATTCATCTCATCACTTTATGTTACACACACTCACCACATCCTTTTCCAACCCCATGTTCATGTTAAGGGTTTAAAGAATGCAAAACAAGTGAGTAGCTTAATTTAGTTGCATGTTTGAATTCATTAATAGAGTAGATACTACTCTCTACTTTAGTTCTAATTAGATCTTTTCTTGTTTACTTTCATCTTTCTTACAAGGTACAAAAGGGATTCAAAGAAAAAAGAAAAGAGATTCAAAGGAGAAGCTTTAGAACGACAAATCAAGAAACCAATATAAAAAGCAAGAGAACGAGAAAATGGCTCTTTCTCTTTGGCCGGCCAAATAGAAGGAACAAAGTACCAATCTCCCAAATTAGAAGAGGTAAGCGATCTTTCTTTGAAACCTTTAGGTTTCTGGTGATCACGATTTTATTTTAATATTTTGTTTGTCACCTAATCAACATGAAATCATGAACACCATACACCGATATTGAGCACCTACACATGCTTCCGTTTGGCTGAAGACGTTAAACTTAGCGCTTATTAGGAGGCAACCCAATCTTCTCATTTTTATTCTGATTCTTTTTAGGAAGCCGAGACCATCTACCTTAGTGTACATGGAGAAGCCTCTCCCATACCTCAGGTTGTATCTTTCCTCATTATGGATTTCATGTTAAATGGTTCTTTTCATTACCATGACATGGAGGACAATGTCATTCAAGTTCTTTTTTTTTTTTTTTTTTTTTTTGGGGGGGGGGGGGGTAATCATTATGCATATTGAATAATCTTTTAAGAAAATGACTAAAATTTTTCAAAAAAAAAAAATTATATTATTTTCATACTCCAACTGAGTTTCTTATCTATCATGCTTCATTTAAGGAGTCTTAAACAAATCAATATTGAGTTAAAAAGTTGAGTAAAAGTTTGAATTACCCCCTATCCACAAGAAGTCACGACAGGATGACTTTCACACACACACAACAACTTGGAAAAAGTGAAAGATCCTGAAAGTGTAGAGTTGCTGGAGTTGACCCGAAGTGTAGGATTACCCAATCTATTTTTATTTTGGGTCAAACGAAAGGGAGATTAAGATTCGTAATAGGGGACCAATCCACTCAGCACCCTAAAGAGGCGGCCATCTCTAACAAGAGACAATTAGAAGCATGAAAGTCAAATGATAAATAATAAATATACTTCAAAAGAGCCAAAGGAAGAATGATGGGAAAAAGTACGTACCCTCCCCGCAGGCAAAGTAAAGAGGGTGGCAAAAAGTACGCACTCTCAAAGCGCAACCAAATGAAAAAAAAAAAAAAACACCATGCTAAATCAAAAAGCCGTTCACAACAAAATAAGACCATATCCTAAAAAGTGTTGAGTGGGGGCGAAAACCGAAAAACGGGCCTAGCCAATTGATTAGGAGATCTCTCTTTTCCTTTCTTTCTCCCTCAGGTAGTTCTTCTCCAAAGGTCAACAAAAGCAAGGATATACAAGACAGGATGGAAATGTACTCCAAGTATGTCAACTGTTATGCACAATCACCTATCTTGATTTCAAGTATAGTAGGAGAAAAGTAAAAACTTTAACTTAAATTGCCTGCCATTTGTGATAGATATCCTTTAAAATGAAGTTTGATTTTCTTTTTAACTAATCATGGTTGTCCTAATTTTTCACGGATTGCATTGCTAAGGGAATAGCAATGATTAAGTTGGGAGATATGACATTTTTAGATAATAAATAGATAGAATTTGTACACTACACTTGCGATTTTATATACAAAACCATATGAAATGATAGATAAATCTATGATGCTTTTAAATATATCAATTTTGTAAAATTAAAAATATTATCATTTCTTGAAATCAATTGAGTGTGACAATTTTGTTCTCAATAAGAGCTTCTCGGCAATTATCGAAGATTTAATGTACAATTTATTAATTGCCATAGGGATTTAATTGTTATTTTATGTGGATGCAAGATATAAACAAGCAGATGGCACAGTGGTTAGATCATTTAAACTCCACTGAAGTGACCAGGGTTTGAATCCTGGTAGAAACAATATTTTATTTTCGTGTTTTCTCTTCAAGTGGGGCCCACATGCCAATTAAGAGAGAGAGATGATGGAATCTTGAAATTCAAAGAGAGATATATTTTTCTTTCAAAATTCAAATTTCAAAATAACCTTTATTATCTTTAAAGAGGATCCTCTAATTAAGGGGAGTTTAATGCAAGAAATTAAAACTTCTTTATTTCTTTTTTGAATTTCAAAATCTCCCTTCAAACCATAAAACCTAAGGAGGGGGAGTCCAAAAGGGCCATTCTTCCTTTCCCCCCACCTTCTCTATCTCTCTTTCTTTCTCCCTCTATCTGTTACAATACCCGCGGGTACTGTAGCAAATACAATACCGCGAGTACTGTAGCAACACCTCCCTTTCTCTCTCTCTCTCTCTCTCTCTCTCTCTCTCGCTCTCTCTCTTTCATTCTCTATCTCTCTACATCTCTATCAAATCAGCGGCTATGAGGGATTGAAGATAGACTCGAGGCACTGCAACTGGCCACTAGAAGGATTCTAAGTCTGCCAAGGATCCGCACGAAGGGTTGCGACGGCTATGAACACTTGTTTTTTCTCTCTATCTTCTTTCTCTCTAAGTTTTTAGTTATCTGTGTTACACAATACTTCGAGTATTTTATGTAAAAGTTGTCTTCTGAGAGTCATATTATTTTTTCATTTTCAATGTCCTTGTAAAATTTCATGAAGTTCTAATGCCATTTATAGTACTTTGCTTGGAAAAAGTAGTATTTTCTCCATCTTTTTCTTCTACAACTCTTTGTTTTTCTTCTGTTGACATCACTTAAATTTTGTATTCTTATGTTATTTAATTTTTTAGTGATAGTCTTAGTTCAGTTGATAGTTTAATTATGCTCGTTTAGAGGTGCTCCTTTTGTGAGTTCGTAATAAGTCCGGTTAGTTTCAATTGTTCTCTATCAAATCATCATGTTCCCTCTTCCTTATTCTCTATTTTTCCTCTAAAAACTCAGTACTTTCAACTTTAAAATTTGAGATCTCCCTATGGATTCGACTCATGCTCACCACTTGCTTCATACTATGTGTTTAAAATATGTGAGTTTTGTTTATTTTAAATTGACGGTTGCGCGAATGTTTAACAACATACGTGTGTGATCAATCAACAAGATCTAGAATGTGCTTCGATTTCTGATGAAACCGCGGCTCTTTAGCTTGAGTAATTGTCCCATTATTGTCGCACAATAACAGAACAAGATTAGAGATACTGGGAACTACGCCGAGGTCGGTGATGAACTTCTTCAACCACACTTCTTCCTTGGCAGCTTCAGCTGCAGCGATGTACTCAGCTTCCGTCGTCGAATCTGCAGTGGTTTCCTACTTGAAATTCTTCGAGCACACTGCTCTTCCATTTAAAGTGAACATAAAATCAAATGTAGACTTTCTATCATCTGGATCTGACTAAAAACTCGAGTCAGTAGAGCCTCACAGTTTCAAGTCACCTCCTCCATAGACAAAAAATATATCCTTAGTTCTTCTCAAGTACTTAAGGATACATTTCACTGCCTTCTAGTACTCTTCGCCTGGATCAGCCTGAAATCTGCTCGTAACACTTAGAGCATATGCTACATCAGGCCATGTACATAGCATGGCATACATGATAGATCATATGGCATACACATAGGATACTCTATCCATGAATGCCCTCTCTTTAGGAGTCTTAGGGGACTGCTCCTTTGAGAGATAAATTCTATGTCTCATCGGTATGAAACTTCTCTTGGAATTTTTCATGTCAAACCTTTTGACAATGGTATCTATGTACATGGATTGGGTCATTCTAAGAATCCTTTTTTATCTATACCTGTAGATTCGTATTCCCAATATATAGAATGCTTCTCACAAATCCTTCATGAAGAAGTTTTTTGATGGCCAAATCTTTACCGATGGTATCGTAGTTACATCATTCCCAATGAGTAGTATGTCATCTACGTGAAGAACCAAGAAGGTGACTGCACTCCCACTGGTCTTCTTGTTCACACAACGCTCATCTTCATTCTTAATGAAGTCATAAGACTTGACAGCCTCGTTAAATCTTATGTTCTAGCTCCAGGAAGCCTGCTTCAGTCCATAAATGGACCTCTGAAGCTTGCACAATTTATCTGGAGACTCCTTGGATGCGAAACATTCAGACTGTATCATATACACTTCTTCCTCAAGGTTACCATTAAAGAAGGCAGTCTTCACATCCATCTGCCAGATCTCATAATCGTAGTATGCAGTTATGGCAAGGAAAACTCTGATCGCGTTTATCATGACAACTGGTGAGAAAGTCTCGTCATAGTCAATTCCTTACCTTTAACGATAACCCTTTGCCACCAACCTTGCCTTATAAGTGTCAATCCGTCCATCTGCATCGATCTTTCTCTTAGCCTTGCTTTGTTTGCGGAATAGGCCCGGAATAGGGTCTCTTATTCCACTTAAACCCTTTAACCCAGTTTGGCGGAGGGCATTGCTTAACCCAGGGTGGAATACCTTATACCCGGTTTAAGTGGAATAGGGGCAGAATTACACGTTCTTAATAAACTATGATTAACGTTAATTGTTATTCAAATTTCTTATCAATAAATGGAGCATAAAAATTTTATCTTAATAATTAAATATGATTAATGTTAATTAATATTAGTTAATCAAAATAATATTAAATAATATTTAGTAATTAGTATATTACTATTTAAATTAATAATAAACTATGATTAACGTTAATTATTATTCAAATTTCTTATCAATAAATGGAGCATAATAAATTTATCTTAATAATTAACTATGATTAATGTTAATTAATATTAGTTAATCAAAACAATATTAAATAATATTTAGTAATCATACTAATATTTATTAATATTAATATTTATGAATTAATATTTATTATTAATATGAATTAATGGTGATTAATAATATTTATTAACATTGTTAATAATAATTAACATTTATTACTTAACATTTTTAATATTTAATACTATTTAAATGGAGCATAATAAAAATTATATTAATAATTAACTATGATTAATGTTTGCTAGTATTTATTAATCAAAATAATAATAGTTACTATTTATTAATCATAACAATCTATATTAATATTGTTTAGTATGTATTAATCACAATAATATTTATTAATATTATCAATATTAATTAACATTTATTAATATTATCAATATTAATTAACATTTATTAATATTAATTAATATTTATGAATATATATTAATCAATATAATATTTTATTAATATTATTAATAATAGTTAACATCTATTACTTAACATTTATTGATATTTAAATATTAAATAATATTTAGTAATTAGTATATTACTATTTAAATTAATAATAAACTATGATTAACGTTAATTGTTATTCAAATTTCTTATCAATAAATGGAGCATAATAAATTTATCTTAATAATTAACTATGATTAATGTTAATTAATATTAGTTAATCAAAACAATATTAAATAATATTTAGTAATCATACTAATATTTATTAATATTAATATTTATGAATTAATATTTATTATTAATATGAATTAATGGTGATTAATAATATTTATTAACATTGTTAATAATAATTAACATTTATTACTTAACATTTTTAATATTTAATACTATTTAAATGGAGCATAATAAAAATTATATTAATAATTAACTATGATTAATGTTTGCTAGTATTTATTAATCAAAATAATAATAGTTAATATTTATTAATCATAATAATCTATATTAATATTGTTTAGTATGTATTAATCACAATAATATTTATTAATATTATCAATATTAATTAACATTTATTAATATTAATTAATATTTATGAATATATATTAATCAATATAATATTTTGAACTCTTTATTCCACTCTTTATTCTCTTCTTTATTCTACTTATTCCTACCAAATCACTTGGAATAGCGCAGTGTAATTCTACTTATTCTGGGTGGAATACCAACTACTTACCAAACTAAAATACCTCCTATTCTGGGTTAAGAAATCCCTTCCTTCTTATTCTGGTTTAAGCTATTCTGCAAACAAACTGATACTTAAAGATCCACTTGCACCCAATGGGTACAATACCCTTGGAAAAGTCCTCAAAGTTCCAAACTTGGTTGATGTACATAGACTAGATTTCAGAGTTCATGGCTTCTCACCATTTCCCGACTTTTGAGCCTTGTATAGCCTCTTAGTAGGATTTAGGATCATCATCCTCATTATAATCCACCTTAGACTCACCTTCAGCGATATGTCCTATATATCGTTTGGGTAGTCTAGGTACTTTACCAGATCTACGAGGCTCATCTATGTGTACCTAAATAGATTTAGGAACTGATAGCTTATCTGATGATATCAAAGCTGTCTGGAGATCTGGAACCTCTTCCAGTACTATTTTACTCCCACTGTCTTCCTGGATAAGTTATTCCTCTTCCAGGAAGACAGCTTTCTTGGTGACAAACAGCTTTCGTTCACTAGGATGGTAAAAATAGTATCCAAACATCTCCTTTGGATATCCCACAAATCTGCATCTATCAGTTCTTGATTCTAGCTTGTCTAGATCATGCCTCTTTACATGAACAAGGCAACCCCATACTTTAACATGTTTAAATTCTAGATTTTTGCCTTTCTATATCTCAAATAGAGTAGAGGTCATAGACTTGTTGGGTACTATGTTCCGTAGGTATGCTGCTAACTCTAGAGCATACCCCTAAAAGGACACTGATAAATCCGTAAAGCTCATCATAGATCGCACCATATCCACCAAGGTGAGATTCCTCCTTTCAGATACACCATTCATATGTGGGTTATATGGAGGGGTCAGCTAAGAAAGGATACTATTATCCTTTAAGAACTGTGTGAAACTAGTACTCAAGTATTCTCCTCTCCAATCAGATCGAAGAGCTTTAATACTCTTTCATGTCCGCTTCTCTACTTTATTCTTGAACTCTTTGAACTTCTCAAACCCTTCCGACTTGTACTTCATTAAGTACACATAGCCGAATCTCGGGAAGTCATCGGTGAACGTGATGAAGTACGAGAAGCCACCTTTGGCTTGGATGGACATGGGACCATATACATCCAAATGTATTAGTTCTAAAATATCCTTAGGATGTTATCCATGTCCTGTAGATGGAGACTTTGTAATCTTTCCCATAAGGCAGGACTCACATGTTGC
The DNA here is from genome assembly GCA_030544215.1 of Zantedeschia hybrid cultivar. Lineage (NCBI taxonomy): Eukaryota > Viridiplantae > Streptophyta > Magnoliopsida > Alismatales > Araceae > Zantedeschia > Zantedeschia hybrid cultivar. The sequence goes on from JARZZO010000013.1 coordinate 14,910,720, forward strand.
AAACGATTCATAATTGAATGTATTTAAATATCCATGTTTGTGCAACTTTTGCAGCCTGCTTTCACCAATGTGTCCAAGTCTACAATGCTACATATAGGCTTGGTTCACACAATTCTTACTCTTCTTAAGAGCATTATCAATGTGGAGATTGTAGTAAGAAACATCTAAAAGATATAGACCATTGACTAAAGGTGCCGAAGTAAGTGATTTGGCTAGGTATTGCCCGCAGGGGCATGGTCAGGGGCAGGGACCAGGTGATTAGAAGAAGCCGAGGACCCAGGGGAGAGTTCTAGCTATCACCAGCAAGGAGGCCCGTGCGTCCAACTTGGTGGAAGGTACACTTCCTGTCCTTGGGAACTCTGCGCATGTATTAATTGATTCGGGTGCTTCGCATTCTTTTATTTCTGAGCAGTTCATAGATATTCTTTTTACATCCGTTGATGAGATGTCTGATGGACTGATGGTAGAGGTGCCTTCCGGGGATTTCATGTTGTCTTATAATTGTTTGAGTGAGGTTCCCTTGACCATTGGGGGTCATGAGTTGCCTGCCCAGTTAGTTGTGCTTGCCATTCGCGACTTTGATGTCATCTTGGGCATGGACTGGTTGGAGGCTTATTATGCCGAGGTGGACTGCCACAGGAAGAGGGTGCGTTTCTCTATTCCGGACATCCCGACCTTCTACTTCCAAGGTATTAGGCTCTCTTCACGTGGTATTCTTATTTCTGCCTTAAGGCCCAGAGATTGCTTGTTGGTGGCTGTGAGGCTTTCCTGGCCTCTGTTGTTTTAGCTGATGTTAGTAGTAGTTCTGGTCCTTGGGAGGTGCCTGTAGTTTGTGACTTTGTTGATGTGTTCCCTGAGGAGTTGCCTGGCCTTCCTCCTCAGCGAGAGGTTGAGTTTACTATCGAGCCTGCAACCGGTACGGCGCCCTTGTCTAAGGCCCTGTATCGGATGGCTCCGGCCAAACTCGCTGAGTTGAAGGCGCAGTTACAGGAATTTCTAGATAAGGGTTTTATTCGTCCCAGTGCTTCTCCGTGGGGTGCTCCAGTTCTATTTGTCAGGAAAAAGGATGGTTCTCTAAGGTTGTGTATTGATTATAGATAGCTGAACCAGGTGACGATAAAGAAAAACTACCCACTTTCGAGGATCGATGATCTGATGGATCAGTTGCAGTCGGCGAAGGTGTTTTCAAAGATTGACTTGAGATCAGGGTATCATCAGATGAGGATCCGTGAGGTTGATGTTAGTAAGTCGGCCTTTAGGACTCGGTATGGACATTATGAGTTTTTGGTTATGCCTTTTGGCTTGACCAATGCTCCGGCGGCTTTCATGGATTTGATGAACCGGGTCTTCAGGGCCTACCTGGATCAGTTTGTGGTGGTATTTGTAGATAATATTTTGGTGTACTCTTCTTCTGAGGAAGAGCATACCGCACATCTTCAGGTGGTGTTGTAGCTTCTAAGAGAGCACCAGCTCTATGCCAAGTTTAGCAAGTGTGAATTCTGGCTAGATAAGGTGCACTTCCTGGGACATGTCATTTCTAGAGATGGTATTGCAATGGATCCAGCCAAGGTTGAGGCAGTAATGGATTGGAGCAGACCGACAACAGTAACTCAGATCATGAGCTTCTTGGGGTTAGCAGGATATTACAAACGGTTTGTCCAGGGTTTTTCTTCGATAGCGACCCCCTTGTCAAGGTTGACTCGTAAAGGAGTTCGTTTTGTGTGGACCGAAGATTGTGAGCGGAGTTTCATCGAGTTGAAGACTCGCCTCACTTCGGCTCCAGTGCTGGTGCTTCCATCAGGTTCCGGTGGATTTATGGTTTATTCAGATGCATCTCGTCAAGGTTTGGGTGCGGTTCTGATGCAGCATGGTAAGGTCGTGGCCTATGCTTCTAGGCAGCTGAAGAAGCATGAGGAGAACTATCCCACTCACGACTTAGAGCTGGCAGCTGTGGTGTTTGCACTCAAGATTTGGCGGCACTATTTGTATGGAGAGAAATTTCAGGTTTTTACTGATCATAAGAGCCTGAAGTATGTATTCACGTGGAAGGATCTGAACTTGAGACAGCGCAGGTGGATAGAGTTCATCAAAGATTATGATCTCGACTTTTTGTATCATCCGGGCACGGCAAATGTGGTGGCAGACGCCTTGAGTCGGAAGATGGTCGTGTCATATCTTATGATTCAAAAATGGAGGTTATTTGAGCAGGTTGTGGAATCTTCCTTTAGGGTTCCACGAGAGGCTAATAGAGCCGTTTTGGCCAGCTTAACTGTGAGGCCAGCAGTGTACCATGCTGTAATCAAGGCCGAGAGAGCAGATGCAGAGTTACCACAGGTTCTCCAGACGCCAGAGGTGGAGTTGTGGGATGACGGTACAGTCAGATTTAGAGGCAGACTCTATGTCCCAGCCGAGGAAGACGTGCGCAGGAGTGTCCTAGATGAGGCGCACCGTTCTAGATATGCAGTGCATCCCGGAACGACTAAGATGTATCATTGTTTGAGGAGGCACTTTTGGTGGCCTGGTATGAAGAAGGAAGTGGCTGATTATGTGGCAAGGTGCCTGACTTGCCAGCAGGTTAAGGCAAAACACCAGAGACCAGGAGGATTGTTGCAGCCTTTACCGATCCCGTAATGGAAATGGGAACACGTGACTATGGACTTTGTGATGGGCATGTGTCCCTTGGCAGAAGAGATGCGATCTGGGTCATTGTTGATCGATTGACCAAGTCGGCACACTTTCTAGCTATTAGGAAAGACTGGTCAGTCGGTAAGTTGGCAAAGTTGTTTGTAGACCGGATCATCTCTCTGCACGGGGTGCCCTTATCCATCGTGTCAGACCGGGATCCGAGATTTACTTCTAGATTCTGGAAGAGTTTTCAGAAGGCCTTGGGCACGCAGTTAGCATTCAGCTCGGCTTATCATCCCGAGACTGATGGGCAGTCAGAGAGGACCATTCAGACACGGGAGGATATGCTCAGGGCATGTTGTCTAGACTGGGGAGGTTCTTGGGAGCAACACTTGTCTACAGTGGAGTTTGCCTACAACAACAGTTATCATTCTAGTATCGGCATGGCGCCTTATGAGGCATTGTACGGGCGGCCGTGTCGATCTCCTGTGAATTGGTCTGAGATTGGTGAGAGGCAGATAGCAGGGCTAGAGTTGGTACAGCAGTGTGCTGAGGTTGCCAGAGTGGCGCAACAGAGGTTGACTACAGCTCAGAGCAGACAGAAAAGTTATGCAGACATCCGTAGGAGACCGCTTGAGTTTGAGGTTGGGGATCACATGCTTCTCCGAGTCTCACCCTCCAAGGGTGTGATGAGATTCGGGAAGCGAGGTAAGCTGAGTCCGCGATATGTTGGGCCTTTTCTCATTCTTGCTCGAATTGGGGAAACGGCGTATCAGCTATCCTTGCCGCCCAGTCTTGCAGGAGTGCACGATGTGTTCCATGTTTCTTTGCTGAGGAAGTATATTCAGGACCCATCTCATGTCTTGGACTTTTTGGAGTTGGAGGTCGCTGAGGACTTGTCCTTTTCGGAACTTTCAGTACGTATTGAGGATCGCAGGGAACAGGTCCTTCAGAACAAGGTTATTCCTTTGGTTAAGGTGATTTGGCAGCATCGCTTCGGGGGTGAGGCGACCTGGGAGCGCGAGGATGAGATGCGGGAGTAGTTTCCCTACCTTTTCTCGTAAGTTCTCTTGTGAGCTTGTACCATTCTTTTCAATCTCGTTATTTGGTAGCAGATAATTTCGGGGACGAAATTCTTTTAAGGGGGGGGGGGGAAATGTAAGGATTGAGGTTTCGGATCCGGTTATCGGGTCCGTTTCGGGGTCGGATCCCTTAGTTTGGGCCCTGGTGGGGCTGAGACTTAGTTTCCAAGCTCGATGCGGTTCAAACGTCGTCCAGCAATGTGGACGTGTATTAGGTTGTGCCACGTGGGCGCCACGTAGGTCGGCCTTGGGCCGCGAGAGTACAGCCTCGGTCTTATCGTCTGAATAGCATCTTAGATGGACAACGCCATTCAGAGTAAAACCCTGGTTTTTCAGTGTACGGCCCAGTCTTGTCGTCTGAATGACGTCGGTCTTGCACGACGCGTTTTATCCAGCTTCTGTTTGACCCCGCGAACCCTCCCTCCTTTCCCTCATTCTCTCCTTTCTCTTCTCTCTCCTCTCTTCCCTCCGACTCTCCGGCGAAGACTTTCCCCCTCTCCTTCCTTTTCTCTCCCCATTCCTCCTCTCCCTCCACTCCATTAGCCCACCAACTTCCTCCACTACCACCAGCACTTCCTCTACGGCGCACTACTCTCCGGACGGCAGCCGACGTCCCGGTGGAGTAGCGGCGCCCACGGCGGTACCAGCGGCGGCGTGTGGCGAGGCGGGTTGGCGGCTTGGAACTAGGAGGAGTTCGAGTAACCGGTAGGGTGACAATCCCCGTTGTATTGTGTTTAAAAACCATGTTTTTCCCGCTTTGAAGTATGTTTAGGGGGTTTTGGGGGTGAAAACACTAATTGCATGAAATGAGAAATTGGGAGTTTTAAGGGGTATTTGGGTTCTTCTCCTCCTTCTCCACTTTTTTTAGTGTTTTACACGATTTGGGGGAGGAAATCTCACCCCGTGGATTGGGAGATGCCGCAGGAAGAACCTGTCTATGAGGGTAAAATGGCGTCGGGGGACAACGATGCCTTTTAGAAAGGGTGCTTCCACCCGCGACGCGATTTAGCCTAAATAACAGACTCTGTCTCTGGACTAATGAGCGTCCAAGGACAGCGACGCCTTTTGAACGGCGACTTGCATGCACGACGCGTTTTAACTGAAATCACCCCGAAACTTGTCTTTGTTTCTGTTGTTATCAGGCGACTGTAGGTGCTCAGAATGACCGTGTGATTAACATGAAAAATCTATGTTGTTTAGTGTAAACTAACCTATTAAAAATAGCAACTAAAGTGCAGTGATCGCCAGAAACTTTTAACTAAAAAGTTTCAAAAGAGAGTATGATCGCTTACCGGTTCTAACGCGGAAGATTGAGTCCTTGGTTCCCCTTCCTCAGCCGGCTGAAGAAAGAGAGCCCTTTCTTTGCTTTTTGTTCTTGCTGTTGAATTTGAGGTTGAGGATCGTCCAGAAGTCTTTCTGACTTTGTGCTTGATTTCCCCCTTTGAATCTCTCGTTATTGTTGAGTGCAGCAGAAACAGAAACAGAAAATGAAGAGACAATGATGATGAGAATTTAAGTAGAAGCAGTATCTGAACTAATCATGATTTTAGACATATTTAAAACAGCAAACTTACTTGTTTAAATGGCTTTGAAACCCCTTTAATCAAGTAGGTTTTGAAAAATTATGCTGTGGTGTGTGTTTGCATGAAGTGAATGAAGAATGGAATTAATGAAGATGAAAAAATGCAGTAATGAAACACTTATGCCCAATCGGTTGAAGCTTTGAAAGGATGAAGATCTTGAAAGGACGCCGACTTCTGGAAATGGCAGCGCTCTGGCGTTCCGACGTTGTTGCTTCGATCTTAAACTTGCAATAATAATGCTCTCTTAATGGACTTCAACTCTCTCTCTTTTTTTTTCTTTTTTTTAACTCTTCAACATACAAGGTATTTATAGGCATTTCTTGCGTTCGAGATTAACATTGAAAAACTCCGAATTTATCCATCTTAACCGACAGATAAATACTAATTAATTCATCTTTATCTGTAATTATCTAAAACGCGTCCATATTGGATGACGCCTTTCAGATTAATTAAGATAAGGATAAATATCCGGGAAAACTTATCTTTATCTTTATTAGGTAAAACGCGTCCACCTGTGTAGACGTCTTTTAGACTAATTAAGATAAGGATAAACATCCGGAAGAGAAGTTAAAATCACTTAGGAAACTTAAAATGCGTCGACATTACCAGACGCCTTTTAGTTAGTTAATTAATTAATTAATTAATTCAAATTTAATCGTTAAAATAAGAATAAAGTCTAAATGGCGTCCACTTGGGTCGACGTCTTTTAGAATTCTTCATATTTTAACTCAAATTTGAGCTAAAATCAATTCAATTAGTTAACTTAAACACATCTGTTAAACCCGACACTTAAAAAGATTAATAAAAATTAATTAATGATTAATTATCAGACTATTTCGAGGCATTATTATATGATATGAAATTTACTCAAAAATGATGTCAAAATTAGCGTGTCTACAGCTGCCTCACCTTGGCATTGTCTTTGCAAGGGAGTGAAATGAAATGGAATGTACTGAAAAGGTGATGCCAAGGTGTGATGAGACATGCTCTTAACATCACATGACTAGAATTTTTTCTCAAAATTATCAATGAAGATAGCTCAAAGAGATCAATGGAATTAATCCTGTCTGGATGAAGTAGACAAGGAAATAAAATAAAGTCGATCAACCTCCTCGGAGCGGGAAGTACCCCAGGTCATAGACACTGTAGGTTTCATCATGGGGAGCGTTTGCCAGCCAACGTGGACGTGCTACAGCCATGATGGATCTTAAAAGAAAACAAGAAATATTGGATAAAGAATCCAAACAAGGATAAAATTCCAAGGATATCTTTAAGCGAACCTCAAAGATAATCAAGATACTCAATTCGGAATGGAATATTTCATATCATGTTGAGATTGTTTGATTTAATGGTCTGAAACTTAATCAGTAATTAATTCTTATTACAATGATTTCAAAGTCCTACATGATGCATGCTGGGCTAAAAGAAAAATATAAAATCAAATAAAATATAAATTAATCAAGGATAATATTGCTAAATTGTCATTAATGAGTCAAGACACCAACTCTTGTAATTCAGTGCTAAGCCGCAGCTCGTTTATCCACGCACCGTTTCACAAAAGTAGAACCATCATCCTCACTAATTAACAATCCAACAGCCTATCCGTGCGATTAAGAATCCTCTGGAATTATCACTGTTTTTGTTGTAGGGGAACTCAAATTCCAGTTTTATCAAAACCACAAGGTCCTTGATATAGTCTAATAAATACTTATCATATAGTAATGCGAATGCTTTACATAGAAGAGTACAAGGGTAGAAATAACCGTCTTTTTAGTCACGGTCGGGACTTGAATTCCATAGTGGGATCTTCTTGACATTTCCAGCTTTACTCAGGCTTTCTTGAATTTCCTGCAATCAAAATTATTAGTAATTCCAAACAAATATTCAACTTAAACACCCAAAACATAGAATTTCGGGTAAATAACAGAAAGGTTGAAACGCGTCGTGTCGAGCAGACGCCATTCAACTTTGAAACGCGTCCTGTCTCATAGATGCCTTTTACTCACAGAAACATGTTTCTGGTTGTTCTCTACCCGAACTCCAATTCTATCAATGCACATCCCTTTTCCAATCCGGAAAAAGTCTACTTAGGATCGCAATCCCTCCTACATAAACACCCTTAGGTTATTCCCAAGCAATCCCATCATAATCCAAAGATCCAAAGGAGAGTTTTCTTCCAAATTTTCAAGGTTTCTTCAAGGTTTTCAAGCTTCCCAAGCTTCAAGAAGGAGGAACTCCGAAAAAAATGGATGGATTCCTCAAACAAGAAGATGAAGATGTCTCTAGAGAAGTTTGCAGACATAGAGAATCATCTCAATGGAAGAAATCCTAATCTTCAAGTAAGTCCAATCAACTTTCTTTTCATGTTCTTCATGTCTTCCATCATGCTCTTCATCAAACTTCATCAAGCTCCCTTTTTATCTTTCTTTCAGAATTACCCCATGTTTCCTGGCCCAAGAAAGTTCACGTCTCTCCCTTGGATTCGTAAACTTGCAAAAAGTGTTAAGCTTTCTATGCAAGTGTTCATATCCAAGTGGGATCTTCAAGGACTTGTAGTGCTTGCCAAGAATTACAAAAGTGCGAACGTAGACTGGGCGGCTATGGGCGCCTTGATCAAGTGGTGGCATCCCCAAACTCATACGTTCTTCTTCCAAGATTTCGAGTGCACAATCCTTCTAGAAGAGGCGGAACTTCTATTAGGTCTCCCGAAGACTAGAGACAACAGAGACAAGATAGCCTTGACAAAAGAGAGAATCACCGGTCAACAGTTATTGACATCGATCATGAAGGATCCTTCAGAAGCTAAAGGATGCCTCACCAAGAAGGGGATCAATCTTGCAAAACTAGCCGAGTTGACTCTTTATGAAATTGAAGATCTAAGGGAGGATGAGGCAGAGGATGTAACGAAAGCTCTCGTTACATGCCTTGCCGGTGCCTTATTCTTTCTTGCACAGGATAACATCTTGGAAGATGATCAAATTAGTGCTATTTGCGCAATTTTCGAAGGTAAATCCATTAGCACTGCACTCTTAGCATATCTCTACAGTGGACTTTCTGTGGCTTCCGTGGGTCGTCCTCCATATGGATGCATGCTACTCTTTGCCTTGTGGGTTGAACTTCATTTCAAATTCGAGCATAGCAAGAAAAGGCCTCTGAATCCATCTCAGATCTTCTTGAATAGTCCAATTCATTGCATTGCTAATATTGTAAAGTTCAATGAGTACATGGTCAACAAGGTTCCAAAACTCAAGACCCGAGCCGATTGGAGAGAGTATTTGAAGCTCATGACGTCCGACATATTCGACTCGTCTCCGCTTGCTCTTGTTGGAAAACCAGTCTGGGTGCGCCGTACAGCAGGAGCAGATCTCAAGTTAATTGGAGCTACTGAGTTTGTGTTGTACAATCCACACCGGTGCCTTACTCAACTTAGCTTGGCCCGTCGTGAGTTTCCTGAATTCTCTCCCACACTCCCAATCAAGAAGCGCGACTTGGAGTCCGATGAAGATTATGAAGCCATACAAATCATCATTACTCTATGGAACCTTGGCATTAGTTATCGTGTAAGATCCTCTAAAGACAGAGATAAAGGATTGAAATTTCCTTATCTTAAGGGTCTTCATGATATTCTCCCTTGAATGTCCTCTTTCTCTTTTTGATTTTGATGTAATAAAGATTGATTCCATTGAATAAAGATTGATTTTTCATGCCTTAGAATCTTTCCCCAACTTTCTGTGATGTGCACATGATTTTTCCTTAAGTAAAAACCTGATTTTTCCTGAAAATTCAACAATTCGGGTTCTGTAAAATGTAAAACGCGTCCACTCAGAAAGACGCCTTTCAAACTAAATTCTTTTCCAGAAATTCAATTTAATCCTCAAAACCCGATTTAAGATTAAAACGCGTCTAGCTCAATAGACGCCTTTCAACTCTCTCTCCTATTTTTCCCAGGATTCTGCCATTAATTCCATGATTAATTCCCTGAAAATGCGTCTAGTAACCAAGACGCCTTTCATGATTTTCCTGTGTACGGCTCTGAAAAGAACCTGAAACGCGTCCACACACATGGACGTGTTTCAACCAATTCAAACAGCTGTCCTTTGCCGCCTCAACTTATGCGCCCTAAAACGCGTCTATCTGAGTCGACGCCTTTCACCCTTTTCGTTACAGACCCGCGAAGGCCCTCCTTTCCTCCTCACTTTCAAAAAAATTTCTCTCTCCTCACCGAGATCCGGCGATCTCTCCGGCGATCTCACTCCTTTCTCTCTCAAAACTCCTTCTCTAGAGCTATGGAACACGGTGAAGGATCAAGGAAGAAGAAGGCCTTGGCCAAGAGGAGGCGGAGGCAAGAAGAAGAAACTCCCGAGGAGGTGCCGGCGGCGTTAGCCGAGGCAGCGGCCTTCTTGGAGGAGGAGCTCCCTCCACCGGCGCCCATGACGGTGGAAGAGGAAGAGGAGGGCGACCTCCACACGGTAAGTCCTCTATGGTTTGAATAGGGTGAGAAAAGAGGGAAGAAAGGGGTTCTTGAAGGAACCCGAAATCTGGACTTGAAAGGCGTCCAGACCAGGTGACGCCTTTCAAAAGGCGTCGCCCTGGGTCGACGTCTTTCAATCCAAATTTCGAATTTTTAAAGTAGGTAGAAAATAGGTTTGAATTGCGTCAAGGTATGTGGACGTGTTTTGAAACACGTCTGTGTGTGCTGACGCCTTTCAAAACAGAAAGTGAATTTTCCTGTTTTCATTAATTACTGACCATATTTTTTATTTTTTTTATTTGCAGGGAGTGATGAGGGCCAGGATTTCTTGAGATTTAGTGATAGGGGCGTATAGGGGACTCCCGGATTTTCAAAAGGCGCGCCTGCGCCGGATGGGGTTCGGCGAGATACTAGACATCGAGCCATTTTGGCTCGATCTAGTCCTGCTGCAGGCGCTCAGGGAGCGTTGGCATGCAGAGAGTCGGGCATTTCTGATGCCTTGGGGGCATATGGTCCCCACTTTAGAGGACGTGGCCAGGATCACTGGCCTGCGGGTAGAGGGCCGACCAGTTAGTGGGGTTACTTACCCCAACTATCAGGGATTAGCAGAGGCCTTACTAGGGATAGAGGTATCCAGTATAGGTAGGGAGTCTAGGATGGTTCCTAGGGTAGAAGTAGAGGCTGCCCTAGGTCTAGATGAGCCCCGGCGTCGGTCTGATGAGACCCGGGTAGAGTTTAGAGATAGGCTAGCCGAGTCATCTTCCTCTGCCTATTCTAGTGACCCGAGTCAGGTAGAGGAGGTAGACAGACAGCTGAGGGTCTTTTTAGTTTTCTTTTTCGGTCGGTTGCTCTTCGGTACGAAGGGCGACCATATCCACTGTAGGTTTCTTTATTTATTAGATGACCTAGATAGCTTAGGGGAGTATGCTTGGGGTGCGGCCCTTCTGGCCCACCTGTTCGCAGACCTATCCGCGGTCACGCCGGACCGCGAGACTACTATCAGTGGCTTCTCACCATTCCTTCAGGTATTAAATGTTTTATTATTTATTCATGATATGCAATGTGTAATGCAATGATTTTTCTAACCTATATGTTCATGAATGCAGGTGTGGAGCTACCACTATTTCCCGCTCGGCAGAGCGCGGATTGTTCGTCCGGATGCTGTCCCATTTGTAATGACCGAGATTTCGGGTTCTGTGTTCGGGTCGGGATCGGGCCGGATCCCCTGGTTTGGAACCTGTGGGGTCTTGTGATTTCTGGCTGAATGGCGTCAGCTCTCGTCGACGCCTTTCAAAAGGCGTCAGTGTGCGTGGACGCCATTTAGGTTCCTGGTTGTTGTGCCACGTGTGCGCCACGTGGGCGGGTTTTCGGGCCGCGAGAGTACGGCTCTGTCAGATTTGTCTGAACGGCGTCCAGGTGGGTCGACGCGTTTCAGACTGCGACATCTGCGATGTCAGGGCATGGCGCCAGAGCGTGGTCAGTACGGCCTGTCACATCGTCTGAACGGCGTCCACGGTGGTCGACGCGTTGCAAGAGCGGTGTCTGTACGGCTGTCCTGTCAGACTGATAGGCGTCTGCCTCGATCGACGCGTTTTAGCTGGTTTCTGAATGACCCCGCGAGCCCTCCCTTCTTTCCCTCATTCTCACCTTCACTCTCTCTCTCCTCGCCCTCTTCGCCCTCTCCGACGCTCTTCCTCCCCCTCCCTTCCTCTTCTTCCTCTTCCACCACTCCAACACCACCTCACCTCTCACCTCTACCTCCACCACTTCCTTCGCGGTGTTCCACTCTCCGGACGGCGGCCGACGTCCCGGCGGAGTGGCGGCGTCCCCGAAGGTACCGGCGGCGGCGTGGGGCGAGACGGGTCGGCGGCGAGGAGCTTGGTGGAGTTCAAGAATCGGTAGGGGGACGAACCTTGCTTGTGACGTTCGTGTGATTCTCGGCGTGACGTGATGTATTTGGGGCTAGAATGAGCATGTTTAGGGGGTTTTCTTGTGGGAATTGGCGTGCTTGTGATCGTAGGATTCGGCGTATGCATGTGGTAGTTGAGTTCTCCTTCCTCTCCCTCTTGTTTTGGGGCTTTTCGGGTGTTTGGGGTTCAAGGGAGGAACCCTCGGTTCGAACCAGGGAACCTGGTTCCTGGCGCTGAAAGGCGTCGTCCCTGGTCGACGTCTTTTAGAAGGACGTCGGTTAAGTACGACGCGTTTCAGGGCAGAAATCCCCCTGTTCGAGTTTCAGAGGTTAGGGGTGCTGGGCTAAATGACGTCATGGGTGATCGACGCCTTTCTGAAGGACGTCGAGTCACCATGACGCCATTTAGGCAGGATTTGCCCCCGCTTAATGGTTCTGTATTCTGGATTTCGGGGTTGAATGGCGTCGGGCCATCCGGACGCGTTTTAATAGGCGACTTCATCGGTGGACGCGTTTTAAGCGTTATTCTGGTCTTTTAATAAACCCGTCTGTGGGGCTTGAATGGCGTCGACCTCGGTCGACGCGATTCAAGCCAGGAATGGTTAACTTGGGGTATTTGATGTATGTTTCACGGTGGGATGGTTCTAATGCATGCTTTGAGTTATATACTGAGACTGAGAACTTCTGCATAACTGGGATTTCATCATCTGTGGGTGTGTATGTACTTTAACTGTACGTTGAGACTGGGGTTTACTGTGCGAATGGATTGACAGCATGTTATATGTGTGTGTGTGATCATACGACTGTGGATCGATGTGACAATGGTTTCCGATGTCACCATGGACCGGTGGGGACAGGGTCATGGTGTCTGTGAGGAGGGGTGCTCGTGGTGTTTTACCTTTAGCTGAGGGAAGCAGAACCACCTTGAGCCGGCGGGCCGGAGTAGCTAGTGTGCTATCCGAGGGGTTGCTGTTTGGTCTCAGCGGGTCGGGGTTTCCCTTGCTTGTTGTGACGGCTTCCGGCGTGTCTCTTGCTGTGGAGCTGGTGGTTTTACTGGTGGGAGTTGGTTTACCCTTTAGCCAATGGGCCTGATGTGACCTTTGATCAAGGTTACGAGTGGTACCTTTAGCCCTTGGCCTGATGCAGCCCGGGAGAGTTGGGTCTGTGGGTAGTTCCTATAGCTGCGGCTTGACGGGGGTTCCCGGTCCCCAGGACCCTCCAGGAAAGCGCTGAGGCCTAGCGTGGAGGCAATCCGGTGGTAGGACAGTAGTCTAGACTGCTTGTGTGCACACGTAGCTGGCAGTGGCTGTACACTGAGTCCAGCTAGTCCTAGTTTAGCTCACTGCCTCACCCTACAGTGCCCCGGAACACTGTAGGGGTGGACAGGCGTGAGCAGTGGTGGTAGTGTTGGGAGGCGACGTTTGACTTCGGTCGACTGTGTGGTTTAGTCGCCTTGTGGACTTCGGTCGTGAGACGTGACTCTGTGTTGGGTTCTTCGGGTTACTCAGCGTTGTTTCTGCTACACTGTCTGTCGTACGTTTCGTACCGGGGTTGCCTGTTGTGTTTACTGCTTTACTTGACTGTTCTATATATTCTGTTGCTTCACTTGTGGGTGTGTGAGTGGGAGGCAGGGGATCGGATGATCCCTACTGAGCCCAGTTCTGGTGTGGCTCACTCCCTGCGGTTTCAGGTGTGGACTTCGAGGCGCAGCGGTAGCGTGGTGTCTTCTTGGTGTGCGGACCAGCAGCTGTCTTAGTTCCGGGGTATGCCCCGATGTTGTTGTACTTTCTTTCTGCCTGTACTCATTTAATTGTTGGACATGTAATTATTGTTGGACTGTATACGGACATTGTTACTTTCCCTGCGCACTTGTTTACCTTTGTAGTCCGTGAGATTGTTATATTTAGCACTGTTTAGCACTTACTCCTCCAGATGTGTTGTGTGAGATCCGGGTGTGAGCCCGTAGTTAATGGGCCGACATCCATTTAGTGACCGGGTCCCCGGTCATAGGATGGCGGGTCGTTACAGATGGTATCAGAGCTCAGTCTGGTCGAGTATGTGATAAACTGGGTTAGATATTATAGTCCAACAATAAGTACGAGTCTGTACAGGCGATGGCTGCTGGTGTAGATTGATAGGTTTTGACGTGTTTTTGGTTCGGATTGTGTGTTTGTGGGGTAGTGATGGCGCCGAAGAGGAGAGCTCCGTTGACTCGTGGTTCGAGAGCAGGTGGTGGTGATCCGAGGGCGGAAGGTCAGGATGTGGATCGTTTCATGGAGGCTATGTTTGAGGCTATGGCTAGATATCAGCAAAGAGATGGAGCTGAGGGGTCCAGTTCCCGAGGTGGCCAATCCACGGTGGTGGAGCGGTTCTTGAAGCTGAAGCCTCCTTCTTTCACGGGTCAACCTGTTCCTGATGCGGCAGCGCAGTGGATTAAGGAAATGGAGAAGGCATTTGATGTGCTAGAATGTACTGAGAATGACAAGACCTTGTTGGCAACCTACTTGTTGAAGGGTGATGCCTATGATTGGTGGGTTACCATCAAGGGATTGATGTTCCCAGATAGGTCTTTGAGAGAGATTCCTTGGGAAGGCTTTGTGAGAGAGTTTAGTGGACAGTACCTTCCGAGGCATGTTCGTAGGGCCAAGGAGAGGGAGTTCATGGAATTGGTGCAGGGTGATACGTCGGTGTTAGAGTATTAGATGAGATTTGTGGCCCTGGGAAGGTTTGCTCCTCACATTTCTGGGCGTGAGGATCTGAGGACGGAGAAATTCGTAGATGGACTTCGGCATGATTTGAGGGAGTTTGTGGCAGCTCACTGTTGTAAGGATCTAGCATCAGCGGTTCGGTGCGCGGCAGCGGTGGAGATGCAGTTTCAACACTCGGTAGAGGAATCGGAGCATTCAGCACAGGAGAAGCAGCATAGCAGAGATCGATCAGCGGCTTTTTCGGCAGGTGGTTCGAGTTCGTTCGAGGTCGAGTTCCAGGAGGTTCCTTGTGACGAGGATGAAGATGGTTCGGCTCAGCAGATGCAGTCAGAGGTCGGCTGGCAGCAGGAGGCGAGGCGGGACGCTGCAGGTCGTTGTCCCCGTTGTAGCAGGTTTCATGGCGACAAGATATGTCCCATGATCACTGGTAGCTGTTTTGACTGTGGCAGGAAGGGACATTTCGCGAGGAACTGTCCCCGGAAGAAGAAGGCAGGTCAGGGGCCGAGTGGTCAGTAGGTGGGTGAGGCGTGATTGGAGTTGCGTCTCTTTGTGGAGGTTCGAGAGGCTGTGCTAGATGGGCACTTTTATCTTGTCTTGTTCAGAGGTGGTTGTGGACTCTAGTGGCACTTGTATGTATTTGGGTTTGGTGGAGAATCGATTTTGTAATATGTGCCTTGCTAGTGTATGATTATTGATGATCTTTCAACCTTTGTTGGAATTTGGGATCTTGGTTAGCTTGTTGAGATTGTGTTTGGCTATTATGTGGTTTCTTGTGTGAGCGATTGGTGAGGGTGTTTGCTGAGATCGGTGTGTCGGCTTGTGGTGGTTAGCCGAGTGAGCGTTGAGTGGTTGCTAATTTCGAGGACGAAATTCTTTTAAGGGGGGAAGAATGTAATGACCGAGATTTCGGGTTCTGTGTTCGGGTCGGGATCGGGCCGGATCCCCTGGTTTGGAACCTGTGGGGTCTTGTGATTTCTGGCTGAATGGCGTCAGCTCTCGTCGACGCCTTTCAAAAGGCGTCAGTGTGCGTGGACGCCATTTAGGTTCCTGGTTGTTGTGCCACGTGTGCGCCACGTGGGCGGGTTTTCGGGCCGCGAGAGTACGGCTCTGTCAGATTTGTCTGAACGGCGTCCAGGTGGGTCGACGCGTTTCAGACTGCGACATCTGCGATGTCAGGGCATGGCGCCAGAGCGTGGTCAGTACGGCCTGTCACATCGTCTGAACGGCGTCCACGGTGGTCGACGCGTTGCAAGAGCGGTGTCTGTATGGCTGTCCTGTCAGACTGATAGGCGTCTGCCTCCATCGACGCATTTTAGCTGGTTTCTGAATGACCCCGCGAGCCCTCCCTTCTTTCCCTCATTCTCACCTTCACTCTCTCTCTCCTCGCCCTCTTCGCCCTCTCCGACGCTCTTCCTCCCCCTCCCTTCCTCTTCTTCCTCTTCCACCACTCCAACACCACCTCACCTCTCACCTCTACCTCCACCACTTCCTTCGCGGTGTTCCACTCTCCGGACGGCGGCCGACGTCCCGGCGGAGTGGCGGCGTCCCCGAAGGTACCGGCGGCGGCGTGGGGCGAGACGGGTCGGCGGCGAGGAGTTTGGTGGAGTTCAAGAATCGGTAGGGGGACGAACCTTGCTTGTGACGTTCGTGTGATTCTCGGCGTGACGTGATGTATTTGGGGCTAGAATGAGCATGTTTAGGGGGTTTTCTTGTGGGAATTGGCGTGCTTGTGATCGTAGGATTCGGCGTATGCATGTGGTAGTTGAGTTCTCCTTCCTCTCCCTCTTGTTTTGGGGCTTTTCGGGTGTTTGGGGTTCAAGGGAGGAACCCTCGGTTCGAACCAGGGAACCTGGTTCCTGGCGCTGAAAGGCGTCGTCCCTGGTCGACGTCTTTTAGAAGGACGTCGGTTAAGTACGACGCGTTTCAGGGCAGAAATCCCCCTGTTCGAGTTTCAGAGGTTAGGGGTGCTGGGCTAAATGACGTCATGGGTGATCGACGCCTTTCTGAAGGACGTCGAGTCACCATGACGCCATTTAGGCAGGATTTGCCCCCGCTTAATGGTTCTGTATTCTGGATTTCGGGGTTGAATGGCGTCGGGCCATCCGGACGCGTTTTAATAGGCGACTTCATCGGTGGACGCGTTTTAAGCGTTATTCTGGTCTTTTAATAAACCCGTCTGTGGGGCTTGAATGGCGTCGACCTCGGTCGACGCGATTCAAGCCAGGAATGGTTAACTTGGGGTATTTGATGTATGTTTCACGGTGGGATGGTTCTAATGCATGCTTTGAGTTATATACTGAGACTGAGAACTTCTGCATGACTGGGATTTCATCATCTGTGGGTGTGTATGTGCTTTAACTGTACGTTGAGACTGGGGTTTACTGTGCGAATGGATTGACAGCATGTTATATGTGTGTGTGTGATCATACGACTGTGGATCGATGTGACAATGGTTTCCGATGTCACCATGGACCGGTGGGGACAGGGTCATGGTGTCTGTGAGGAGGGGTGCTCGTGGTGTTTTACCTTTAGCTGAGGGAAGCAGAACCACCTTGAGCCGGCGGGCCGGAGTAGCTAGTGTGCTATCCGAGGGGTTGCTGTTTGGTCTCAGCGGGTCGGGGTTTCCCTTGCTTGTTGTGACGGCTTCCGGCGTGTCTCTTGCTGTGGAGCTGGTGGTTTTACTGGTGGGAGTTGGTTTACCCTTTAGCCAATGGGCCTGATGTGACCTTTGATCAAGGTTACGAGTGGTACCTTTAGCCCTTGGCCTGATGCAGCCCGGGAGAGTTGGGTCTGTGGGTAGTTCCTATAGCTGCGGCTTGACGGGGGTTCCCGGTCCCCAGGACCCTCCAGGAAAGCGCTGAGGCCTAGCGTGGAGGCAATCCGGTGGTAGGACAGTAGTCTAGACTGCTTGTGTGCACACGTAGCTGGCAGTGGCTGTACACTGAGTCCAGCTAGTCCTAGTTTAGCTCACTGCCTCACCCTACAGTGCCCCGGAACACTGTAGGGGTGGACAGGCGTGAGCAGTGGTGGTAGTGTTGGGAGGCGACGTTTGACTTCGGTCGACTGTGTGGTTTAGTCGCCTTGTGGACTTCGGTCGTGAGACGTGACTCTGTGTTGGGTTCTTCGGGTTACTCAGCGTTGTTTCTGCTACACTGTCTGTCGTACGTTTCGTACCGGGGTTGCCTGTTGTGTTTACTGCTTTACTTGACTGTTCTATATATTCTGTTGCTTCACTTGTGGGTGTGTGAGTGGGAGGCAGGGGATCGGATGATCCCTACTGAGCCCAGTTCTGGTGTGGCTCACTCCCTGCGGTTTCAGGTGTGGACTTCGAGGCGCAGCGGTAGCGTGGTGTCTTCTTGGTGTGCGGACCAACAGCTGTCTTAGTTCCGGGGTATGCCCCGATGTTGTTGTACTTTCTTTCTGCCTGTACTCATTTAATTGTTGGACATGTAATTATTGTTGGACTGTATACGGACATTGTTACTTTCCCTGCGCACTTGTTTACCTTTGTAGTCCGTGAGATTGTTATATTTAGCACTGTTTAGCACTTACTCCTCCTGATGTGTTGTGTGAGATCCGGGTGTGAGCCCGTAGTTAATGGGCCGACATCCATTTAGTGACCGGGTCCCCGGTCATAGGATGGCGGGTCGTTACACCATTGGCCTGCCGTTGGCAGCCAATTGTGGACACGGCTCCGCAGCACCACCAGCTGACGGCCCTCCGCCGTCAGTTCCTAGATTATCCAGAGCTATTGGTAAGTTTTTAACTTGTTCAATGCAATTTTTATTCCTTAAGTGGAATTTATTTATGAATGCATCTAACCTATATGCAGGTGATCTGGCGCCCGTATCTGGGCATGAACGAGGAAGGTCAGCCGTGGGTGACGGCTGGCAGGAGGCGATTTGGAAGGCAGATGTGGGTGCACTGCCTCAACGAGATCGAGCCCCTCCGTCTCCGGCTCGTGATGAGGACGTTGGGTCTCCATCAGGAATGGATAGATGAAGAGGTCCCGGAGGGTGTGGGGAGGAGCATGAGGGGCAAGCAATCCCTCACCGACTGGCGTGCCAAGTTCCCGGAGCAGTACGAGGACTGGCACCGTCGGGGCATTAGAGTGGAGTCCCGTGCGCAGAGTAGCGAGGGCTACCTCCAGCAGTACCGGGTCCATTATGCCGACCAGCTGCGGCTCCTCCGACCACTCGATGTAAGTATGCATTCATGCGTCTTTAATTTTATTATTATCTTGATTTATGTTGGTGAATGAATGTATGTATATGTGATTTGCAGGATGCTCGTGATGCGGTCATCATCGACCTCCGGGCCCGACTACATGATGCTGAGGCCCAGCTCGAACAAGTCCAGAAAGAGCTCTTTGATCTGGTATGTATGAATGAACATGAATGCATGTTTTAATTAATTAATTGTTTTGGCGATTAACCACTGACAGTGTTCTTTTGGTGCAGCGAGCCGTCTACACCCAGGCGGCTCCCCCTACCTATGGAGCTTCATCTTCATCATCATTCGCTGCGCACGATGCTGCCTTGGCTGACCTCCAGAGTCAGCTCGCCTCTGCCATCCACCGAGCTTCTCTTGCGGAGGAGGACCGTGCTGCTAAGGTAAGTTTTGATTTTTGAATTTGACTTGATTTACTTGATTGTCTTAAACTAACAAAATCTTCTTCTGCAGGTTGCTGAGCTCCAAGAAGCCCTTCAGAGGGCTGAAGCGGATGCCTATGCTACAGCGACTCGTGCCGAGGCTGATGCAGAGCGGATCCGGGCCCTAGAGGAGCAGGTGGCCCGACTTTCGGTTGGAGATCTTGCGCGCCTCCAAACTCGCTTGGAGGTCATCAACGAGGAGCGAGAGCGGGAGAGGCAGGAGCGGCAGAGGATGGATGCTGAGATATCCGCTCTTCGGGTCCAGCTTGGCATCGCAGAGCACAAGCGCCGGAGTGTGGAGGAGAGGTACAGGCGTGCTCGACAGCGTGCGCAGGAGCGCGGTCTGACGAGCGCTTTCACTGCCAGCGCTGCCGTGTCTTTCGGCCAGGCGGGGCCGAGCACGATGGGGCCACCTCCACCTCCCAGCCGAGGACCAGCACCAGACGCACCTGACGAGGCCCAGAGCCAGTTAGATGAGGGCGGAGGGGAGAGCCAGCCTTGAGGGCTTATGTACTTCTTTTCTTTTCATGTATCATGTATAAAACACTTTTGATATATACATGAAACTTTTGGGCTCCAATCTCGTGTTCCTGTGCTTATCTTGTATCCTGTACAACACTTAACAAACAGGTTAAGTATCTATTTAGGCTTAGCCCCTTGCCTGACCAAACAAATGGTCAATCAATCTTTTCCTTGAATAAATAGTCAAGGGGCATAGCCTTTATTAACAAAGGTAATAAGAATAATCAGACTTAAGCAAAATGCAACATACAAGCAAACAGATGCTCACTGAAAATAAAAGGAATGAAACACATTAAATGCAACAAGCAAATGCTAATCGAAATATTTTTGTGGTTTTGAAATATTCATTTTTGTTTGGGTTTTGAAATATGTATTCTTTTTTTTAAATTTTGACAAATGTACATTTTTTTTGAATTTTTGAAATATGTACCCTTTTTTTGAATTTTTGACTATGCAATTTTTTTGAATTTTGACATATGTATTTTTTTGAATTTTTGACATATACACTTTTTTTGAATTTTTGACATATACATTTTTTTTGAATTTTTGACATATACATGTTTTTTGAATTTTTGACATATACATTTTTTTTGACTTTTTGACATATACATTTTTTTTGAATTTTTAACTAAAAGACCAATATGGTACTTAGATCAAAAGATCATATTCATTTATTAACTTAATTTCCAAATTGTTCTTTAACTTAACTTAAAACCCATCGTGTTTGAACTTGTGTTTCCATTCGTGATCCCATTTGATGATTTGACCCTTAGTCAATCTAAGTCATTCCTTAAGCTTGAAGTACACCTCTTTAGAAAGAAAAGAAGAATAGATTTAGAAAGCCCATGAGAAGGTTCCGGAGACCTAAAAAGATGTTCCTTTCCAACCCTAATATCTGTTGGGGTTCGGTCATTTTCTTTCCGGGATATTTATCGACCTTGCGTTCCCTTTTGTTTCATTTCATGGCCTTGATGTGACGTTTGTAGTGTATTGGCCTTTTGATTTTTCTCTTTTTTTTTTTCTATTCTTTTCTTTCTTTGCTTTGCTTTGGAACGGATCTCCCCCATTTTTTTTATGACGGCCTCCTACTAAGATGGCGGGTATTCTTGGTAGTCTATTCTAAGCCTCGTTCCGACATCATGGGCCGAGTGTAAAACAGAATTTTATTTTAAAAGGAATGATTTGTACTTTACACTCTTAGTCAAGCTTTTGATATTCTTAAGGACTTGGCATCTCTTGTTACTCACGAATCAAACGTGTCAGTGTGTGCAGTAATGGGTTTGAAGTTAAATTATTCAGACTAACAAAGAAATTTGAGTTTATAAATTTTCTGATTCCTCTGGTCTTTGTACCATACTGATCGACTCTTTAACCTAAGGATAGTATTTCTTAAGATGTAGACCATTCCAGGGATGATTTAGCTCTTCTCTTTCTGCATTAACAAGACGATAAGCATTACTAGGAAAAGCATGTGATACAACATAAGGTCCTTCCCAGTTGGGTTGGAGCTTAGAACGCGGACCACCAGGTTTTACAAAAATTCTTTTAACGACCATTTCACCGACTTTGAACTTTCGTTCAATGACTTTCTTTTGATAAAAACGTGCTAATCTGTTTTGATAGACTTTCGCATGATTAGCAGCTGACCACCTTTTCTCGTCTAAAAGTTCCAATTGAGCAAGGAGTGCTGAACGATGTTCATCAATGGAGAATTCTTTGTTCAATTGTACTCTTAATGACGGTATAAGGATCTCATATGGAACTACCGCCTCCATTCCAAATGTTAAGGAATAAGGAGTTTGCCCAGTAGGCGTGCGGATTGAAGTTCGGTAGGCCCATAGAGCCTCAACCAATTTTTCTGGCCAGTCTGCGAATTTGTTAGATTTACACGTCTTTTTGATAATTTTTATCAAAGTCTTATTAGTTGCCTCTGCTTGGCCATTGCCTTGCGGATAATAAGGAGATGAATGATGCAATGCAATTTTATACCTGTTGCAGAGGTCCTTCAATTCCTGTGACACGAACTGCGGTCCGTTGTCGGTGACGATGGTACTTGGAATTCCGAATCTTGTGATGATGTTCTTCATGATGAATTTGCAGACGGTTGATGCTTTGATCTCCACGTATGCTTCAGCTTCTGCCCACTTGGTGAAGTATTCCGTTGCCGTGAGAATGAAAGATTTTTGCTTGATGCCGGAATCTGGGTTACCAAGAGGTCCAATAATGTCGAAAGCCCACATGGAGAAAGGCCATGGGGAGGAAACAGGATAGAGTGAAGATGCAGGAGAATGAATTTTGTCGGCGTGAAGTTGACACTTAGCACACCTACGGACATATCCTACACAATCTTCTTCCATGGTTGGCCAATAAAATCCTTGTCTAAGGATCTTCTTTGCTAGCATCTGTCCATTGACATGGCCACCACAAACTCCACTATGAGCTCCTTCCATAACCTTCCAAAGCTCATCCTCGTCTAAACATCTCAGAAGAACTCCATCAAAACCTCTCTTATATAATGCTCCCCCAACTAGGGTGTATCGTTGAGCAACTCTCCTGATAGCTCTTTTTTCCTCAGTTGTAGCTTCTTCAGGATACGATTGATCTTCACAATATTTTGCAATTTCATAATACCATGGCTTCTGTTCATCATCCATCTCTTCTAACAGCTCCATCAACATGATTTCTCTTTTCTCCACAATACTCCCATCGCTGAATTTCTTCAGCAACTTCTCCTTAGTTCTAAGAAATGAAGGATCTTTCACGGCGGGTGAAAGACGCCTATGAACTATGATTGATTCGGATTGCTTGTTGATTGGAAAATCGAGGGAAGATGCAAGTGAAGCTAGAGCGTCAGCTAGGATGTTTTGATTTCTAGGGACATGGACAAAGATCAATTTTGTGAAAAGCTTTGAATAAGCAGAAGTAAGTTCTTGATATGGCTTGAGCTTGGGATCAAGAGTTCGATACTTGGTCAGCACTTGGCGAAGAATTAGTTGGCTATCACCCACAATCCTGAGTTTGGTGGCACCATGAAAATGAGCAGCCTCGAGACCAGCAAGAAGTGCCTCGTATTCAGCTATATTGTTGGTGACTGGAAAGTCAAGCTGAAAGGCTTGTGGGATGGTGACACCTTCAGGTGATAACAGAACGATTCCGATCCCCTTTCCATGAGAATTCAGAGCTCCGTCAAAATGCAGAGTCCACATATCATCTCTGATTTGATTTACGGACATCAGTTCCTTATCCGGAAACTCTGATCGCACTGGATCAAATCGAGGAAGGGGATGATGAGCGAGATGTTCTACTATGGCGTAGCCCTTGATCGCTTTCTGTTGAATGTAGATAATATCGAATTGAGATAGAAAGCTTTGCCATCGCGCTAACCTATCAGTAAGAACAGATTTCTCCAGAAGGAATTTGATCGGATTCATCCTAGCGATGAGATGGACTTCATGGGCCAGAAAATAATGCTTCAATTTCTGCACAACCCAGACCAATGCTGCACATGTTTTCTCCATCGCCGTATATCTATGTTCAGCGGGGTTGAATAGTTTAGAGAGATAGTAGGCTGCCCTCTCTTTTCCTTCTTCATCCTCTTGTGCTAGGACAGCCCCCACTGCATCATCCAGGACTGAAATATAAAGTATCAATGGTTTGCCTGGAGATGGTGGTCTCAAAACAGGAGGACTTGCCAAATAGTCCTTTAATCCATCAAATGCCTCCTGACAGTTATCGTCCCAATTGAATTTGACTCCTGGCTTGGTAAGCTCGTAAAACGGCTTACACCTTTGTGAGTGCTGGGAGACAAAACGGTGAATAAATTGTAACCTCCCGATTAATCCTCTTAACTCTTTCAAGTTTTTGGGAGGTGGCATTTCTCTGATAGCCTTCGCCTTATTGGGATCGATCTCAATTCCCCGTTTGCTGACAATGAATCCAAGCAATTTCCCTGAAGATACCCCGAATACACATTTCTTGGGGTTCATCTTCAACTGATATTCTCTCGATCTCTCTAATACCCTTGCCAAAACTTTGGCGTACTCAGCCTTTGTTTTAGACTTAACCAATAAATCATCCACATACACTTCCAAATCTATATGCATCATGTCATGAAATATTGCCATCATAGCCCTTTGATAAGTGGCTCCAGCGTTCTTCAATCCAAATGGCATGACGACATAACAATATGTTCCCCAAGGTGTAGTGAATGAAGTCTTCTCTTGATCCTCTTCTGCCAGCTTAATCTTGTTGTATCCTGAAAATCCATCCATAAACGATAACGTTTCATAGCCAGCAGTGTTATCGATGAGTACATCAATATGAGGCAATGGAAAATCATCTTTAGGACATGCCCGGTTCAGATCGCGGAAGTCAATGCAAATTCTGACCTTCCCGTCCTTTTTCATAACCGGAACTATGTTGGCCACCCATTGTGGATAAAGGACAACTCTAATGAATTTGGCTTTGTGTAATTTATCGACCTCTTCCTTCATTTTTAAAGCCATTTGTGGGTGGGATCGCCTTAATTTCTGCTTGACCGGACTAGCTCCATCCTTTAATGTTAACCTGTGTTCAACTAAAGATGAGTCTAACCCCGGCATATCCTCGTAACTCCAGGCGAAAGTGTCCTTATAATCCTTAAGCACTTGTACCATTGCCTTCTCATCCTCTGTAGAAAGATTTTTACTGACGAGGACAACCTTAGGTTCGCCTTCAGTCCCTAAGTTTATTTCTTTGGTGGGCTCTTCTACGGCAGCTGAGGGTTCATCAAATCTCTTCACTCCACTGGCATATGCCTCAGCTGCGTCCTCATCATCTTCCTCATCTTCAACAATGGGGTCCTTTTCATGCACTAACTCATATACCCCGTACCCATCATTGACTGACTCATCATCTGTACAATCTTCTGGCATCTGAATTGGATCTTCTAACAGCTGAGGGATTAAAGAGCAAAAAGAACATTTATCAGCCAAATCCTGGAGGTATCTTTCTGGAATTTGCCTACCCTTAGGCTTCCTAGACTTCCTAACCTGACTAACCTGCCTAAAACTAGACTTCCTAACTTCACTAAACTGCCTATCATAACCTAATGAAGATGAAGCAGGATGAAAATCCTGGGATACAAGTGGAAATACAGGGGAATCCTCCCGTGGGGAGGGACAGAGTAGATCTAGGAGAGAATCTTGACCGATGGACCCGCGCGATGGGGTGTAATCGGACAAGTAAGATGTTTCCTCGATAATGATTTGGGAAGAATTTGTTGTAAAATTGGCGTTTTTTTTTGGATATCGGAGGAATTATACATGAAGCAGGAGTGAATACAAATGGAAGGGGAATCAAACGGAGGAAGTGGCACCAAGGCCAGAGGATTAGGGGGATCATATAGCAATATGTCCCAGATCAGATCATACATCCTCTCTAGGTCGAGAGGAGGTTGTGGAATAAGGTCCCGAGGGGACAGAGTAATCATAACGGGCGGAGCCCGTGGAATGTCTTCAGTAATGACCCGCGACCAAGTCGGGGTCAAAAGCAGTGTGCGAAAAAGAGTATGGAGCATTAGGACATGTGAAGGATATGTCCCCCTCCAGAGCAAATCTGTTGTATAACCAGCTTCATAGGGGTCATCTGGCTCCCCTTCATCAGTTTCTTCGGACAGCAGTATCCGCTTATCAAAGATTGCGCCAGGGCTCTCAATTAGCTCGTCGATCTGCGGTGGCCACTTGGGTTCTGCAGGATCCAGGAATAGTCTGTTCAGTGCTATGTATAGGTCCCTCAGGTCGAACCATCTGTACCATTCGCATTCGGGGTCATGAAATTTCCTCCTTTTCATAGGCCGCAGAGCCTCCAAGGATTGGTACGTAAGTAGTTCAGAGCAATGTCTGGCCAAGTCCCTCCCATATATGTCATGGAAGTCAAAACATGAAGTAATGACCACCGTGTTGTCGTGACTAAGTATGGGCCCTTTCACAAAGTGTGTATATAGGGTCCATGTTAAGGGATCTCGGCCTTCTTTCAGTGGTGTAGACATTGTTTCCAAGATTTCTTGACCATCTTCTTGTTGAACCCTGTCTTGCTTCAGTTTCCTCGGCCTATAGCCCAGACCGCTTCCGGTACTGCTCGGTGATCTCTAACAGGAGTGGTCCTGCCTTGCAACTGTGTGCCCAGACCTTTCCCAGGCTGATAGCCATTTTTCATCATGATTCTCCATCCTGGGGTACTCATGCACTTCCCCCTTTTGATAGCATTTAATGGGTATGGAGAAATGGTAGCGGCTTTCAGAGGATCAGCCACTGGACGGTAGACCTGTAATACCGACAGAAAAGGTTGTCGGCCAGGTAAAACAGCAGATTTAATATTTAAGGTATGAGCAGCAGCAAGGATCGGCATGCTCGTCACTTTAATAATTCGTCCTTTATAAGGGAATTTGAGGCATTGGTGATTCGTAGAAGGAATCGCCTCAAGAGTTTTAATATAAGGACGTCCCAGAATGGCATTTATGGAAGGGTCAATTTCAAGAATATGAAATTCGACCTCTGCATGACTTACTGGACCCAGCTCCACCTTTAAATAAACCATTCCCAGAGGGGAACGGGTAGAATTGTCATATGCCGTAACTGAGATGGGGCTAGGCAGCCATTTCTCCTTGGGCACACCGCACAGTTCCAGGGTCTTCGGAGATAAAACATTAATTGAAGCCCCTGTATCAACCAGGCATGCATCCACGGCCTTTTTGCAGATATTGACCGTGATGCTCAGAGCCATGCTTCTGGCGGCTGGCGGTGCTAGTTCCGATGTGTGGAATGTAATTGAGGGCTGATCCCCCTGAGGAACTAGTAGTGCTGCAATTTTCTCCACCGGCACGTCTTCGTTGACCATCACCTTCTGTAGGTATTCCATTAAGGCTTCTTGGTGAATCTTGGACCTTTTAATCAATTCAAGTACAGTGATCCGTGCCGGTGTTCTGTCCAGATGTTTCAACAAGTCATATTGAGTGCCTGGTGCACTCTCTTCATTATGGGCTTCCTCAGTCGGCTGTGATGGGCCATCTCTGACTGTGGACTGAGGAAAGACCTTGTTGAAAATCCTTCCACTCCGGAGCGCATGTTCCTCGACCGTGGAGGATCCGGGTGACACCTTGAGTACCGCAGAATCGGGTGGCGTAAGTGGTGCGGAGGGTTGATGCGTAGGTGGTGGCGTTGGGTTAGGTGATGATGGAGTAGGGTTGGGTGGTGATGGCGTGGTACGGATTAAAGGCCTAGAGGGTTGGATGGTAGATGGGTACGCGGTCGGTGAAGTGGGGAATGGCACGCGTAATAGCGGTCTGGATGGTTGGGGCATATCTGGGTAAGTGGTGGTAGTGGTAATGGGTGAAGTAGGAAATGGTACGCGTAATAGTGGCCTAGATGGTAGGAGGGGTGCGTTATTGGTTTGCGGAGGGTTATATGATGGAGTCGTAGGAGTGCGGGGCGTAATAGGTCTAAGGAAGGTGGGTAGTGGTAGTGGGTTATTGGGTGAGGGCGAGTGATATGTGGGTGTGGGTAGAGGGGTGATGGTGACGGGTTATGGCCTAGGTATGTGGATGGTGCGGCGTGGTGGTTGTTCTGCGGTATTCTGAATGTGACCCGTTAAATAGAGAGAGGAAGAGTCCTCTATCCTCCATTGTTGCCCACGACCAGCCTCAGACTGGCTGTTCGTCAGAATGGGAGCAACCTGGTTCTGGTTTTGGTGCTCCGGGAGTGGATTTTGCACTATGCCCATGTTGGGTGGTGCTGCTACTTGTGCCGGTGGTCTTACTTGCTGCTGCTGTTGTGGTCTCCTCGCCTTCAGGGCCGATATATATTTCTTCATTTCCTCCCAGTCTATGCCGCCCTGCTCGTTGAGATCATGAATATAATCTCTGAACTGGAAGCAGGTGTCGATGGTGTGCCCAGGTTGCCTATGAAAGTAGCAATACCTGGACGTATCGGCATTTTGAGGCCAGACGGCCTTTTCCCTTGGCAAAACTAAGGCGTTAGCTACCATTAAAGCACTGAAGATATCTGCCAAGGATTCTGGGAGGGCCGGGTATTTTGCTCTTTTAGGGCCTGGAGGTCTCCTCTGCTGGTTGTAGTCACCAGGAGGAGGGACATTGTGGTACGCCGGCGGTGCGCGCGGCTGGTACTGTGGCTGTTGGTGCTGCTGATACTGCTGCTGCTGGGGTTGCTGGTACTGCTGTTGCCGTTACGGCTGTTGCTGTAGCTGTTGCTGGTTCTGATTCTGATTCGGCTGCTGGGGCCGTTGATACTGTTGTTGGTACTGGGGGTTATGCTGCTGTCTGTACCCTTGCTGCTGTGGCCTCTGGTACTGCTGCTGACTCCTCACGAACTGGGGCGAGTTATTGTTCATGGTACTCACTTGCTCATGAGAGAGCGTGCCCTCAGTAGTCGGACCTGTGCTGGAAGAGTTCGGCACTGTAGGCTTCCGAGGCGGAGGCCTGCTAGGTGTATGAGGATCAAAGACCCTAGAGAATGTAGCGTCCTTGAACGCATTCTGGCAGTACCGTGCTCTTTCATAGAGCTCTGCCATGTTGGTCAAATTGTTCAAGGAGAGGACGAGCTTAAACTGGGGCGTGGCATTGGAAATTAACATCTTCACTTGTTCGGACTCGGACAAGTGATCCTTCACCTTTTCAGCCAGACCTCGCCACCTGTCAGCAAAACTGACAAACTCCTCATCAAGTTTCATCTTTTCTGCAATGAGGTCCGTGATAGACAAGGAGGGTGCAACTCTGTCCTGGTATCGTTGAATAAATTTGCGTGAAACGATACCGTAATCCTCTACTTCTGAGGGTTCCAGGGAAAAGAACCACTCGAGGGCTGGTCCCTCTAGAGATCTCCTGAACAAGAAGGCCAACGACCTCTTGTCGTTATGCCAGAAAGAGGATTCATACATAAACTCCTTCAGATGTGTGAAGGGGTTACCAGTACCGTTGTACTTTCGGTACACTGGCATTTCAGAGGGTGGCAGATGGAATACTGGCAGGCTCGGTAGACTGATTTCTGGCACAGCTTTGACCCCCATCATTTTCTGGAGGTTATTAAATTGCTCATCCATACGCTCCATTTTGGCCAGCAGCGTTTGTGTGGTCAGATCTGCCTGGGGAGGAGGAGGAGGAGGAGGTACTTGGTAGGCCTGCTGCCTAGAGTACGTTGGACAGGGTGGACAATAGAGGGGAGGTCCGGCAGAGCTTCCGCCATGCCCGAGGGCATTTTGATAAGCAGGCGTTTGCGGTCTAGCCGGTTGCCTAGATGATGAAAGCTGCGGCCCAGCTGGCCGAGAAGTAATATGAAGGCCCTCCACGGCCTGATGGATATAAGGAGGAGGAAAAGAAGGTTGCTGAGGAACAGCAGGGGGAGCCACAGGGTTCGGCTCGGCAGGCTGCATGGGTGCCTTCCCCTTCAAAATAGATTGGATCGCCTCAAACTGCTGAGGGTCCAGTCGGGAGGCAAGAACTCCCAGAGCATTGATGAGATCCGTAGGATCAGAGGATGAGGGATCATTCTGATTCATGTTCCCCTCAAGATCAGGATTAGGAATCGCATACTCATGCGGAGGAGGATCAGGATATTGATCACGTGGATGCAAAAGAGGTGTTCGAACATTCCCATCTAGACGATATGGAACGGGGATAGAACTACGGGAGGCATCAGCATCTCTCCCACTCTCATAGTTGTATTCAGAATCCCGAGGGGCATTAGCATCTCCCTCGTAATTAACCATGGCGTCTGGAGCCACACTCAAGTCCCTACCTGATCGTAGCAACATGATGTTAGATTCTTTTTCTTCAAAGATTTGACAAACAAGTTGCACAGAGATTAATCAAACAAGTGAATGCTTAACGTGATTTTAAGATTCCTTTTTTGAGTTATTTGGATTCAATTAAACCTCAAATTCTCTCAAGGAAAGGATCCTAGTTTCAGTTCAATTTCCACCGTTATTCTTTAGGGCTTTCTCTCACAACGCTTTCAGAATCTAACCAGGACTTCAATTGGTACAACCAGCCCGATGATCAAGGAGGAATACCTTGATTTTGGGGACTTATGGAGGTCTCAACGTCAACTTCTCTAGTCTGATCAAGGGTCCAACCCAATCAGAGAGAGTTGCTGATGTCAAGTAATGTGTTCCTAAGAAAAGGAGGGTATTCGCCTCAATGCGTATGTCCTACGGCCTGGATGGCCCCTAATGCTTAATAATAATGGGTAGCTAGCACATCAAATCACAGAAATCTGGAAACTGAAAAAAAATTAAGAAACTGTCTGAATCGCGTCGATGGTAGTCGACGCTATTCAAAACAGAACTTAATTTTTCGCAGAAGCAGAAGCAGACAGCAGAGAAACTGTGAAGCCTGAAAGGCGTCTATGGGTGTTGACGCGGTTTTGAAACGCGTCAGCTATTCTGGACGCTTTTCAGTTCGCAGAAACAGTTTTCCAGGAGGATTTTCTGGGTTGAATCCTCCTCAAACAAGATAAAAAGCAGTAAACAATCGACTCATGCAAAAAAAATTTAGTTCCAGATTTTAAACAGGATGATTTACTAACCAAACAACTAGAAAAACAATCAATCACACATCATTTTTATCACAAAAACAGCTTTTTGAATTAATCAAGGGGAGGGCAAGATCTTGCCACTGGGGTGTGCACGTGGTGCACGAGGGAAATTAATTAAACTAAAACACTCACCAATTGGTGAGGACGTGCCGAAAGACACAAGTGGTGCACCGTGGGTGCCCGGTTGATGACAGCAAGAACAAAAAAACTTAAAAGATGGCGAGACCAAGTCCCACCGTGATCGCCAAAAAAGCTGTAGGTGCTCAGAATGACCGTGTGATTAACATGAAAAATCTATGTTGTTTAGTGTAAACTAACCTATTAAAAATAGCAACTAAAGTGCAGTGATTGCCAGAAACTTTTAACTAAAAAGTTTCAAAAGAGAGTATGATCGCTTACCTGTTCTAACGCGGAAGATTGAGTCCTTGGTTCCCCTTCCTCAGCCGGCTGAAGAAAGAGAGCCCTTTCTTTGCTTTTTGTTCTTGCTGTTGAATTTGAGGTTGAGGATCGTCCAGAAGTCTTTCTGACTTTGTGCTTGATTTCCCTTTTTGAATCTCTCGTTGTTGTTGAGTGCAGCAGAAACAGAAACAGAAAATGAAGAGACAATGATGATGAGAATTTAAGTAGAAGCAGTATCTGAACTAATCATGATTTTAGACATATTTAAAACAGCAAACTTACTTGTTTAAATGGCTTTGAAACCCCTTTAATCAAGTAGGTTTTGAAAAATTATGCTGTGGTGTGTGTTTGCATGAAGTGAATGAAGAATGGAATTAATGAAGATGAAAAAATGCAGTAATGAAACACTTATGCCCAATCGGTTGAAGCTTTGAAAGGATGAAGATCTTGAAAGGACGCCGACTTCTGGAAATGGCAGCGCTCCGACGTTCTGACGTTGTTGCTTCGATCTTAAACTTGCAATAATAATGCTCTCTTAATGGACTTCAACTCTCTCTCTTTTTTTTTCTTTTTTTTAACTCTTCAACATACAAGGTATTTATAGGCATTTCTTGCGTTCGAGATTAACATTGAAAAACTCCGAATTTATCCATCTTAACCGACAGATAAATACTAATTAATTCATCTTTATCTGTAATTATCTAAAACGCGTCCATATTGGATGACGCCTTTCAGATTAATTAAGATAAGGATAAATATCCGGAAAAACTTATCTTTATCTTTATTAGGTAAAACGCGTCCACCTGTGTAGACGTCTTTTAGACTAATTAAGATAAGGATAAACATCCGGAAGAGAAGTTAAAATCACTTAGGAAACTTAAAATGCGTCGACATTACCAGACGCCTTTTAGTTAGTTAATTAATTAATTAATTAATTCAAATTTAATCGTTAAAATAAGAATAAAGTCTAAATGGCGTCCACTTGGGTCGACGTCTTTTAGAATTCTTCATATTTTAACTCAAATTTGAGCTAAAATCAATTCAATTAGTTAACTTAAACACATCTGTTAAACCCGACACTTAAAAAGATTAATAAAAATTAATTAATGATTAATTATCAGACCGTTTCGAGGCATTATTATATGATATGAAATTTACTCAAAAATGATGTCAAAATTAGCGTGTCTACAGCGACTAGGGACAACGACGCCTTTCAAAAGGTGGCTACATATGACGACGCGTTTTAGGCCATTTTTCGAGGCCATATTTCACATGAACCAGTTTATGAAGCTTGAATGGCGTCGGCCTTGGGCGACGCGATTCAAGCCAGAATTCCATTAATCCCTGCAATTAACACATGTTTACATTCTCAGATAGTTTAGTTAATTGCATGCTTAGAAATGTACTAGATGACGATGTATTCTATGTGATCGGATCGCACTGTGTTGTGTTTTGTGCGATCGTGGGCCTAGAGTGACAGTTGTTAGCGCTGAGGCACCCTGTGTCGGTGTGGGAGTGACACGGCGCCGGTGTGGGAGTGGCGGGGTGACGCCTAGAGAGAGGGTCACCTGGTGTACCCCGGGGTATAGCTAGTACTAGTGTGGGAGTGATACATTCGAAGTGTCACTCGTGTTGAGGGAAGCAGAACCACCTGGAGCCTGTCAGGCCGGAGTAGCCAGCGCGCTATCCGAGGGGTTGTTGTTTGGTCTCAGCGGGTAGGTGTTTCTCGCGTTCGGCCGTATGGTTGGCATGTTTTGCCGAGACGCTGGTTGTAGGCTCCGTGGTAGAATGGTTTCAGAATTGTACATGTTATATTTCGAATGCATGTGTTTTATATCGAATCTAGGATTATGTTTACTGCTTTACTTGCTTAAATTATCTATAATTGCGTTGCTACACTTGTGGGTGCGTGAGTGGGCAGTGGGGATCGAAGGATCCCTATTGAGTCTTTTCGACGAGACTCACCCCTGCGATTTTCAGGTGAGGGTTCCAGGCAGGCGTAGCGAGGAGAGTGTTGCTTTGGGTCGCGCGCCAGCAGCCGTTGTTGTTATTTTATTTTCTGGTCTGTATGTTTAATTATTTCCTTTCAGTTGGAGTATATAATTATTTGCTAAGTCGTGTCGCATTGTAATAATTTCTAATTCTTGAACTTCCTTTTTAATTCAATGCGATGTGAATGTTTAGCTTAGTTTATTATTTATTTCCTAGACTTATCAAGGTCCTGGTTTGTTTCAAAATTAATGATTTAGTACCCATTTAGTAATCGGATCCCTGATTATAGGGTGGCGGGTCATTATAATACATCCGCGATCCACATACATCATCACATGAAGCATTCTAAGTGCATATTCATGACTACGGCGTGTTTTATCCATTCAACACAAGATAAGCGCATCACATGGCTAAAATAAAAGAGTTTCGAAAAATAAATAAAATTGGCTTTCAAACAACTCGTTTCCAATTAAGATTGGTTTGAATTTCGAAAACTCATTTTATTATCTTAAGCATGCAACTAAATCAAATTTAAAAGCATTAAAACACACATCACATGTGCACACACTCCAAATTAATAATTTCCAAAATATTCTATGCCATTTAGAACATTTCTAAAAATTAAAAACATTCTAACATTTAGATTAATCAATAATTAATAATCTAACATTTAGACTATTAATTATTAACCACTAATATAACTCTTGGATTAGTCAAATTAAGGTTAATTTCTAATTTAACACTTAAACTAATAATTAACTCTAATTAAATAACAACTAATTGTTAATTAAAATTCAAAATCATTTATGGCCCAATTAAATAAGATTGAATAAAAATTTTAATTTTTAAAACTATTTTGAATTTTAAAATTAAAATTCAATTTTAATTGGGTTTTGGGGTTTAATTAATGGCCCGGGCTGGCTCAGCCTCTAGCCGAGCTAGGGTTCAGCTGGGAACCCTGGGCTCGAGCCAGGGCTCGAACCCCGCCCATCCCTGGGCTCGAACCAGGAGCCCATCAGATGAGCTCCTGGTTCGAGCCAGGGTGGGGCGGGGCTTGGGCCCTTGGCTCGGGCCCGGCCCGATCCCAGGGGCTCGACCCCCTACTGCGGCTAGGGTGAAACCCTAGCCACCACAAGGGTTTCCGCCCCGAGCCAGTCATGACAACGACGGGAGGAGGCAGCACAGCGCATGCCCCGCCAACGACCCCCTTCGGGCCTGTAGGCTCCCCGACGACGTTTTGGTTCGTGGCTTGGCGGAGCACCCCTTTTTCTTCCCCGTTTTTAAACGCAAAATAAGGAAGAAGAAGGTGCCCGGTAGCTCCTCCACCGGCCCATCCCAATGGCGGCCTTGGTGCCGGTGGTGACTAGCCAGGATCCTAGGATCCTATGGGCCAGCCGTTCATCCTCCTCGGCCACCAAGATCTCCCAAACGTCGCCGGCAAGAGCACCATTCTTCATCACATGAAGAACTCCAAAAAATCTCCAAAATAAACAATTTAATCGCACATCCCATGATTACGTATCTAATGTAAAGATTGAAACATTACATGGAATATATCATGGAAATACTAATTTCAGTGATCGAAATTGACAAGAAACAATGAAACCTAGCTCTGATACCACTGTTAGGTTCTTGGATCTCTCGGGATCGCAAACACAGCGGAATAAATAAAAATAAACAATAACAGTAATCCCAGTCCGTTTCGATAAACAAAAACAAAAATCGATGATCGATTATCACCTTGCGCAGATTCGAATCCATGTTCGAATAGTCCTGTCGGTGTGACACCGCCAGCCATGCAGACGCCCAGTCTCTAGTGAAGTCCACGCGATCCTCCTTGCGACGGATATCCTCACGTTCCTCATTCCTCACAGCCCACGGACAATATGCCGTTCGCCGCAACGACCGCTGTAACGCGCGGTCAAATTCCCGTGTCACGGGAGTCGAAGAAGACGGCAGAGCAGACCCAGAGAAGGGGGCCGGCCAGGGGCGCCAGAGAGGGAGAGGGAGAGAGGAGGGGATGGCCAGGGCTAACCAGCAGCTTGGCCTGCTCAGCCTACTTGCTATATTTTATATTTACCATGCGATTTTTCATAAAAACCCTGGAAAAGTATAAACCCACTTTTAATCCATCACCTTGAAAATCTTTTGTATGATACCCTCTAGGCCCAATTACCAGTCCAGTTAACGGCCCAATAAATCCAATGACTCCACAGACTTAATTAATCAATTAATAACTCATATTAATTAATTAATCGACCGAATGAATGTCACACATTCAATTTGATCGGGCCTCCGATCACGTTGGATGCCAAGCAACACCGTGTGAACCCGGAAGGTATAGGGGTTAAGCAGCCCACTTTTGGAACCTTTCCACCGACAATTACCACGTGGATATAATCCTTCATTTGCACAATGCTCTCGAGTCAACTCAGGGTATGGTGAACCGTCAAACCCTAACTGTTTGACTCACTTGGATCGGATGTTGCCGTATAATATCAGAAAACTTCTTTCCCGATATTATTGTTCACCCTGGCCAAGGACTCCTACGCATCCTACCTAAAGCATTCTCTCTCTTACTGCCAAGAGCGAGTAACTTCTTATTGAACACTCAATTTCCTTCGACGGTATTCCACTGTACCTGATCCTTGGTTGTTTAGAATCCCGTGAATAGAGATCCGTAAACCAAAGTCAAAGTACAGAAGTCCACCGACAAGGTGCCCTTCGTGTCTTAGGTCTGAGGACCGTCTACACAAATGCGACAATAGAAGCAAGTTGGTTGACAATTAGGTACATTACCATCCAACGATTCATTTGAATCAATTCAGTGAACTCATTCGTTAATGAGCACCTACATATTCATCTTAGTGTCTCTACACAAGTGACTATGAGATCAGTCACCCTCATCATATGAGCAGGAGTAATCTGTACTAATCTAACCGGATATCTGATGTCCTTCTCAGATATCCTCCGACTAGGAACAATTAAGAATATGTGTGTATAAATGATCAATCTCATTAGCATGATCTCATCATAATCTAATCATTATTACACATATTCACGAACTTCATTATGAGACGATAATAAAACGAATTACACATAATGAAATAATGCCATATTATTAATAAATGAATAAGATTATACAAAGTCATATTGGCTTGTAGGCCACCTAAGACTAACACTACCCATTCATTTATCTCTTCGAATTTTGCTTGGCTTGTGGTTGAGAAGGTGGATGTTGTCGAGGTTTCTATTTCTATGACTATCTTCACACCGGGAGGGGTAGTGTGGTCGCATAGATGTATAGCTTCCTTGTGTGTGGAGATGTAAGGTAGGAGGTTGTCTACTCAGTTGTTTGTGCTTGACATGGAATATTTCGACATCGTTCGTGGTATGGATTGGCTGGAAGAGCACTATCCCATGTTAGATTATTGTGATAGGAAGATTATCTTTAGTATTCCGGGTGAGGAGGAGCTCCCCTTTAAGCTCCCCAATCTTGGTAAAGTGATTGTTTCTGTCATGAAGGCTCAAAGGTGGATTAACAGTGGTTACAGTGCTTATCTAGCTAGCGTAATTTCTATTTCTGATGAGGGTTCTTCTTTGGGCATTGCTAATGTTGATGTTGTTCGAGAGTTTCCTAATGTGTTTCCTGATGATCTACCTAGTTTGCCTCCTATGTGGGAGATTGATTTCACTATTGATCTTCTCCCTGGTATGACGCCGATATCTAAGGTTCCCTATCGCATGGCACCGGAAGAGTTGGCTGAGCTGAAGAAGCAATTGCAAGATCTCTTGGATAAGGGTTATCTAAGCGTTTCTCTGTGGGGTGATCCTGTGTTGTTCGTAAGGAAGAAGGACAGTTCATTGCGGCTGTGTATTGATTATCAAGATCTGAATCAGCTGATCGTCAAGAATCGATATCCCACGTTGAGGATGATGATTTGGTTGATCAATTACAGTCAACAACAGTGTTTTCCAAGATTGATATGAGGTCTGGCTATCATCACCTGCAGATCAAGGATGATGATGTTCCAAAGACGGCATTTCAGACCCGTTATGGCCACTACGAGTTCATGTTGATGCCATTCGATCTGACAAATGCCCTCGCAACTTTCATAGATCTATTGAACAGGATGTTCCGGCAGCATTTGGACTAGTTTATCATGGTATTCATAGATGATGTGTTGATCTATTCGCCAGATGTAGAGTCTCACCGTGAGCATTTGAGGATTCTGCTAAAAGTCTTGAGGAGCCATCAGTTGTTTGCCAAGTTCAGCAAGTATGAGTTCTAGCTTGACCATGTGCAGTTCCTTGGTCATGTTATCTCCAGGGAAGGTGCTGCAGCTGATCCTGAAAAGGTTCAAGTTTTTCTTGATTGGGAGGTCCCCAAGACTCTCACTAAGATCAAGAGTTTTTTTTTCAGCCTGGATGGCTATTATCGAAGGTTCATTGAGGATTTTGCTACTCTAGCAACCCCTTTGACGCGATTGACCTAGAAGGGTGTGAGGTTTGTGTGGTCTGATGAGTGCGAGAAGAGCTTCCAAGAGTTGAAGACTCATTTGACTACCACCCTAGTCCTTGCTTTGCCCAATGGTTTTGACGGCTATGTTGTCTATACAAATGCTTCTAGGCAGCATTTGGATTGCGTTATGATGCAGCATGGTCAGATGATTGCTCATGCTTTAAGGTAGCTAAACGATCATGAAGAGAACTATCCGACACATGATTTGGAGTTGGCAGCAGTGGTGCATGCTTTGAAGATCTGGAGGCACTATCTCTATGGAGTTGAGTTCCAAGTGTTCACTGATCATCAGAGTTTGAAGTATATCTTTTCTCAGAAAGAATTGAACCTGAGGCAACGCAGATGGATCGAGTTTCTGAAGGATTATGATATCAAGTTGAGCTATCATCTAGGCAAAGCCAATGTAGTGGCTGATGGTTTGAGTAGGAAACGGTCAATGATGTTGCATGACTGGCAGATGATTTATGAGGTTAGAGCAACTTTATCCTAGTTGTCTATCAGATCTACTGTTGTCGAGAGATTTGTTGTGGCACAACGAGATGATCATCAATTGCTTAGTTTGGTTGGTAAGCCTGGTTTCAGCGGAGATGAGCATGGCGTGGTTCGTTTCCACAGCAAGATTTGTGTGCCCGATGATCCAAGATTGAAGAAGGAAATTATGACTGAAGCCCATCAGTCTAAGTTCACTATGCACCCGGGCAGCACGAAGATGTTCCAAGATGTGAAGAGAACTTTCCGGTGGCCCGATATGAAGAGGGACATCACAGAGTTTGTTTCCATGTGCTTGATCTATCAGTAGGTGAAGGCAGAACATCAAAGACCTTCAGGTTTGATGCAGAGGATTAAGATCCTAGAATGGAAGTGGGAGCATGTCCATGGATTTTGTTGTTGGTTTGCCTCAGTCTGTAAGAGGCAATGATGCTATCTAGGTAGTTATGGACGGATTCACGAAGTCAGCACATTTTTTGGCTATGAAGGTTAAGCAGTCTGTTGAGAGTTTGACCAGATTGTATGTTGATATCATCGTGAGGCTGCATGGTGTTCTGAAGTCTATCATTTCATATCGTGATTCTAGGTTCACGTCCCGTGTTTGGAAAGGACTGCAAGAAGCATTAGGGATGCAATTGAAGTTCAGTCCAACTTTTCACCCCTAGACGAATGGTCAGTCTGAGAGGACTATTCAGATATTGGAGGATATGCTGAGAGCTTGTAGTCTAGATTGGAAGGGTGATTATGATCGAAATTTGTCATTGGTAGAATTTGCATATAATATCAATTTCCATTCGAGACATTGGTATCGCTCCATTTGAGATGTTGTATGGTAGCCCTTGCAGATCTCGCTTGTGTTAGGAAGAGTCTGGAGAGTAGCAATTAGTTGGTCTGGACATTGTGCAAGCTAGTTGAGAGAAGATTCAGCTTATCAGGAAGACATTGTTGGTGACTCATAGTAGGCAGAAGAGTTATGCTGATCAGAGGATCTTGCATTCGAGGTTAGCGATCATGTGTTCCTGAAAGTGTCTCCTTATAAAGGAGTTGTCAGGTTTGGACAGCAGGGTAAGCTAAACCCCAGGTTCATTGGTCATTTTGAGGTTTTGCAGAGAATGGGAGAGGGAGCCTATAAATTGGCGTTGCCCCTTCTTTGGATGGTGTGCATGATATGTTCCATGTGTCTTATTTGTGGAAGTATGTTCCAGATCCGTCCCATGTGATTGACTATGTTCTATTAGAAGCTCAGCTGAATTTGAGTTTTGAAGAGCATCCGGTTCAGATCTTGGACTCGAATATGAAGTAGTTTAGAAATAAGCATATACCCTTGGTGAAGGTGTTGTGGCGTAACCATTCCTCAGAAGAAGCCACGTGGGAGTTAGAGCCCAAGATGTGGCGGAACATTCCTCACTTGTTTGGTGAGTAGTCATGATGTTTTGCTTGTATTGTATGTATGCATATTGCGCCTTGAATTCGAGGATGAATTTTCTTTAAGGGGGAGAGGGTGTAACACCTAGCCCATTAGTAGGTTATTAGTGGCCTATTAGCAGCCTAGATAGGTCAATCATGGGTTTGAGTGATGGAGTATGGCTTAGAGTGCTTATTCGTGTCAGGGACTCTTAACGCGAATAGGGGGTGTTTAATGGCGTCATATCGTCCTGACACAATTAAACAATCCTAGATCTATGCAAACTGTCTTGATTTATTTCCTTGTTTGATGATTATTTCCTTGTGGGATTCATCTTAGAGGCTATAAATAAGTTCCCTGAGTGTGAGAAAGAGAATTTTTTGCGTTCAAACCCTAGTTTGGC
The DNA here is from genome assembly GCA_030544215.1 of Zantedeschia hybrid cultivar. Lineage (NCBI taxonomy): Eukaryota > Viridiplantae > Streptophyta > Magnoliopsida > Alismatales > Araceae > Zantedeschia > Zantedeschia hybrid cultivar. Next base: position 14,950,068 of record JARZZO010000013.1, read on the forward strand.
CATGAGGGAGAGATTGAGAGCGTTCCTCTAGTAAAGAGGCAGCGTTCTTCATATGCGAGGAGCGGCATTGTGGTGCTGTAGTGCGAGGGAGGTTGGTATCCCTGCCTAGGTAGTGTGGTGTTGTTGTTTTGCATTCTAGAGGCAACTGATGACGAATATCTATTGGTTTATAGATATTTTTATGTAAAGAAAACCCTATTTCAATCTAATTTGTATATGGTATTAGTATGATAAAAGGGATGCTTTGGTATGATGCGTACTTAAGAAACCCCCATTCATGATCCCTTCTTCTTTCTCCCTGTATTTTAAGAGAACTCTAGAAATCCATGCAAAAACCCTAATTTGTAGGGTTAATGGCGTCATGATACCCTGACGCCAATAATGCGATGAAGCCTGACAGCCACATGATATTTGTCTTCTATTCTTCTTGATTTTAATACATGAATTGATTTTTGTTATTAGGTTAAGTACTACTCTGATATTGTTGACTGGATGCATGATATTAAACTATATTGTATGGCCATTTTTCAATGAAAAATCTATGAATTTATGCCTGATCCATGACCTTAAGGGTTATAGATGTAATTCATGCAGAAAGACCATGCTTAGTTTTATTGTATGTCACTAAGAAAGCATCCATGTTGACCTGTGATTTATTGGAATTTAAATCCTGAATTCTATCCAGACTGCCAAATTGGTGTCAAGGTACCCTGACGTAATTATGAATTAGCCTCACCTGTCCCTGACGCGAATTTGACAATCACGAACTGAAACTTGATCTTTTGCATGTGGCACAGCGTATCTTATTTCTATAAGTGCACTTTGATATTGGCAGTGTCCCAAAGCATATTGCATGCATGTTTGAATGTATTTAAGTTGATTAAGATGCTATGGATAATGCCACCAAGGGAGGTTAAGTGTCCAACCCACAATAGCATCCTAGTGGGGGAAGACTAAGATAAGATGTGAAAGGGCTCGAGGCAATGAGTCAAAATCTTAGAAGTGTGCTTGCTTGCTGGTGCACTAACCCTGGGTGGGATATGTCAATCCTTCGACAGTGCAGCCAAAGATCTAGTGGGTTTTTACATTGTAAGGTTTTTGAGGGATCGTGCAATGCAGTGGATTCTCACCATGGGAGATGAGGAATCTCTAAAATCTGATGTCGAGTCCACGGGACAAGGTAGCCGCACAGGCGCACAGCCTCTAGATGTAGTATCCACACATATCTACACATAGATGGGATCTCCTTCTCATCATTGGCACTGCCTTCCTTTTACCACCACCGAGGAGAGAGAGAGGAGAGGGACGAGTAGAGGGAGAGAGAGGGAAACGGCTAGAGGAGAGACCCACCTCCTGGTTAGGGTTTTTCTCTACGTTCCTCTATTATATATATTCTCCGGACTTTTCATAAAAGTCCAGAATATATATATATATAGACCTCTATAAACCTAATCTCATGTAAATCCTTATGTGTGTGAGCCTCTAGGCCCGACTATCAACTTGGTTGCAAGCCCTAACTTTACAAACATATTTTAAAATTAAATTAATTCATTTATCATCTCATGTCAAATGAATTAGGCCTTTCAATTACAAACCAACACCTTGTGATCCCAGGAGATGTCGGGGATCATCATCCCGGTATTGGAACCTGTATGTCCACAGATTATCGTACGAAAATAATCCTTCGTCCACAAAACTTAATAATGATGATGGAGTATGGTTAACTGTCAAACTCTTCAATCACTTAAATAGATCGATCACTTAATGATATATCAAAAAACTCTTTTTTTGATAATCCCATTTATCCTAACTAGGAAATTAAACGAGCATAGATTATTGTGGGCGATTCTATCTTGACCACTCAATCACCTTCGTATGACTTCTACTGCTAACGGTCACTTGAATATTTGGACCCAAATACTCTCAATCTTTAATCAAGAGCCAAGTAGTAGCGGTCTTCGCACAAGGTGTTCTTGGCGTCTCAAGTCAAAGGACCTACTGTACTACTACGACAGAGAATATCCTGGTTGACAGTTGAGACCATCCAAGAATTCTAGAGCAGATCAGTTCAGTAAACTCATTTAACCAATGAGCACCTACATGTTTGTATCAACGTCTCCACACTAGTGGTTACGAGACCAACCACTCTCATTATATGAGCAGACACAACATATATCAGTCTGTTCGAATGCTCAATGTCCAATTCGAGCATTCTACGACTGAGAATAGCTTAGGATTTATGTTTATAGAGGGTTAATCTCATTATCACAACTCCTTGTGATTTAACTCTCATTGCATAAGTCCTCGGACATCATATATATATTATAATTAGGTGCACAATTATACACACACACACACACACACACACATATATATATATATATGAGAAATACCATTTATTACTGAATAAGAATTATAGGAATCAAGTCCGTGATTGGCTTAGGATTTCCTAACTCCTTTTATTCTCCCACTTGGACTACAGCCAATCACCCACATGTTTGATCCCTATCTCATGTGGGTGACGTTCAAAAATTTCATGAATCAAAGGCTTTGTCAGTGGGTCCACAATGTCATCTCCAGATGGAATGCTTTCTTTGAGAATATCTCCTCAAGCAATCATCTCTCTGATCAAGTGGAACTTTTGAAGAATATGCTTTGACCTTTGATGAGACATGGGTTCCTTAGCTTGCGCTATTGCCTCATTGTTGTCACTAAATAAGGGCTCAGGATCATAGATACTAGGCACAATCCCAAGCTCAGTGATGAATTTCTTCATCCAGACTGCTTCCGTTACTACTTCTAAGGCTGCAATGTATTCTGCCGTAATAGTAGAATCGGTTGTTGTACTTTGCTTGGAACTCTTCCAACTCACCGCTCTACCATTCATGGTAAAGATATACCCTGATGTGGGCTTGTTGTCATTATTATCTGACTGAAATCGAGAATCTGTATATCCCACAACTTTCAAATCAGAACCTCTATAAACAAAAAATATATCCTTAATCCTTCTAAAGTACTTAAGAATACATTTCACGGTTGTCCAGTGTTGTGGACCTAGATCAGTTTGATATCTAGTGACTATGCTCAAAGCATTCGCCACGTCAGGCCTAGTACACAACATCGTGTACATGATAGGCCCAATAGCTGATGCATAAGACAACTCACTCATTTACTCTCTCTCCTCATGTCTTTGTTGACATATTCTTAGAGAGATAGAATCTGTGTCGCATCGAGATGAGACCCCTTTTGGAATTTTGCATGTTGAACTTTTTAACAATTGTGTCTATGTACATAGATTGAGATAAGCCAAGCATCATTAGATCTATCCCTATGGATCTTTACCCCTAGGATATAGGATGCTTCTCCCAATCCCTTCATGGAGAAGTTAGTTGACAATAAAGCTTTCACAGATGACAACATTCCTACATCATTCCAAATGAGTAGAATGTCATCAACATAAAGAATAAGAAAAGTCACTATGCTCACATAGACTTCTATATACGTACACACACGGTTCATCCTCATTCTTAATGAAGTCGTAAGATATGATTGATTCATAAAATCTCATATTCTTACTGCGAGACGCCTGCTTCAGTTCATAAATAGACTTCTGCAGTTTGCACACCCTTTCTAGAAACTATGTGGATGTCAAACCTTAAGGTTGTATCATATACACCTCTTCCTCAAGTCTTCCATCAAGGAAGGTTGTCTTTACATTCATTTGCTAAATTTCATAGTTATAGTGTGTTGTTATGGCAAGTAGGATTCTGATGGTCTCCTCATTATCAATACCTTGCTTTTCAGTGCAGTCTTTCGCAACCAGTCTTGCCTTGAAGGTCTCCATCTTCCCATCAAAGCCAATCTTTCTTTTATAGACCCATTTGCATCCAACGGGTACAATACCCTTTGTTGGTCTACCAAGTTCCAAATTCGGTTGAAATGCACTGATTCCATTTCAAAATTTATGGCTTCCTGCCATTTCTCGGAGTCAATGTTGTTTATTGCCTCCTCATAGGTTTGAAGGTCCTCATCCTCAATCTTTTGTACATTTTCCCATCCTGAGAAATATGTCCCACATATCTATCAGGTTGTCTAGGTACCCTTTCTGACCTACATACAACTAGATCTGATCTCTGCTGAATTAGAGTGTGTGATTCCTGAATAGATTCTTGAGGTATCTGAGTGCTGACCTATGATTCTAGAACTTCTTCTAGGACTACCTTGCTTCCACTATTCCTATCAAGGATGTACTCGCTCCCAAGGAATTGGATGCGCTAGCACTTTATTCACAATCTCGGTAGAAATAATATCTAAAAGCCTCTTTTGGATATCCAACAAGCCTACACTTCTTAGTCCTAGATTCCAATTTGTCTGGATCATGTATCTTAACATGTGAAGGTCATCCCCATACTCTGACATATTTAAGGTCTAATTTCTTCCCTTTCCATATCTCATATGGTGTGGAAGATGATAGAATTGGATGGCTTCAAAGCCAATCTTTGTACATTCTAGTTCATAATATTAATAAAGGCAATCATTTGTTCATTTATAGTTCTCGCAAATTAACTATCGTAATGAAGGTCCATAGACAAGTGTATAAGATATTGAATCATGATGAGATCATGATAGTGAGATTGATAAAGTATTAAATGGATCATGTAAAGGCAATCATACACATCATACTCACGTTTTTATCTGTAAAATAGCATGAAATGATAGATAATTGCGTACCAAGTCCAACAGTACCAATTTCGTCAAATTCTAACTTAAAAACATCGTCATTTCATGTGATTAATAGAGTATAGCGCATTTGCGGTTTTTTGACAAAACCGAGACGAAATAAATAAATATAATAATATTTTTATGATAATGTGCTAATTTATATTTATTTTATGTGAACAGGACATGCCGATGATGCAGTGCAGTTGGTGGAGTTTCCGGAAATTTGGGGGAGGTCTAGTGTTCAGATTTCAATAAATTCGACTAAAGCAGGGGTAAAAATGTAATTTGATATCCTAATATTGCCCTAATTCCATGGCCAAGAAGGACCCAAGAAGGGCCAGCCGCCTTCCTAAAGTCTACTTTCTTTTTTTCAAAAAAAAAACCTCCCTTCCCTTTAAAAGTTTCCTTCCCATCTTCTCTGTTTCCTTCTCTCCTCTCTGTTTCCTTTTTTTTTGTCTCCCCTCTTTTCCTCCGCACGCCTTCCTTCCTCTTTTCCACGCCCCTCTTCCTCTCTATATATTCCTCCCACGTTTTCAATTTCCTAGCAGCCGGATCCTCCTCCTTCTCCAGTTTCCTCTTCCTCTCCTTTATTTTCTTCTCTCTCCCACACCTCTCTCTCTCGGTTAATTCTTCTCTTCCTCCTAGCCGCAGCAACCTCTCTTCTCTTCCTCCTCTTCTCAGCCTCTCACTCTCTAATTCCCCCTCTCTCTCGGATTATCCTTCTCCAAATCCTCCAAAAGCCTCTCTCTCTCAGATTCTCCTCTCTCTTCTATTATTTCTCCAGAATCCTTCTCAAACCCCCGCAGCCGACTCCCCTCTTTCCCAGCTCTCTCTCTCGTTCACCCACACACCTCACTCCTCTCTCCTTTGCTCTCTCTCTCTTGGCCCCCCTCCTACCACGCGAGCCTGCGGCAAGCACCTCCTGCTACCCAACGCATGCACGCTTGCATGCCCATGCAAACAGAAGCTCCACGCACCGCCCGTGCATGCACCAGGCGCACCAGCAGTCGGCCCTCCATGCTGCAATCGCACCCTCCACGCGCCACCAGCCATCTCTCTCCTCCTGCAAGCTGAAGCCCTCCACGTCTCAGCAGCTCCTCCAATGCATGCAGCAGCGGCTTCTCCACGTCAAGCTCCACGCCTGCATGCCGGATACCCAGCCAGCAAGCCGGCCTCCACGTGAAGTCCATGCATGCCCAGCTGCATCCCAACGTAGCCAACAGCTTCTTTCTAGCAACACCACCACTTGCAAGCCCCCACGCTGCAAGCCACCAGCCGGCAACCCCACAAAGAGTCCACACAGCTGCTGCTCTGTTCTTTCTCTCCCCCACTAGTATAATAGTCGTTTATTTAATTAGGATTAGTTAGTTGTTATTTGATGTTTTGTTTATTTAGTTTGAGGATATTAAACTATAAATGTTGTAATTTGTTTTATGATTTTTAGATAATTAATGGTTTACACATAGTTGAGTTACAGTGTCTTTGTTTTTTTTTTTTTAGTTGTACTTATTTTCCATATGTGATTGTGTTTAATTTCTGAAAAAGAAAAAAAAAGAGATTTGTTTAGTTTACGTAATTACATTTTTAGGTAACATTAGTTAATTGCGTCATAGTTTAAATAAGTAATTAGTTCACTTAAATTTTTTCCTATTTTTAGATAACTAAATTCCAAAGTTTTCAAAGTTAAAAATTTAACTCCCTGTGGATCGACTCGGACTCGCCATTATTAATTTTCAAAATTGAATTTAAATGAACCGAATAAATTTAGATTGAACGTTCTCATGAGTGTTTAACGACGCACAATTTGGAACGATCAATTTTTTGCGCCGTTGTCAGGGAGTTAGATTTTTTAATTTTGATTATCTTGTATTTAGTGTAATTATTCTTTAGCTAACCTTCTTTTTCTTATTTTTGCAGGTATATTGAAAAAAAAAAAAAAAAGAAAGCGAAATCATGGTAAGTGTGTTCCAACTTGCTATGTTTCATTTTCCTTACTTTAGTTAGTTTCCATTTTTGTAGTTCTAGTTTAGATAGGTTTCCATTAACTAAAAAAGGAACAAAAGAAGAACATCCAAATTTAAAAATCTTCATTTTCAAGATTAGAAACCTTCCATGTTAGGTCATGCATCATTTAGGACTGCATTTTTAGACTGTTTCCTTTCTTGTAAATTTTCATTTTGTTGAAGATTGCGGAGGACAAGGTGAGATTTCTACCTTCCTTAAATACCATGTTCATGCATTTCCATGATTGCATAGAACCCCTTGTTTGAATTGGTTGTCCACTTCACATAAAAATATCATAAGGGCAAGTCCATTAACAAAATAAGGTGGGGATTTGATTACCCTTCCTTGGCCCAAAAACAACCACCCCTTGCACTCTTCCACCAACCCAAACCCATTAAAAGTGAGTAGGAATTCAAATTTAGGGTTCACAATGAGATTTTGGTCTAGCTTGAGCCCACTATCACTTTTGGAGACCGGTGTCTAAGGCTAGAGGTCAAATGGCAAACGCCTAAGTGGGTCGGTGGTTCTTTAATTAGGTCCCTACGAAAGTTGGGGGAGCCTCCTACCACCCCACCTCTTACCTGGCCGATTGATAATTGTGAGGGTGGACTTGAATTAAACCTAGATTAATTTGTGAGAAACACATCATGTAGGCTAGTTTAACCATAGTTGTCTTAGGAATAATTGTGTGCTAACTTGTTTGCATCATTAATAAAAAATAAAAATAAAAAGATTTTCAGCATGGAGTGGACTCAAATGAACCAATTTCTTGGCCCATGTCTGAATACCATCACACCTTTCCCTCCACCACCTAATATGGATTTGGCTCACATATTAGATAAGCTAGACAACTTGGCCCACACAATTGATCAATTTCTAGTTTTGGGTCCAGAACCGTCCTCATCTCCCACACAATCATATACCTATCAAGAGAGATGCCCCATTTGGGTCAATCAGGACCATTATGATACCGCACCTGCTCTTCAATTTCCACCTCACCAGGCCCAAGCTCCAAGTCTAGCTATCCAAGACTTCTCGGATTGGCCCCAATTCCAAGTCTACTCTAGTGGTTTGGCCCACAATCATGGACACTCCGATTATCCATTGTCCACAAGCTCTTGTCCACCTTGCTTCCAATCAAATTATTCAACATATTCTTATTCTTCGCAGTCTGATTATCAGCCCAATTATCCGCATCCTCAAGATGATCAATTCATGCAACTTGAACAAATAGTCTTGGCTCAACAACAAATCATTGGTAAAATGCAGGCCCTAGTTGACTGTTTGACTGAAACTAATCTAAGGATGGATTTAGAAGAAGTGCTTAGCAAGCCCATTGAAAATCTGCAATCTTTTTCACCTGATTTTGACCAACAAATCAACTCACAAATTCAACTTGAAATCGCTCAACCCGGAAATGGTCACATCATGCCTGATCTTGAAAACGGAGAGAATCCTAAGGAGTTGTATCAGGTGAGAATAGGGAATGCTAGCATGAATCAATCTATGAAAAATCCTGAGACTGTCAACAAGATGCATCCATGATCATACCTGTTTGTCCTGAGGAAAGCTTAAGTGCTAGAAAAGGAGAAGGGGAAGTGAGTGATCTTTTAGAGGTTAATCCAGATTTTGAACACTTCATGTTCCCCACAGTGGAAGTCAATATACATACTAGTCCGAACCTCGAATATTTTTCCTTCCCAATAGAGAAAGTGGATATTCTGGAAGATATATACCAGGTGGATAGAGAGCAGATGGAAAACCCTCAAACTGACCAGCAAAGTGAAGTCACGATCACACCTATCTCTCTTGAGGAGAGCTTGAAGGAAAAAGGAGAAGGAGAAATGAGTGATTTGCTTGATATTGATCTGGACTTTGAACACTTTGTATTTCCTACAGAGGAATTAAATACACATGATGGACTGGATTTTGAATATTTCTTCTTCCTAATGGATCAGAAAGTGGATAATCTTGAGGAATTGCATCAAGAGAAAACTGAAGCCATAGACTTAGCTAATCATCAATAAGAGCTTATTGAGGGTCAGTTGGGGGGAGATGAAGGAGACGAGAAGGATTCTAGTGAGAGCTCAGATATTCACCTACCTATGATCCATTTCCCGAGTGTTAGAGAATCTAAGCCCAATAGCCTCCAAAAGTTGGCCCGACTCAAGGAGGTGATGGAATTATTGGGCCAAGTCCACATCAACTGCCATTTTCTCAAAGAAATTCAATGTGTTGCCCAACTCAATATCGATAACATCAATCTTTATTGGATTTTATTGAAATTTGAGGCCAAACTAAACATGTTCTCAGTCTCTATCTTTGAGAAATTTGAAATCCACAAATTAAAGCGCACGTCGGTTGCTTTGCAGTCAATTGATCATTTCATTAAGCAGCCACATAACATGATCCAAGATACTCTTATTCAGGTGGATAGGAGCCACATATTTGTTGATTTCCTCATCTTCGACATTGGATCATCCCCTACATTGAATCAATGTCCCATCATTTTGGGAATTTCTGATATTTTTCTAGGAGATCAAATGCTTCAATTTAGTCAAAAAGAAGTGGGGTACGTGGTTGACATGGCCTATGAATCAAGTAGAACCAATATCCCATTGACCATGTAGAAAAATTATTTTCTCTGGAACCTCAATGATACCACTCTGAGTCATCAGCTACATGCAATGCTGAGTGCACTCCAACCAACAAACTTCAAAATGCATGCACTGAAATTTGTGCTAGTAGGCATTGGATAGTGTGCACATTCCGTCTGGCTGAAGACGATAAACTTAGCGCTTATTGGGAGGCAACCCAATCTTTTACTTCAGTTTTTGTATTTCTTTTCCTTTTAGGTCCCTGAGCAGCAGTCGCCTTGGGTATGTTGCATCTTCTTCATCACAGGTTGTTTCTCTCCTAGGTGACATGTTTTTCATATCTTTTATGCCATTGAGGATAATGTCAATCAAGTTAGGGGGTGGGACAATCAATTTGATATGCATTTATTGGAAATCTTTTGAAGAAAACTAATATGTTTCACTGAAAAATGGTCAATTTTTTTAAAAATTTCTTTCAAAAACTTCTTTTCACATCCTATGAAAATTGCATGAAAATCGTGTTTCATTAAGTAAATCTTAAACAAATCAGTTTTTTTGGTTGTCACATTGGTTAACCTTCAAAGTTTAAATATTCCACTTCACAAAAATCCTCGGCAGGATGATTTTCACACACACACGGCAACTTAGAATAAATGAAAGATCTTAAAAGTATAGAATTGATGGAATTAACCTTTAAGATAAGACTAATTATTCTAATTTTTCTTTTGGGTTGAACGAAAGGAATGTGTAGGATTCGTAATAGGGGACTGTCCCACTCAACTCTCTAAAAGAGGCGGTCATTTAAAATGGACAGCTGTAAACACTAAAGACAATAGAAGGCATTAAAAGAGCTAAAGGAAGGTAGGTGGCAAAAAGTACGCACCTCCCCTCAGGCAATTCAAAGAGAGTGGCAAAAAGTACGCACTCTCAAAAGCAAAAGTACAATGAAATGAAAAAAAGCCACGCTAAAAAGTCCATCGTACCAAAAATATGACCAAGTCGTGAAAAGTGCTGAGTTGGGGACGGGAACTGAAAAACGGTCCTCGCTGACTGATCGGAAAATCTTTTATTCTCTTCTCCTCCCCGGGTAGTCTTATCTAAAGGGTAGTAAAGGCAAGAATATAACAGAAAGGTCGGAAACGAGTTCTAAGCGTGCCAATTTTCATGCACAATCACCTGTCGTGAATCAAGATATTGTGGGATATGAAAACTTTAGCTTAACCAATCGGCTACCACTTAAATTGTTTGCGAAAGATACTACAAATGAAGCATGATAATTCATTATTTGTCCTAACTTTTCCTTATTTGTATTGCTAAGGGACTAGCAATGAGTAAGTTGGGAGGTGTGATAAAGTGTTAAATGGATCATGTAAAGGCAATCATACGCATCATACTCACGTTTTTATCTGTAAAATAGCATGAAATGATAGATAATTGCGTACCAAGTCCAACGGTACCAATTTCGTCCAATTCTGACTTAAAAACATCAGCATTTCATGTGATTAATGGAGTATAGAGCATTTGCGGTTTTTTGACAAAACCGAGACGAAATAAATAAATATAATAATATTTTTATGATAATGTGTTAATTTATATTTATTTTATGTGAACAGGACATGCAGATGATGCAGTACAGTTGGTGGAGTTTTCGAAAATTTGGGGGAGGTCTAGTGTTCGGATTTCAATAAATTCGACTAAGGCAGGGGTAAAAATGTAATTTGATATCCTAATATTGCTCTAATTCCATGGCCAAGAAGGACCCAAGAAGGGCCAGCCGCCTTCCTAAAGTCTACTTTCTTTTTTTTTAAAAAAAAACCTCCCTACCCTTTAAAAGGTTCCTTCACATCTTCTCTGTTTCCTTCTCTCCTCTCTGTTTCTTTTTTTTTTGTCTCCCCTCTTTCCCTCCGCACGCCTTCCTTCCTCTTTTCCACGCCCCTCTTCCTCTCTATATATTCCTCCCACGTTTTCAATTTCCCAGCAGCCGGATCCTCCTCCTTCTCCAGTTTCCTCTTCCTCTCCTTTATTTTCATCTCTCTCGCACACCTCTCTCTCTCGGTTAATTCTTCTCTTCCTCCCAGCCGCAGCAGCCTCTCTTCTCTTCCTCCTCTTCTCAGCCTCTCACTCTCTAATTCCCCCTCTCTCTCGGATTCTCCTTCTCCAAATCCTCCAAAAGCCTCTCTCTCTCGGATTCTCCTCTCTCTTCTATTATTTCTCCAGAATCCTTCTCAAACCCCCGCAGCCGACTCCCCTCTTTCCCAGCTCTCTCACTCGTTCACCCACACACCTCACTCCTCTCTCCTTTGCTCTCTCTCTCGGCCCCCCTCCTACCACGCGAGCCTGCGGCAAGCACCTCCTGCTACCCAACGCATGCACGCTTGCATGCCAGCAAACAGAAGCTCCACGCACCGCCCGTGCATGCACCAGGCGCACCAGCAGTCAGCCCCCCACGCTGCAATCGCACCCTCCACGCGCCACCAGCCATCTCTCTCCTCCTGCAAGCTGAAGCCCTCCACGTCTCAGCAGCTCCTCCAGTGCATGCAGCAGCGGCTTCTCCACGTCAAGCTCCACGCCTGCATGCCGGATACCCAGCCAGCAAGCCGGCCTCCACGTAAAGTCCATGCATGCCCAGCTGCATCCCAACGTAGCCAGCAACTTCTTTCCAGCAACACCACCACTTGCAAGCCCCCACGCTGCAAGCCACCAGCCGGCAACCCCACAAAGAGTCCACACAGCTGCTGCTCTGTTCTTTCTCTCCCCCACTAGTATAATAGTCGTTTATTTAATTAGGATTAGTTAGTTGTTATTTGATGTTTTGTTTATTTAGTTTGAGGATATTAAACTATAAATGTTGTAATTTGTTTTATGATTTTTAGATGATTAATGTTTTACACATAGTTGAGTTACAGTGTCTTTGTTATTTTTTTTTTTAGTTGTACTTATTTTCCATATGTGATTGTGTTTAATTTCTGAAAAAGAAAAAAAAAGAGATTTGTTTAGTTTACGTAATTACATTTTTAGGTAACATTAGTTAATTGTGTCCTAGTTTAAATAAGTAATTAGTTCACTTAAATTTTTCCCTATTTTTAGATAACTAAATTCCAAAGTTTTCAAAGTTAAAAAATTAACTCCCTGTGGATCGACTCGGACTCACCATTATTAATTTTTAAAATTGAATTTAAATAAGCCGAATAAATTTAGATTGAACGTTCTCATGAGTGTTTAACGACGCACAATTTGGAACGATCAGAGATCAATATTCTTAGTCACTTATCTTAAACAGTTCTCAATCATAAGATATTTGAATTGGATATTAAATATCCGATAAGATCGATACAGGTTATTTCTGCTTATGTGATGAGGGTGAATAATCTCACATTCACTTGTGTGATGACACTAAGACAAACTTGTGGGTGCTCATTAGAGAATGAGCTCACTAAACATATCCGAATTAGAATTCCTGGATAGTTATTATATCTAATAGTCAACCAAGAAATTCAATTGTTGCAGTAGCGCAGTTAGTCGTTTGACCTAAGTTACCAATGATACCTTGCTTGTAGGCCATTGTGACTTGATTCTCTGGCTTGTGGACTTTAACCATTAAGTCTACAATAGTCAGTCTCTCAGACACAATGGAAAGCTTGCAAAGGTAATTGAGTGAACAACAGGGGATCACTCTTAGTATACGACTGGAGAGAGAATGTCTTATAAATGTGTACACAAAAATCCCTGGCCAGGATCAACTGAAAGAGATGTCTTTCTAGAAATTAACTAAGTACTGGAATCCATCTAAATAATGCGATAAAGTGTTTGACTGTAAAACCATACCCTTGCGTTATTGGGACATTGGATGAGTGAAGGATTTTATCTATACGGTATCTGCAGACGGAAAGGTTCAAATAAAGGAAACAATATCCCTTATATCTTATGGGATCATGAGGTAGTGTTTGGTGTCGTTCATGGTCAGAAGGTCAAGTGGATTAATCATCGGATGATAAACCACCTATTTATTGAATTAATTATTTAACATATGATGTTTAAATAATAATTAATAAATACTAAACTTAAGAATTAGTTCTAAGTTTAGTAGGCCTGAAACCAGACTGATATATGGGCCTGAAGGGTCACACACGTAAGAGTTCTCGTAAGACGGTGAGAGATGTTAAATATTATAGTTATCTGGGTTTTTGTGAAAAGCCGCAGGATAAACATGAATATTTAAATGGAGAATTATCTAAGGCCAAGCTCTTAGATAATTATGAGAATTAATCCTTGGTCTTATCTATAATTGTTATAAAAGGAGGCCAAAGGGAGGGGTGGTGGAAGGTTGGATACGTACAAGACACCCTCTTGGAGTTTCTCCTTCCTCTCTCTCTCTCCCTCTCTCTCTCTTGAAGAAGATCCCTCTCTCTTCTCAACTGTATAGTGGATTTGAGATCGGGTCGAAGTACTCAAGCCGAGGAGAAAATCGTGTCTGAGTCGGGAGCTCGTGTGGATACCTCTAAAAATCGTGCGCGTGCACGATTACCAAAACGGTTGAATCCACAGGAGATTCGAAACCCCACAAAAGTGAAGAACAGTTCTTCCCGGTAATTTTATTTTGCCCGTTTTCGATCCCAGCAACCTCAACCTAATACATGGAATCGTTTTATTTTTCAGCTGCGTTCCGACGATTCCTTACAGAAGAAACTTAATTAGTCGGAACCTTGTTTAGGAGGTATGCAACCGTCTCTAGGGCGTAGTCCCAAAGAGACACAGGACGAGCAACAATGTTCATCAGGGACTATATCACATCTAATAAAGTACGATTCCTCCTTTCAGCAATACTATTTAATTGAGCTGTATAGGGAGTTGTCCATTGTGATAAAATCCCATTATCTTTTAGATATTGGTTGGACTTCGTACTCAAATATTCACCACCTCGATCTGATTGAAGTGCCTTAATATTTTTTCTGGTCTATTTTTTCACTTCATCTATGAATTCCTTAAATTTCTCGAATGCTTCAAATTTGTACTTCATAAAGTACACATATCCAAATTGAGAAAAATCATCAGTAAAGGTAATGAAGTAGGAAAACCCACCCTTGGCCTGTGTGGACATGGGTCCACATATATCTGAATATATGAGTTCTAATAACTCACTCGCTCTCTCTCCCTTTCCGTTAAAAGGAGTTTTGGCCATCTTATTAGCAAGACATGACTCACATGCTGTATATGATTCATAATCAAATAGATTAAGATATCCATTTTTATGCATCCTAGTGAGTATGTTCTCACTAATGTGACATAGCCTACACTGTTCAAGATATGCAGCATTCACCCCATCTCTAAACCTTTTGATGGGCTTATCAATATATATCATAAAAGGAGTGCAATCTAAAGCATGCAAACCATTATATAAATTCCCATCTGCAATCTTAGTGACATTCCAAAATAATGAACAACCATTGTTCTTAATAGAAATGTTATATCATATCTTGTTCAAATAAGAAATAAAAATGATGTTCTTAACAATACTGGAAACCTAACAGTAGATGTCTAGAAACAAAGTAACTCCAGAAGGTAAACTGAGGTTGACTGCCCCTACGTCGAGTGCAGCAACTCTTACTCTGTTCCCCATCCAAAGCTCGACCTCTCTTTTGGCAAGTCTCCTATTGCCCTGCAACACCTGTAAGTCATTACAAATATGTGAGGCGCAACCGATGTCTAACACGCAAGATGTAGATCTGTAATAAAGGTTCAGGTCTATCATATAGATACATGCAGCCTTAGCTTGCATCATCTTAGCCTTCTTGTCAAGATACTTCTTGCAATTCCTTTTCCAATGTCCTTCCACCTTGTAGTGGAAGCACTTACCCTTATCTTTTTATTCTGGTTGTGGTTTCTTAACATCCCTGTTTATCTTTACCTTCTTGCCTTTTTCCTTCTTAAAGGGTTTCTGAGGCTTTCTTTTCTTGTTAGTCTTACCGACAAGTAAGACTTGATTATTATCCCTCTTTACAGTGATCTCAGTTGTCTTCAACATGTTCAGGAGTTCTGCCATGGTGGCATCAATCATGTTCATGTTGAAGTTCATCACAAAATTGGCATAGGAATCTAGAAGGGACGGCAGGATCAAATCAATCTGGAGATCACGCACTATCGGGAAACCAAGTCCTTCAAGTCTCTCTATCTAGTCAATCATTTTCAAGGCCTGGGCCTGAACAAGTGATCCTTCTTCCATCCTAGCATGAAAGAGACTATGAGATATCTCATACCTTTCAGTCCTACTATGGTCACTAAACAACTCTTGCAAGTGAACCAGCATGAAGCAGGCACTCATTTTTTTGTGTTGCCATTGTAATTCATTGGTCATTGATGCCAACATGATACGCTGAGCAATGACAACATCCTCCCTCCATTTCTTATTAGCGTCCCTCTCAACTTTCGAGGGATTTTAGGCAAGCTCAGGCACTTCTTCTTCGAGGACATAGGCTATTTTCCCAAAAATGAGGACTACCCTCACGGTCCTCAGCCAGTCAGTAAAGTTCGTGCCTGTAAGCTTGTAAGCGTCTAATATGCTACAGAACAGCTTGATCGATGACATGATTGTTATCTGTGGAGATAAAATATAAATTTTGATAAGCGATGTAGATATTCAAAGTTTTAATTATATTAAAAATAGATTTTTTTAAAAATAATGTAATCTCCCACTAATTTTCAACAACGAATCACATTACCCTCACTATGTGAACCGGGAGATTCCGACGATCTCTTAGTGGGTACTGAGACCCTATTAACATAATGTGTATAATCTTGAGGTAGCTCAAAAAACTATACTATTCTTAATAGGTAGACAACTCTTGTTAGTTGCAACTCCTTACAACTCTCGACAGCAATATCATGAATATTTGGTCAAATTATCATAAGTTAGTTGCAACTCCTTACAACTCCCGATAGCAATATCTTGTTAGTTGCAAATTATCATGACCTTGTGGTAGCACAACAAATCATGAATATTTGGTCAAGTTCAACCATCACAACTTTATCAGTATGGAATAAGTATGCATCTCTTAAGGTAGCTCGAACTCCACCCCAAGGTGAGGCATCTGATGCCATAGACTAAATTCTTATCCTTTTATCAGGCCAGCCTTGAGGTAACTCAACAAGCAAGACCTAACTAAGAATAAGCCTTTAGTCCATTATGATAGAAGGTCATGTAGGTCATGTTCTCTATCAAATGTCATATTGCATATTTCTAGTTCTCTAGTTAGCGCATCAAATAAACAAATAACCTTTGATACAAAAAGGTTCACCTAGAACATGTCAAATCCTTACATGGCTGGCATATTATCTTATTCATATATTTATGATTCAAGGGATCATAGAACATCATTATCAAGTTGAGGAGAACTAAGGCTATTCAGAAAGAAAATCAAAGGATGACATGGTTTATCAAATAAAAAACATGGTTGATTCAAGTGATTTAAATAGCTTATTATCATGGCTGATAGGAAAAAAATTCATATCATAAGTTAAGTCAAATCATATTTCCACTTGAGCATACCGAGCATGCATCTAAACCATGACATAAGGAGCACCTAAGTGAATTACGAATCCCAACACCTGGGTAATAAAGTGCTAAGGTTTGACTACTGCATAGAACCGTGAATACCCCATCCACATACCTAATGCCCATGGGTTCTGACCTACCTTGTGAATGCTTGTAAGGTCGGCCCAAAACTCTTCTTACGATGGCAATGTCCACAAAGCATATAGTCCATACATCACAACAGGAAGATAGCAAAGGTCATAGGAGATATCAGATCGGATAAACATAGTTATGATTAGGGTAATAGGTCATAAATCAAAGAGTATATCAAACTTCAAGTCAGATCAAGATACAATCAATCGATAGAAGTCATTTGGTATAGGTGTCAAACAATAGGCCATATTTCAAGGAAATAGGTTAAACTTACAATAGTCAAATATGGTCAAATAGTTTCATATTTCTTAGCCCACAACTGAACCACCAGGTAAGCAAGATTCTAGAGGTAACCCCCATATGATCAAGAGATGGCTCCCATCATATAGCACTTTGACCTATAAGGGATCAAGAGGTGGCTCTAATGGCGTAGCACTTTGGCCCATGTAGCACTTAGGCCCCACGCTTCCGACTATTATCATAGGCTTCGAACTTAGAAGCTAGTAGATATTCAGAAGTAATTTCACTGAGGACACTCCCTATGCAAGGATGTTCTACTGTAACCCGGGGCCAAGGTGTGGTCAGCACACTGCCGGCCAATATGGACTCTGGTGGGTTCATGTAGACTTGTTAGAGGCTTGTGCAGGCTTTGCAGACTTAGACTTAGGCTCAGCCCCATGGGCCAAAGGCGACCCCTATGATGGAGCAGTTTAACAAGTTGCATCCACCTTTTTTTAAGGGAGAGAGTCGACTAGAGGTTGCTGAGGCTTGGCTCAGCGAGATGGACAAGATGTAAGCTATGGTTCATTGCTAAGAGGAGGAGAAGGTCAGTCTGGCTACCTTCATATTACAGGATTCTGTTTACTGATCATGCTACTATTACTTGGATGGAGTTCCTTGGAGTGTTTCGTGAGAAGTACTTTCCTAATCATGTTCAAGATAAGAAGAAGATGGAGTTTCTCAACCTGGCGGAAGGAACAATATCCATGGCTGATTATGAAGTGAAGTTCTCAGAGTTGGGGAGGTATGCACCCCATATCTATAATGATGAGAAGTGGAAGTTGAAAAAGTTTATCAAGGGTCAGAAAGGTACTATTCGGTGTTATGTTGTTGCTCAAGACCCTCAGACTTTTGTTGTTGCTTTAAAAACTGCATTCAACATGGAGCATGAGCATGAAAAGTTTATAGAAGAGCAGAAGGGTCGGAACAAGAGAAGTGCACTAATTACCATTGTGCGTAAAGATAAAAAGAAGTTTCAAGCCCCACCAGCGAAGGGTCCAACATCGAAGGTGTTTGATTCAACTGCTTGAAATTAATGTGGGCAGCAACATGGTGGAATAGAGTGCTAGAGAGCAGCTAGAAAGTCTTTGATGTGTGGAGATCTAGGGCATATGATCAAAGACTATGCGAGGGCCAAAGCTCAGCTAGCGCAAGAATAGAAGAAAGGCAAGACTCAAGGATGTGTTTATGCTTTGACCAAGCAAGATACTGAGGAGACCCTTACTGTTGCATAAGGTACTATTCTTATTGACGATGTTCATGCTAAAGTGCTATTTGATCCTGAAGCTAGTTATTTGTTCATATCCTCTAGTTTTGGTAAATCACTTAATAGTAGACCAATAGTTACTACGCATTCATTACTTCGGCTTCTAGAGAGGAGATTCACACTATGCATATTATATCTTTTGTTGTTGTTCACAATGGAGATAGAGATAGATTGGCTGAATTGTTTATGATAGAGATGGTAGACTTTGATGTTATTTTGGACATAGACTGGCTAGACAAGTATTTTGCTTTATTAGACTGTCATCATAAGAAGTTGATATTTCGAGAGCCTAGTGAGAAGGAGTTTATCATTGCTCTAGACAACGATCAGGTCGTATCATGATTTCTTCCCTTAAGGCTGAGAAGTTGTTAAGTATGGGTTGCCATGGGTAGTTGTCTAGTGTAGTTGTTGTTCCGTCGAATGGTGCTAGCAAGAGATCTGTTGATGACATTGATGTTATTAGAGAGTTCCCTGATATTTTCTCAGATGATCTGCCCGATTTGCCTCCTTTATAGGAGATCAATTTTGTCATTGACATTATGCCAGCGACATCTCCTATTTCTAAGGCTCCGTATTGTATGGCTCCAACAGAGTTGGTAGAATTGAAGAAGCAATTGCAGGAGTTGCTTGATAAAAGTTTCATTCGACCCAGCTGGGGGTGTGCATAATACGGTTCAAACTGAAAAACCGAACCGAATCGAGTGATTCGGTTCGGTTCAGTTCGGTTCGGTTTGGAGTCAGATTCGGTTCGGTTCAGTTTCACAAAGTTGTGAAACCGAACCAAACCGAAAAACTGAATAAATTGATTTTTTTAAGTAAATAAGTATTTATATTAACATTATGCATATAAATGTTTTAATATTTTAATATCATATACATATTTATGTATAAATAAGTATTTTAAAATATAATTTTAATGTTAAATACATATATATACATTTAATATCAATAAAATATGAAATTTCGGTTTGAACCGAACTGAACCAAAATTTTTCGGTTCGGTTCGGTTCGGTTTCAAATGTCAGTTCGGTTCGGTTCGGGTTGAAAAAATTTCCTCCAAAACCGAACCGAACCGTACACACCCCTAGACCTAGTGTATCACCTTGGGGAACCCTAGTGTTCTTCGTGTGTAAGAAGGATGGTTCTATAAGGATGCGTATCAATTACCATCAGCTTAATTAGGTGACTATAAAAAACAAAAATCCTTTGCCGAGGATTGATGATCTATTTGATCAACTGCAGCCAGCCAAGATGTTTTCTAAGATTGATCTTCAGTCAGGGTATCATCAGTTGAGGATCAAGGATGAGACATACTCAAGACTACTTTTCGGACCAGGCATGGGCATTATGAGTTTGTGGTTATGACTTTTGGACTGACGAATGCCCTTGCTGCCTTTATATAGATTTAATGAACATGGTGTTCCGATCATATTTGGACCAGTTTGTGGTGGTGTTTATTAATAATGTGCTGATTTACACTCTGAGTATTGAGGCACATAGGGAGCATTTGTGGATTGTTTTGGAATTGTTGAAGTAGAATTAGTTGTATGCTAAATTCAGCAAATGCGAGTTTTGGTTAGAACAAGTTTCTTTCCTAGGCCATGTGATTTCCAAGGACAGTGTATCTATAGACCCGACTAAGGTTAAGGCAGTACTTTCATAGGAGATGCCTAAGAATGCTTCAGAGATTATAAGTTTTATGGGTTTGACAGGTCATTATAGGCACTTTATTGAGGGTTTTTCAACTATTGTTGCTCCAATGACCAAGCCTACCAAGAAGGGAGTCAAGTTCATATGGTCTGAGGAGTGTAAGAAGAGCTTTCAAGAATTAAAGACAAGACTTGCTACTAGCCTAATTTTGACTTTGCCTAGTGGGCCAGATGAATTTATTGTCTAAACAGATGCTTCTCGGAAGGATTTGGGCTATGTGCTGATGCAGAGTGGGAAGGTTGTGGCTTATGCTTCACGCTAGCTGAAAGATCATGAGAAGAATTATCCGACACATGATTTGGAATTATCTGCTATTGTTCATGCACTAAGAATTTGGAGGCATTATCTTTATGGAGTGCATAAAGAAGATCATCAGATCCTGAAATACATCTCCTTACAGAAAGAGCTTAATTTGAGGCAAAGAAGATGGGTTGAATTTTTGAAGGATTATGACTTCGTACTGAATTATCATCCTGATAAGGCCAATGTGGTTGTTGATGCTTTGAAAAGCAAACTCATGGCTTTGTCTTTGCATAGAGATTAGGACATGCTAGAGGATGTTGTTTCTTGTAAACCAAAAGTCAAGAGTGAGTACTATTTTCTAGCTCAGTTGGCTACAAGATCTGTAATTGTGGAGGAAGTTATGGAAGCTCGAAGCAAAACCTTAAGATGCAAGAATTGATTGGTAAGGCTAATATTTCTCAGAGAGATGATGGAGTTATTAGATTTCGAGGCAGATTGTGTGTTCTACAGATGCTGAGCTGTGAAGGGAATGGTTGAATAAGGCTCACAAGTCCTAGTTTTCTATTCACCCGCAGAGTACCAAGATGTATAAGGATATAAAGAGAAATTTTTAGTGGTCTGGCAGGAAGAGAGATATTGCTGAATTTGTTTCCAAGTGTCTTACCTGTCAACAGGTGAAGATTGAGCACCAAAGGCTAGGATGACCGATGCAAAGGCGTGGATATTCCAGAATGGAAGTGTGACACATTACTATGAATTTTGTGACAAAATTGTCATTGACCAAGAAGAAGTGTGATTCTATTTGGGTGATTGTTGATAGATTGACTAAGTCTACTCATTTTTTAGTTATGCATAAGAAGACTTCTTTGGAAGAATTGACCCGAATATATATTGAGAAGATTGTGAGATTGTATGGAATTCCAATGTTTATTATTTTAGATCATGATGCTCATTTTACAGTAAGGTTCTAGAAGCCTTCAAGAAGTTATGGGTACATAATTGAAGTTTAGTTCAGCTTCCACCCGCAAACAAATAGACAATAAAAAAGGACGATTCATAAACTTGAAGAAATGCTAAGAGCCTGTAGTATTGAATAGAAAGGCAATTGGGATGATCATTTGAAGTTGATTGAATTTGCTTATAATGACAGTTATCATACTAGTATTGGTATGGCACAGTATGAGACTTTGTATGACATACCGTGTCAATCACCTTTGTGTTAGGAATAAGTTAGAGAGAGAAGGTTAATTAGTCCACAACTTATACAGGATTGCTTAAACAAGATCGATATCATGAGGAAGTGGCTTTTAATAACTCAAAGTTGACAGAACAACTATGCTGATCATAAGAAAAGGAAATTGGTGTTTGAAGTGAGAGATCATATTTTCCTAAAGGTTTTACTAACCAAAGGAGTGATGAGGTTTGGCAGGAAAGGAAAGTTGATTCTAAGATATAATGGACCATTTAAAATTTTGGAGCGTGTTGGACAGGTTGCTTACAAACTTACTTTGCCACTGGATCTGTCTAGTGTCCATCCGGTATTGCATGTTTCCATGTTGAGGAAGTATCATGTTGATTTGTCTTATATACTGGATTATGAACTATTGAAAGTTCAACGGGATCTATTGTACGAAGAAAAGCCCATTCGTATTCTAGATCGCAAGGAGCAAGTGTTGAGGATTAAGATGAATCCTATAGTCAAAGTTCTTCGGAAGCATTACCCTATGGAAGAGGCAACATGGGAGGTGAAAGGAGATATGAACAAGAGATATACGGAGCTATTTGGTAAGTGATTCTATACTTGACCTTGCATTATAAATTTCAAAAATGAAATTTCTTTAAAGGGGAGAAGATGTAATACTCGGTATTTTCTAAAATAAAAATAATAATTAATAATTAATTAATATAATTAATAATAATTAAAGAGATAAATGGACTATAATATAGTTAATTTAGTAAGCCCATTAACTTAGTTTTATAGGTGGTGTAGCCCACTAAGTTGAGTGAAATTTCTAGATTCGAGTACCTAGGACAGCAAGTTAGTAATTTGATGATAACTTTTAGTGTATATAGATTTTGACGTGGTTAATATCGTTGGAAAGAGATCAAAGTGATGTACAACTTTGGAGAAGACCAGTTTTGCAGATTCTTTCTTTTACTAGGTAAAAAAATTAAATGTTCAGATAAGGTAAGTATCAATGCGGGAGAGGAGTCCGATTTGGAAGTAGGATTCTCTATAATTCATGGAAGGGCAGCTTAATCTGATCCAAGGGTGGTCTGTGGAGGTTGTGTGAGATTAAAATTAGGATGTTTATTCTATATATAGGTGCTTAGAAACGTAATTAAACCCTAACAGACGCACTTAAGCAAGAAGGTGGATATTTTGTTCTTGTTCTTAAAGCATAGAGAAGAAGAAGTAATTTATGGCTTATAGATTAATGATCTCATGTTTGTGATATATTCTAGGATGCTTAGAGATTAAGAAAGAAGATTAGAAGTTGTTGGATTCATGGTAGGGCTTAAGGGATTTGTTGGAGAAGATATTTTTGTTCACAAGAGCTGGGGGATGATTTCACAAAGTAAGAATTAATTTGTATTAATATGAAAAATAATATTTTAATTTCAAAAAAAATAAAAAGAGAAGTCTAACGTCATGTTCTTCACGTTTATGATTTGAAACCTAGAATATCTCTTTGAATTCTTTGTTAAATCCGAATTTTCTTATATTCTGTCTAAAAATCTCTGTGAAGACACTAACATTCCTCGTCTACTTAATATGAATGGCCAAGCTTGCTATCTGGGTTTCTAAATGGCAACAAAGCTTGCCATCTGGGTTTCTGAGCGACAGTCAAGTATGTTGTCCAGTCTGCTATCCTAAGTCTGTCAGTTTAAGAATCTGCACGAATCATGAGCGATGATATCATGTTTATTTGTAATCCAAATGATTTAAAATTTTAATCACACGTATGTCTATATGAAATCTAATTGCCTGCAAAGTTTCATAACTTTTAAAAAACTATTTCGTATTTTCCTACTATTTATTCCTTTGTTTAAGTTTGACTCAAATTCTAAACTTATCATTTGAACTTTGAAACCACTCATTTGATCTTCAAATCTAGTGAAATTTTGCAAGCACTTAAATAATTATGGTCTAATTATCAAGTTTTACCATTTTAGTGAATTTTTCAATATGTTTACTATTAATTGATCTATTTAATGAATTTTAAGACTAGAAAAATAGGTTATGATATATGAAAATTATGAAGAATGTTCTAAAAATTTTGAAAAATTCATAGTAATGTTTTTCATGTATGCTTGACCTGTTGGAATTAGTTTTACCTTAAATTTTATAGTAGAACAGTGTGTTGTCTTTAAAATGCCTTATTTTTATGAAAAATGTATTATTTTTGTGTATGTATATCATTAGCTAGATGATTAATGTTACTTTCAAATTTATGATGAGTTCTAATCTCTATAAGACATGTGCCATCTAATTTAAAATGTGTGATAAGGACATTGCTATCTTAAGGAGATTATATAATCCGATTCTAATATGAGCGTCCTTATTGGATAGGATATTATGTGATCCAAGGGCAATAGGTAAAATCTATGAAACCTACTTTAGTATAGTGTAGTGGTGGGATATTTGTGATTCATGGTTCCACATTAGCCAAGACTTGGTATTGTTCGCTAAGTACCCGATATATGTGTGTGTGTGGCCACTTATGCTATGGTTAGGATGCTTGTCCATTGAATTTGTGAAATATGATAATTTGCGCACATAATGAGTTCAATTTGGATCTATTTTAAGTTCATTATAATCTGTTTTAAGCGTTTTTGAATTCTGAATTGTGTAACATGATTTCATACTACTAGTTATATTTTGAACCATATGCTATGTGATATGTGCCTCCCTATGGTTGGAGGAATTATGTGATATCTTTATGGCTAATAGTTTGTTTTCAACTAACTTATGTAAATATATGTGATAAGTTATATGTGCTATCATGTTTGTTTTAGACCATTAGAGAACACATCCGATTTGATATGAGATATATGTAAGATTTTATTTTGTATCATCCTCTTATTTGATCTACATGTAGCATTGTAAATTATTCATACTAAGATTTAGTTATCACGAGAATTCAATTTATTATATATTTATCATGTGGAGGGAATGATGCCTACTGAGTTTTGTACATAATAAGTTTATTTAATAATTTTTCAAGCGAGGTGGCTAGAGAGTTGGATTTTTTGATTCTGACCACGAGGCGTAGGTGTTGTTTGGAGCTTATTGGATTCAAGACTAGTTGCGGTAATATGAGTCTTTTCATTTTAGTAGATTGATGTAGTAGGAGTATTTGAGTCTGCCATGCACTTTGTGAGATCCTAGAAAGTTGAGAGAGATTGATTATGCTATTTAGAGACAAATGTTTATTATGAGACTTTTGTAGATTGTGTTGGCTTATTATTATTTAGATTTTTACGATGGACATAGGGGTTCGAGACAAACATCAGATATGACTGGACATAGCGGTTCGAGACGTTACAGGTTAATTGTACCTAATTGTCAATCATGAGAATCCATGTCATAGTAGTGCATTTGGTCCTTTGACCTTAGACACCAATGACAACTTGTGTGTGGAGGGTTACACTTTGAGGTTGGGTCCATGGACTTCAACTATAGGTTCTTTATGATCCAACATTTAGGTGTAATCAAAAGCATACGAAGGTGATTCTGTGGTAAAGAGGGGATCACTAACTCTCTAGTATAGTTTAATGGAGAGTCAATGTTCCAAGGAGACATACCACTTAAATCCCTAGCCACAGTTAATCGAAGTCGAAGAGAAAGATGTTTTTGTTGGGAGGTTCAATGGTGTGGTATCTAACAAATCAGACACTAGGAGTTTAACACTTGACCATACTCCAAGTCTGATCAAAAATATTAATTTATTGAAGGATTATATTTGCACGATATCTATTAACAAAAAGGTTCCGAAATGGGTTGCATAACCCCATCGTCTCCTGGGATCATGATGTCTTGCTTGGGACCACGTGTGATAGGAGAGCTCACATAAAATCATACGATGATTAAGTTGAAAGAATTAATTTATAATCATGAGATGATTAATAAAATAAACTCTAAATGATAAATGTTATTTTATTAAGTCCAATAAGGAATTACTAGATTTAGTGGGATCCAATAGCATCTGTAACTGGGCTTAGAGGGTCACACATATAAGAGTTAGTAGTTTTCCAGGATGAGGATAAGTTTTAGAGAGTCACACATATAAGAGTTAGTAGTTTACCAGGATGAGGATAAGTTTACATTAATTTTTAGGTTTTTATAAAAATGCCAAAATCAATAGCAGAGAGAAATCCTGGGCCAAGCTCCACGGTTCTCTAGCCGCCCCTCTCTCTCCCCCCCCCCCCCCTCACTCTCTGAAGAAGAAGAAGAAGAAGAAGAAGAGAATAAGAAGAAGGACAAGAGAGATCGCTTCTCTCCATGCAAAGGAATCTCAAAGGATCTACGCCCGTCTGGATATCGCTAGAGGCCGCTCGCTTGCGCAACTCCTTGCATCTTGTGGTCAAGAAATTCTCAACCTCGCAAGGTAAAGAAGGTCGGATCTTCTCCTCTCTATGTCGTTGTTTGTGTATTTCCTCAAATCAAAATAACTGTTCCATGACAAGAAATCAGATTTTTCTTATTTCACTCTGCATGATCCCGATTTCTTACAGCAACCACCCACCCTTCTTGTAACGACCCGCCACCCTATAATCGGGGATCCAATTACTAAATGGGTACCGAATCATTAATTTGGAGCCAAACCAAGATCTTGATAAGCCTGGGAAATAAATGATAAACTAAGATAAACATTCACATCACATCGAATTGTAAAGGAAGTGCAGAAATTAAAAATTATTACAATTCGACTTGACTCGGCAATTAATTACATATTCCAACAGAAAAGAAATAATTAAGCATACAGGCCAGAAAAGAAAATAACAACTATATCGGGGCATACACTGGAACAGCGGCTGCTGGCGCGCAACCCAAGGCAACACTCTCCTCGCTACGCTTGCCTAGAACCCTCACCTGAAAATCGCAGGGGGTGAGTCTCATCGAAAAAGACTCAGTAGGGATCCTTCGATCCCCGCCACCCACGCACACACCCACAAGTGCAATACACAAATATAGGCAATTTAAATAAGTAAAGCAGTAAACACAATTCCCAAATTTCGATATAAAACGCATGCATTCAAAATGTAACATGCATAACTCTGAAACCATTCCGTCATGGAGCCCACAACTAGCGTCTCGACTAAACATGCAAACCACACAGCCGAACGCAGAAAACACTGACCTGCTGAGACCAAACAGCAACCCCTCGGATAGCGCGCTCGCTACTCCGTCCTGACAGGCTACATGTGGTTCTACTTCCACCAGCACGAGTAACAGTCCGAATGTACCACACCCACATCGGTACTAGCTATACCCCGGGGTACACCAGGTGACCCTCTCTCTAGGTGTCACCCCACCACTCCCACACCGGCGCCGTGTCACTTTCACACCGACACGGGGTGCCTAAGCACTAACAACTGTCACTCTAGGCATACGATCGCACAAAACGCAAAACGGTGCAATCCGATCACGTAGAATTTATCGTCCTTGACTATGATTTCAAGCATGCAATTAACCAAACTATCTAACAATGTAACACATGTTAATTGTAAGAATTAATGAGATTATGTCTTGAATCGTGTCGCCCAAGGCCGACGTCATTCAAGTCTCATAAACTAGTTCATGTGAAATATGGCCTCGAAAGATGGCCTAAAACGTGTCGTCCAAAGTGGTCGTCATTTAAATGGCGTCGCAGTCCCTGGACGCTATTCAATCTAGAAGACAAAGTCTGTTATCTGGGATAAATTGCGTCGTGGGTGGAAGCCGCCTTTTTAAAAGGCGTCGATGTTCCCCGACGCCATTTAACCCTCACAGACAGATTCTCCCACTGCCTTACCCCAATTCATAAGGTGGGATTGCTTCCCCAAATTGCACAAAAACAACACAAAATCGAGGAGGAGGAGGAGAACCTAAATCCCCATTAAAAGCCCACAATTCCACATTCTATAAGATTAGCATTTTCAACCCAAA
Source organism: Zantedeschia hybrid cultivar (assembly GCA_030544215.1). Lineage (NCBI taxonomy): Eukaryota > Viridiplantae > Streptophyta > Magnoliopsida > Alismatales > Araceae > Zantedeschia > Zantedeschia hybrid cultivar. The sequence goes on from JARZZO010000013.1 coordinate 14,977,724, forward strand.
AATCTCCTAAACATGCATCAAAGCGGGAAAACATGGTTTTAAACAAAACATCGCGAGGATCGTCACCCTACCGGTTACTCCAACTCCAACTCCTCCGAGCTCCAAGCCGCCGAACCGCCTCGCCACACGCCGTCGTCGGTACCACCGTGGACGCCGTTACTCCACCGGGACGTCGGCCGCCGTCCGGAGAGAAATGTGTCGCGGAGGAAGTGGTGGTGGTAGTAGAGGAAGTTAGGAGGTTGATGGAGTGGAGGGAGAGGAGGAATGGGGAGAGGAAAGGAAGGAGAGGGGGAAAGGGGCGCCAGAGGTTCGGAGAGAAGAGAGGAGAGAGAGAGGAAAGGAGAAAATGAGGGAAAGGAGGGAGGGTTCGTGGGGTCAAACTGAAACTAGGTAAAACGTGTTGTCCAAGTCCGACGTCATTCAGACAACAGGACGAGTTGTACACTGACACACCAGGACCTTACTCTGAATGGCATCGACCATGCAAGACGCCATTCAGACGATAAGACTGGGGTTGTACTCTTGCGGCCCAAAACCAACCCACATGGCGCCCACGTGGCATAACCTAAAACGCGTCCATCTCGACGGACGCCATTTGAACCGCATCTGGCAAGCTCGACGCGAAAAAGAACCCAAGCCCCAACCCCACACAAACCCAAACCAAGGGATCCGACCCCAAAACTGACCCGGTAACCGGATCCGAAACCTCAATCCTTACACTTCCGGCCATCTAAGCCTTTTGGAGGCCCCTATTAAAACTCGCAAGAAACTCAAAAAAGGTGATTTTTGCACGAAATATAGTGGCGTGTTGAGCACTATTAGTCCCACTGTGATTGCCAGAGAGGCTATAGGCGCCGAAAATGACCCCGCGCTCAATTGTGAGTAGACATCGTGCCTCCCCAGAGGCTACGAACCTCGAAATGAAAGAAATGACAAAATGAACGGCTGTTATAAGGAAAATGTTTGAAAGGTAATGAACTAAAAATGTGAAATCAAATTAAATGGAAAGGCGTGATCGCCATGGCATTTTACCTAAACCGGAAGGAAACAAGTTAATCATAGGCAGCACTTGGGATTGTCGTTGCACGCAAAAGAATGCAGTCCACACTCCCTCCTTCTCAGTCGACCAAGAAGATAGGGCATCATGCTTGTAGGTGCCAAAAATGACAACTGGTGAGCGGAGACCGATCCCCGTAGCTACGAACCCAGGATAAGAATAATGAAAAATGACAATGAAATATCTAAAAGAAAGGTATGGAAATTAGCATACTAAGACACAAAAGAACAACAAATGGTCATCGGCAGGGTGTTTTACCTCGACCCAGAGGAACTACTTTGATCGTGAGTGGCACTCCAAGACCTTTTTATGTGTAGTGGAGTTTGTGGTCAACATTCCCTTCCCCTCGGCCGGCCAAGGAGACGGCGCCTCATGCCTCGATTTCCTGCAATTTAACCATAAAACAAAACACCTATTTGACTCTTAATTAGCATAGTATCCATTCATTAAGCCAAAGTATCCCGATTGGGGGTAAGCTTACTGAATGTGTGGGTGAGAAAGATGAGTGACCAGGTATTATGGCCACCTACTTTCTCATTTTTGGTGTTTTGGATCAAAATAAAACCCTTAGTAAGGACCTAAGGTACATAATCATGAGTGCATGTGTGTGCAAAAGTGACTTACATATGAATGATATCCTAGAATGTGTGTAGGCATGCGAAGGGCTATGACAAAATGATAAAAAGAGAAATGAGAGAGGAGAGAGGAGAGTAGCCTTTTGACACCGAAAAGAGGGATGCATGTGTTAGTAACCGCCTAGAACTCAGCGGAAAAATAAATTGATTCCTTTGTATCTGTTGCTGGGATCGTAAAACGGACAATTAAATAAACGCGGGAAGAACGGTTCTTCACCTTTGCGGGGTTTCGAATCTCCCGTGGATGATTCCGATTCGGTAATCGCGCACGTGCACGATCTCTAGAGGTATCCACACGAGCTCCCGATGCAGACGCATTTCCTCCTCGACTTGAGTACTCCGACTCAATCTCAAATCCACCATGCGGGGAAAGAGAAAGATCTACTCCAAGAGAGAGAGAAGGAGAGAGAGAGAGGAGATAGAGAATCTGAGGGTGTGTATTTTGTCCAACTTTTTTCACCCCTCCCCTTGGCCTCCTTATATAAGAAATAAGGATAAGCACAAGGATTAATTCTCATGATTATCCAAGAGTTTGGCCTTGGATAACTCTCCATTAAATATTCATGTTTATCCTGCGGCTTTTCATAAAAATCCAGATAAGCATGATATTTAACATCTCTCACCGTCTGACGAGAACTCTTATGTGTGTGACCCTTTAGGCCCATATATCAGTCCGGTTTCAGGCCCATTAAACTTAGAACTAATTCTAAAGTTTAATATTTATTAATTAATATTTAAATATCATATGTTAAATAATTAATTTAATAAATAAGTGGTTTATCATCTGATGATTAATCCACTTGGCCTTCTGACCATGAACGGTACCAAACACTACCTCATGATCCCATAAGATATAAGGGATATTGTTCCTTTTATTTGAACCTTTCCGTCTGCAGATACCGCACAGATAAAAATCCTTCACTCATCCAATGTCCCAATAACGCAAGGATATGGTTTTATAGTCAAACCCTCTATCGCATTATTTAGATGGATTCCAGTACTCAGTTAATTTCTAGAAAGACATCTCTTTCATTTGACTATGGCTAGGGATTTCTATATACACATCCATAGGACATTCTCTCTCCAATCTTATACCAAGAGTGAGTGATCCCTTGTTGTTCACTCAATTACCTTCGCAAGCTTTCCACTGTATCTGAGAGACTGACTATCGTGGACTTAATGGTTAAAGTCCACAAATCAGAGAATCAAGACACAATGGTCTACAAACAAGGTATCATTGGTGACTCAGGTCAAAGGACCAACTGTGCTACTGCAACGATTGAATTTCCTGGTTGACTAATAGGTATAATTACCATCCATGAATTCTTATTTGGGTCTGTTCAGTGAACTCATTCTCTAATGAGCACCTACAAGTTTGTCTTAGTGTCACCACACGAGTGAATGTGAGATCATTCACCCTCATCACATGAGCAGACATAACTTGTGTCGATCTTATCGGATATTTCATGTCCATCTCAAATATCCTATGATCGAGAACTGTTTAAGACAAGTGACTAAGGATATTGATCTCACTATCATGATCTCATCATGATTCAATATCCCATACATTTGTCTACGGACCTTCATTACGATAGTTAATTTGCAAGAACTGTAAATGAAGAAATAATTGCCTTTATTAATAATGTAAACTAGAATGTACAATGATTGGCTTTGAGGCCACCCAATTCTATCAGCATGAGCACGAGGTTGATGGTGTGTTCCTCCTTCCTAGAGCTTTGAAGACTCCATGGTCGTCCCTTCCCACGAGCTCTAAGAAAGAGGTCCAATATTAGGCTATGAAGTCACTCTTTCCCTCTCCTTTTTGGTGGAAAATGATGCCCTAACCCTAGTAGACCTCCTAGTCACGCCCCAAGGTGGAAGAGATACTAAATAGGTCAAGGGGTCCGAGCTAAAACCCTAGGAACTCCCTCCCTCGTGAACAAATGGATGAGGATGGAGAAGAGTGGGAAGAGGGATCCTAAACAAACCCTAGCACAAAATCCAATCAAAAACCGCCACCTAAGCCCTAAATCAACTCCTTCCCAATCCAATAGAGTGAGATAATGCGGAAGAAATAGTAAAAAATCCAAGAGAATAGCACACATGAAGATTGGGGGAAATTCCATAACATACCCGACCACCTAACTGGCCGTCTGATGCATCAGATGGCTAGGTAGGTGCATCAAACAGCCACCTACTTGGCCGTCTGATGCATCATACGGCCATCGATCTGGCCTTCTGATACATCCAACCCAAAAGGTTTAAAAACTTAAAAAAATGTTGAAGTAAAAGCCAAATGGGTCAAAAGGATTTTAAAATTGAATTTATTTAAAGTTCAAATGCATAAAAAATGATGGAGGACTTGCAAATAGTCAAAAATGATTTCAAAATCATGCACTTTTGAAATACAAAAGTTCAATGACAAGTGCATCAGACCACCGGGTAGGTGGCCGTCTGATGCACTTGTCATATCACTCCCGTACTTCAAAAATGCATGAGATAGGTGGCCGTCTGATGACGTATCAGATGGCCATACATTAGACAGGCATTGGTTTGACCTTCTGATGCCCTCATCAAGGATGACTAAAAAAGTGTAAAAAGTTAAAATTTAACTTTTAAAGGGTCCAAATGAGTGGGAAAAGGAAAAAATGGGTCACTACAAAGGCCCTTTAACACAAATAAAGTCCAAATTGGTCCATGGAATGGGTCAAAATTGGGTGTCTATAGCTCCCACTCCATGGCATCCTCTTTGCAGCGAAGCACGTCGGACTGATGAGTGGATGGTATAGACACTACACCCTATTTTGGGTCACTCCACTCTGATGGGGAACCTGTTTAACGCCTGACACTATGGTGATGCAAGCTAGGAATGATGAAAAAAAAAAGATTTGTGTACCCAAAAATCACAACCCAGGGGGTCCTCTCGCAATCGCCATAAGACTCCGACACACTCTAGATGCCTCTCCGGTCGAAGGGATTTAAGGGATGATAAAAAAAGGGGAAAAGTGTATTCCTAGACTCGATCAAAATAGTGTGTAGACAAAGAGAGATTCCAAAGTTGAATTATCAAAGTATAGGGCAGCAGGGCCCTACCCTCCTCAACAATGGTATGCACAAAGAATGAATCAGACATGCTGGGTTTAAAATAAAAATCCTATCTAATGCAAGACTTTGGAGGATTTATTCTAGGCTGCTCAAATAACTTAAAGATCCTCACTCACCATGACCTTTTGGAAAATTTTGAGAAGTTTCTCTTGGTATGAGGGAGATCTTTTGATTAACTCTAAGATGCAAATCTTTGATGGGGTCTTCTCAAGGTATTAGAGGATATCTATAAGGATTAAGGTTTCGCGTTTAGTTATCAAGTCGATTTTGATGTCGGACCCCTTGGTTTGGCCCCTTGTGGGCTTGGTGCATAACCTCTTAATCACGTCGAGCTGGCGACACGCACTTTTGAAAGGCATCGGCCTAGGAAGATGTGATTTAGCAGCAATTGCAAGTGTGCCACGTGGGTGGGCATAAGGGCGCATGTGTACAGCCCCGGTCTTGTCATCTGAATGACGTCTTAAATGGTCGACGCGATTCAGACAACTACCAGTGTACGACCCCTGTCCTATCGCCTGAACCGTATCATCTAGGGACGACGCAATTCAAGTTGGTCAGGCTTGACGCCCCGAGCCCTCCCTCCTTTCTCTCATTCTCTCCTTCTCACCCTCTATCTTCCCTTTCTTCGATTCACTTTCCCTTCCCTTCCTCTTCCCCTTCTTCCTCTTCCACCACTCCAACACCCTCCCACCTCTCACCACTACCACCACCATCTCCTCCGTGGCGATTCACTCTCTGGATAGCGGCCGACGTCTCAGTGGGGTGACAGTGTCCACGGTGGTACCAGCAGCGACTTGCGGTGTAGCGGATCGGCGGCGAAGAGTTAGGAAGAGTTCAAGTAATTGGTAGGATGACGGCCCTCACATGTAGTTCGATTGCTTTAAACCATGATTTTCTGCTTTGGAGCATGCTAGTGATATGTGAGGGAATTTTGGGCATAGAATGAGCGTGTTCTATGGGGATTTGGATTAAAATGGATGTTTTCGAAAATGGGAATAGCTTGTTATTGTGTTCATGGATTTCCCCCCCTTTCTCCATTTTGTATTTTCGTGCGTTTTGGGGGAGAAGGGATGCCGTGTTGTGGCTCGGTGGAGACCGAAGGGAGTTCAGTTTCGGGCACAAATGGCGCCCACTTAGGCCGACGCTATTTGAGATAGGCGTCGACTTGAGTCGACGCGATTTACGGCCCATGTCCCCGGTTCCCAAGGCCAGGGTGGGATAGGAAGCAGAATGACGTCAGCCATATGCGATGCGATTCAGGCCAGTATCCCCGGGTCCCAGTGCCTGAGAATGAGGAAAACCAATAATAAGACCATTGAATGACGTCAGCCCTAGGTGACGCGATTCAAGCCAGAGCCCCTTAATTTCCTGTATTTAGCATATGTGACTGTTATACAAAAATGTTAAAAAGATTCTTGTATATTGTTAGACAACCATGTTAGATACATACTTGAAATCATACATTAGGGGCAGAGATTTTCATGTGATTGGAATCGCATTGTGTTGTGTTTATGCAATCGTGGACTTAGAGTGACAGTTGTTAGTGCTTGACATCCTGCGTCGGTGTGGGAGCAACGCAGTGTCGGTGTTGGAGTGACAAGGTGACGCCTAGTAGGCAAGGGTCACCTGGTGTACTCCGGGATAATAGCTAGTACCGGTGTGGAAGTGGAACACTTCGGAGTGTCACTCATAGCTGGGAGGAGGCAGAACCACCTAAAGCTAGACAGGCCAGAGTTGCCAACGTGCTATCCGAGGGGTTGTTGTTCCCTCCCAGCGGGTCGGTGTTTTATGGGTTGGCTTGACGGTTTCTTGTGTGTTCCTTTTTGGTGGACGTGTGATTTTATTTCTACTTTACTCACACATATCTTGACTTTATATATATATCCTTGTTGTGTTGCGATTGTGTGTGCGTATGTGGGAGGTGGGGATCAAGGGATCTCTACTGATTCCATTATGGTGTGACTCACTCTTTACGGTTTAATGTGAGGGTTCTCGGCAAGCGTAGCGGTTGCGGGGTTTCGTCTCGGGTTGCGCACCAGTAGCCATTGTTCCAGGGTATGCCCCGATGTAGTTGTACTTTCATTTTCAAGCCTATACGCATAATTATTTCTTTTCAGTTGGATTATGTAATTGTGTGCTAAGTCGAGTCGAATTGTAATAATTTTTAATTCTTGCACCTTCTTTACAATTCGATGTTGTATGGATTGTTTGGCTTAGTTTATCATTTATTTTCCAGACTTATCGAGATCCTGGTTTGACTCTTAATTTTAATGATTCGGTACCATTTAGTAATCGGATCTTCAATTATAGGGTGGCAGGTCGTTACAGTTGGTATCAAAGCATTCGGTCTGGCAAATAGATGAATAGTTAGGTTCAATACCATATTTCAGTAAATAAATACATTATCCCATACAGGCACGGCGGTAGTTTAGGTTCTAGGCTGTATTTAGAGGTTTCTAATTCTTGTGATTGTAGGCGATTAGATGGCTCCTAGAAAGAAAGTACCCGTTATTCGTGATCAGGGAAATATTTCTAGTGGGTCTGAGGCCGGTAGGCAGAATATGGAACGCCTTTGTGGAAGCGATGATGGAGACGATGACTAGATATCAGGCTCGAGATCCTAGTGAGAGTTCTAGTGCTCGAGGAGGGTCTTCGGTTTCTTTGGAGAGCTTCCTAAAGCTGAGGCCGCCTCATTTCACTGGTCATCTTAACCCTGATGAGACAGCTCATTGGCTGAAGGAGATGGAGAAGACTTTCGACACTCTAGACTGTGCAGCAGTTGAGAGGACCCCGTTGGATACCTTCATGTTGAAGGATGATGCCTATGATTGATGGACCACCTTGAAGAACATGACCTATGCAGATAAGAATCTCAGGGGGATTCCATGGGAGACTTTTATGAAGGAGTTCAACGGGCAATACTTCCCTAGGTACATCTAGAAAGCCAAGGAAAGGGTGTTTATGAAGTTGACCCAAGGGAGCATGACAGTTCTCGAGTATCAGATGAAGTTTGTCTCTTCGGAGAGGTTTGTGCCCTTCATTTTAGAATATGAGGAGTGTCGGACCGAAAGGTTCGTTGACAGGTTGAGATTCGACTTAAGAAGTCTAGTGTCATCCCACTGTTGTTCAAACTTAGCTTCAACAGTGAAGTATGCAGTAGCAGTAGAGGCGCAGTACAACCAGATGGCTCGGGAGAGGGGATTGGCAACTAAGGGAACGACATACGGTAAGGGGAAGACCGCAGCGGCAGCAGCTCCTATGTCTGGTTCGGGATCATCTTCGCTCGGCTCCATATTCAAGAGGTTCTTCCTAGGCAGTAGTGGCCGTAGCGGCAAAAGCAGACCCAGGCAGATCCAGCAGAGTCAGTCAGCATCCAACGCACAGCAAGAGGCAGCCCAGAGGGTTCTGGCAACTTGTCGTCATTGTGGCGGTACCTATAGCGCGACTTAGTGTCTAGCATTTTCAGGAAGATGCTATACTTGCGGCCAACATGGCCATTTGGCGAGGAGATGCTTGCAGAAGCATGGTCAGGGGCAAGGATCCCGAGATTAGAAGAAGCAGACGACCCAGGGGAAAGTTCTTACTATCACCAGGAAGGAGGCTCATGCGTCAAACTTGGTGGAAGTACACTTTCTGTCCTTAGGAACTATGCTTATATGTTGATTGATTCGGGTGATTCGCACTCTTTTACTTTCGAGCAATTTGTGGATGTTCTTTCCGCACTCGTTGATTGGATTTATGGTGGGTTGATGGTTAAGATTCCTTCCGGAGATTTCCTGTTGACTTATAACTGATTGAACGAGGTTCCCTTCATCATTGAGGGTCATCAGCTACCTACCCAGTTAGTTGTGCTTATCATTCGAGACTTTGATGTCATTTTGGGCATGGACTTATTGGAGGCCTATTATGCTGAGGTTGATTGCCACAGGAAGAGGGTGTGCACCTCTATTTCAGGCGTTCCGGCCTTCTACTTTCAAGGTATTAGGCTCTCTTCTTATGGTATTCTTATTTCTGCTTTTAAGGCTCAGAGGTTAGTTGTTGGTGGCTGTGAGGCTTTCCTTGCCTCAGTAGTTATGGCTCATGATGATAGTGTTTCCAGTCCTTTTGGGGTGCCGATAGTTTGTGATTTTTCTGATGTGTTTCCTAAGGAGTTTCTTGGCCTTCCTCCTTAGCGGGAGGTTGGGTTCATTATTGAGCTTGCACCGAGTACGACGCCCTTGTCTAAGGCCCTATATCGGATGGCTCCAGTCGAACTCATTGAGTTGAAGGCGCAGCTGCAGGATTTGCTGGACAAGGGTTTTATCTGTCCCAACACTTCTCCATGGGGTGCCCCTATTCTGTTTGTTAGGAAGAAGGATGGTTCCTTGAGACTATGTATTGATTATAGGCAGTTGAACCAGGTAACAGTAAAGAATAAGTACCCACTTCCGAGGATCAATGATTTGATGGATTAATTGCAGACTGCCAAGGTGTTCTCAAAGATTGACTTGAGGTCAGGGTATTACTAGTTTAGGATCTAGGAGTCAGATGTGAGTAAGTCGACTTTCAGGACTCGGTATGGACATTATGAGTTTTTGGTTATGCCTTTCAGCTTGACCAATGCTTCGGCAACTTTCATGATTTGAAGAACCGGATTTTTAGGGCCTATCTGGATCAGTTTGTGGTAGTATTTGTGGTAGTATTTGTGGATGATATTTTGGTGTATTCTTCTTCTGAGGAAGAGCATGCCACACATCTTCAGGTAGCGTTGCAGGTCCTGAGAGAGCACCAGCTATATGCCAAGTTCAGCAAGTGTGAGTTCTGGTTAGATAAGGTGCACTTCCTGGGGCATGTCATTTCTGGTGATGGCATTTCAGTGGATCCAGCCAAGATTGAGGTAGTGATGGATTGGGGAAGACCGACGACTGCGTCAGAGATCAAGAGCTTCTTAGGGTTGGCAGGGTATTACCGACGGTTTGTCCAGGATTTTTCTTCCATAGCAACACCCATGTTGAGGTTGACTCGTAAGGGAGTTCGCTTTGTGTGGATGGAGGAATGTGAGCAAAGCTTTGCTAAGTTGAAAGCTTGTCTCACTTCGGCTCCAATTCTAGTGCTTCCATCTGGTTCTAGTGAATTTGTGGTTTACTCAGATGCATCACGTCGAGGTTTAGGTGCGATCTTGATGCAACATGGAAAGGTTGTAGCCTATGCTTCTAGACAGCTGAAGCGGCATGAGAAGAATTACCCCACTCACGATTTGGAACTCATAGCTGTTGTGTTTGCATTAAAGATACGGCGACACTATCTGTATGGGGAGAAGTTTCCAAGTCTTCACTGATCATAAGAGCATGAAGTATGTATTTACATAGAAGGACTTGAAAGCGTAGACGGATGGAGTTCATAAAGGATTATGATCTCGACCTTTCTTATCATCTGGGCAAGGCTAACGTGGTGGCAGATGCCTTGAGTCAGAAGACGGTCATGTCGTATCTCATGATTCGGGAATGGAAGTTGTATAAGCAGGCTGTAGAATCTTCTTTCAGGATTCCCTGGGAGGCTAGCAGAGCGGTGTTGGCCAGTTTGATTGTAAGACCAGCAGTGTACCATTCAGTCATTGAAGCTCAAAGGGCTGATTCGGAGTTGCCACAGATTCTTCAGATATCAGAGGTGGAGCTGTGGGACGACGGCACAGTCAGGTTTCGAGGCAGGCTGTATGTTCCGACAGAGGAGGTGCGCAAGAGTGTTCTAGATGAGGCACATTGTTCTAGATATACAGTGCATCCTAGAATGACCAAGATGTACCATTGTCTGAGGAAGCTCTTTTGGTGGCCTAGTATAAAGAAGGATGTGGCTGAGTATGTGGCGAGGTGCCTAATTTGTCAATAGGTTAAGGCAGAGCATCAGAGGCCGGGAGGTTTGTTGCAGCCACTGCCAATTCTAGAGTGAAAATGGGAACATGTGACTATGGATTTCGTGATGGGATTGCCCGTGTCACCCAGCAGGAAAGACGTGATCTGAGTAATTGTTAATCGATTGATCAAGTCAACTCACTTTCTAGCTATTAGGCAGGAGTGGTCGGTTGGCAAGCTGGCTAGACTATTTGTGGACCGGGTTGTATCTCTACATGGGGAACCTTTGTCCATTGCGTCGGATCAGGATCCGAGGTTCACTTCGGGGTTTTGGAGGAGTTTCTAGAAGGCTTTGGGTACCCAGTTGGCTTTCAGCTCGACTTACCATCCCGAGACTAATGGACACTCAGAGAGGACTATTCAGACGTTGGAAGATATACTGAGGGCTTGTTGCCTAGAATGGGGAGGTTCTTGGGAGCAGCACTTGTCTATTATGGAGTTTGTATACAACAACAGTTATCATTTTAGTATCGGCATGGCGTCGTATGAGGCATTGTACGGGCGGCTATGTCGATCTCCGTTGAATTGGTTTGAGATCAGTGAAAGGCAAATGGTAGGGCCAGAGATGGTACAATAGTGTGCAGAGGTCGCCAGAGTAGTGCAGCAGAGTTTGACCGTAGCTCAAGGTAGGCAGAAGAGTTATACAAATATACGCAGGAGGCCACTTGAGTTTGAGGTTGGAGATCACGTGTTTCTCCGTGTCTCACCCTCCAAAGGTGTGATGAGATTTGGGAAGCGAGGCAAGCTGAGTCGACGGTTTATTGGACCTTTTCACATTCTTGCTCAAGTTGGGGAAACGGCATACCAGCTAGCCTTATCACCTAGTCTTGCAGGAGTCCACGATATGTTCTATATTTCAACGCTGAGGAAGTATGTGCAGGATCCATCCCATGTTTTGAACTTCTCTGAGTTGGAAGTCTCGGAGAATTTGTCATTTGTAGAGTACCTAATGCGTGCTGTAGATCGTAGGGTAGGTCCTTCGGAATAAGGTAGTTTCCCTGGTGAAGGTGATTTGGTAGCATCGCTCCATGGGCGAGTAGACTTCGCAGCAAGAAGATGAGATGCGAGAGCAGTTTCCCTACCTTTTCCAGTAAGTTCTCTTGTGAGCTTGTAATATCGTTTTAGTTGGCACCACTTTAGTTGTAGTAATTTCGAGGACAAAATTTTCTTAAGGGGGGGAGGATGTAAGGATTGAGGTTTCAGGTTCAGTTATCAGGTCGATTTCGGTGTCGGACTCTTGATTTGGGCCCTTGTGGGCCTAGTGCATGGCCTCTTATCACGTCGAGCTCGCGAGACGCACTTTTGAAAGGCGTCGGCCTTGAAGGATGCGATTTAGTAGCCAATGCAGGTGTGCCACATGGGCGGGCGTTGGGGCGCGTATTTATGGCCCTGGTCTTGTCGTCTAAATGGCGTCTTACATGGTTGACGCGATTCAGACAACTACCAGTGTACGACCCCTGTCCTATCGCCTGAACCGTATCGTCTAGAGACGACGCGATTCAAGTTGGTCGGGCTTGACGCCCCGAGCCCTCCCTCTTTCTCTCATTATCTCCTTCTCACTCTCTCTCTCTTCCCTCTCTTTGATTCCCTTCCCCTTCCCTTCCTCTTCCCCTTCTTCCTCTTCCACCACTCCAACACCTTCCTACCTCTCACTACTACCACCACCATCTCCTCCGCGGCGTTTCACTCTTCAGACGGCAGCCGACGTCTCGGTGGGGTAACGACGTCTATGGTGATACCAGCGACGGCTTGTGTGTAACGGATCGGCGGCGAGGTACTAAGAGGAGTTCAAATAACCAGTAGGATGGCGGTCCTCACATGTAGTTCAATTGCTTTAAACCATGATTTTCCACTTTTGAGCATGCTAGGGATATATAAGGGAATTTTGGGCATAAAATGAGCATGTTCTAGGGGCATTTGGATTAAAATGGATGTTTTCGAAAATGGGAATAGCTTGTTATTGTGTTCATGGATTTCTCCTCCTTTCTCTATTTCGTATTTTCGTGCGTTTTAGGGGAGAAGGGACCCCGTGTTGTGGCTATTTAAGATAGGCATCGACCTGAGTCGACGCGATTTACGGCCCATGTCCCCTGTTCCCAAGGCCAAGGTGGGATAGGTAGTTGAATGGCGTCGGCCATAGGCGACGCCATTCGGTCCAGTATCCCCAGGTCCGAGTGCCTGAGAATGAGGAAAACCAATAATAAGACCATTAAATGACGTCGGCCATGGGCAACGCGATTCAAGCCAGAGCCCTTTAATTTCCTGCATTTAGCATATGTGACTGTTATACAAAATGTTAAATAGATTCTTGCATATTGTTAGACAACCCAGTTAAATGCATGCTTGAAATCATACATTAGGGGTAGGGTTTTTCATGTGATCGGAATCGCATTGTGTTGTGTTTATGCAATCGTGGACCTATAGTGATAGTTGTTAGCGCTTGACACCATGTGTTGGTGTGGGAGTGACAAGGTAACGCCTAGTAGACGAGGGTCACCTGGTGTAGCCTGGGATAATAGCTAGTACCGGTGTGGGAGTGGTACACTTCAGAGTGTCACTCGTAGCTAGGAGGAGGTAGAACCAACTAAAGCTAGACAAGCCGGAGTAGCCAGCACGCTATCTAAGGGATTGTTGTTCCGTCCCAGCAAGTCCGTGTTTTTCGGGTTGGCTTGACAGTTTCTTGTGTGTTCCTTTTGGGTGGATGTGTAATTTAATTACTGCTTTACTCCCATATATCTTGACTTTATATATGTATCCTTCTTGTGTTGTGATTGTGTGTTCGTGTGTAGGAGGCGCAGATCAAGGGATCCCAACTGAATCCATTCTGGTGTGACTCACTCCCTACGGTTTCAGGTGAGGGATTGGTAGGCGTAGCGGTTATGGGGTTTCGTATTGGGTTGCACGCCAACAGCCACTGTTCCGGAGTATGCCCTAATATAGTTGTACTTTCATTTTCAGGCCTATATGCATAATTATTTCTTTTCAGTTGGATTATGTAATTATTTGTTGAGTCGAGTCGAATTGTAATAATTTTTAATTCATGCACCTTATTTACAATTCGATGTTGTGTGGATTGTTTAGGTTAGTTTATCATTTATTTTTCAGACTTATCGAGATCTTGTTTTGACTCCTAATTTTAATGATTCGATACTCATTTAGTAATCGAATCCCCAATTATAAGATGGCAGGTCGTTACAATATCATACTCTGCAAATGTGGAGCTTGATTGAGTGTTGGCCTCCCTTTGAGTCTTAGACATTCTGAAAAGTCGTGGGACTATTCTATTCCTGAGTGAGAAATTCATGGCGGTTTCAACAGGAGCATGGACTTCTTTTGGACTTGGTATGATCAATTGAAGTGGATGGGAATGATTAGAAGTCATGAGTGAGGATGTGGTTAGAGTTAGTAAGTTGAGTGAAGGATCATGAACTGAGGATATAGTTGGAGCGAGTTCCCTTTTGGGCCAAAGGAGCACTAAAGGCCTTCCTACTTCCTGGATAACTCTTGCACTCACTTCTGCCTTTTCACAATAACCTTCCTCGTCCTCCCCATATTCTCGGATTAGTGGTTCTCCTTCATATCCCCAAAATTGTTCCTTTCAGATCATCCAGGATTCTCGTCCGACTATAAAAGTGTTGACTTTCTCTTCTTGTTCCTATCCTGACAAGGATGGATCTTGGACATTCTGATGATCTGGGAGAGGGTTCTGAACTATGCTTAAGTTACGATTCCTTCCCCTTAAGTTGGAGATAGCAATTTTAACATCTTCCTAATTGATACATCCTTTATCGTTCATGTCATAAACCCAATCTCTAAATGCAAAACAGTTGCTAATGACATGTCCCGGGGCTTTATGATAAGGGCAGTATTTGGAGGTATCAACATTGGGAGAAATTCCCTCCCTCTGAGGGAGAAGTTGAATGGCTTTACAAGCCATAAGAGTAACGAAGATATCACCCAAAGATTTTGAAAGTAGGGAATAGGAAGTCCTCTTTGGGGCAGGCCTACTATAATTGTTTGGTGGAGGGACAGCAAAGTACTGTCGAGGATTGTTGGCAGCAGTGGTGGTAGGACCAAGACTGACAGGCTGTCCCTTGGCCGGCTAATTAAAGGCGTTGACATTTTCATTCGTGGTGACCCCCTTGGTGGTTGGTACATGTGTTGCCTTTTGATTTCAAGGACGGATCTCAAGAAAGGAAGGGAGAGTGGAATCTCTAATCTGGGTCTGTATCACTCCAGCTCTATTATACAACTGGGCAAAGGTGTGCAGTTTACTGAGCATCATAATGGTTTTAAGTTGGGGTGTTGCATTGTTCACAATCATGGTAACTACTTGGGCTTCTAGGATATAACTTCGGCTCTGGATGCTATCACTCTCCATTTATTGGCAAATTGGATGAAATCTTCATTTGGTTTCATATTTTCTAATACTAAATTAAAAAAGTAGGAGCTAGATTAATCATGTGACTAAAATGACTAATAAATTTTTCAAAAACAGTGTCAAAATTGAGTAGATCCGAAGATGGAAGTGAGGTGAACCAACCTAGAGCTTCTCCTTCTAAGAATTTCTAAAATAGATGGACCAACAACACTTTGTCATACAACCATTGGTGTAAATCCATAAGGAAACCCGACATATGGTGATGCGGGTCAGTACTTCCATCATACTTTTGGTACTTGGGAGCCTTGAACCTGGGCGGAAAATATGCCAAGGGAAGTTTGCAGCATTCAATTAAGGAATATGGCTTGGAAACTAACAACGACTCGTCAAGCAATTTTCTAAGGTAAAGCTCCATCTCTTGCTTTGAAATATATTCTAGAAATCCAATTGGCTTAGATGAGGCTAGGATTGAAGAGACTGGTTGCCAGGGTGTGGCTGCAACGGGACTCTCATAGTGGAAGGAATTGAGACATTTAGATTGGATTCCAATTGAATTTTGTGGTGAGCTTTGTTTGAGGATGTCTGATAAGGTGTGTGGGATGGATTTGGAAAAGCAGAATAATCGATTGGAGTCTTGCATTTTGAGGCGATCCAGATGAGTAGTTTGGGTGTGTACCGTGCCAGCACCCTGATTAGGTGTTATGCCCCTAATCCGGTTCAGTCATCTAGACTCATTTCGAATTTAAGTTACGCAAATACATATTCAAATAGCATACAAATCGGATATAAATGATGAGAGACAAATAATCAGAGCAATAAACATGCCATTTACCATCAAAACAATCTAATAAAATTTTTATTTGCCAATACCATAATTTCACAAGTGTATAACATCAATACCAGAATCTCAAAGTATACCAAATGTTCATAGGAAACAAAAACACTCAACTCACTAAAGAAATAGAAAAGCACATATATCTCTCTATCCCTACTACATCAATCTACAAAGCAAATAAGCAAATCTACCTAGATAATAGTGAAAGTCTTCTAATCCAAAGATTCCCATCAAATCAAGAGTCTAACTCTTCCTCCTCAGTAGACTCTAAAATATTAATAGGATTTATAAGTACACCTACTCAGTAGGAAATGAGACTCACAAAATGCTAAACAATATAATAGTTAAAAAGTGATGATAACTAACTAATTAGAATTCACAGTTCTACATATATCTCAAATAATAATATGATACAAAACATGGTTACATATAAGTTTACCAGATCCCATGGGTTTTCTAATAGCATGATCAAATCAAATAACATATAACTTACTTAGAATGATGGACAAATCAAATTCACATATGACTTATCAAATCTACTAGCCATGTAACGAACATATCACATATAGAACTGAACATATCTCATATCAAATTGAGCTTATCACATATCACAAAACAAATGGCATGATATAGTAGTACAACAAATCTGATCAAATTATGACATATGAGCAAATATAGATCTTAAGTATGGAACAAATTTAAAAGACAAGGTACATCTGAGATTTTAAAGAATAAGCTAAGTTCAAATGAGCTATAATTTTAGAAATTTGTGCCAATTAAATCATATTAAACATATCATATCAAATGTTAACGGACATGCACCCAAACCACAACATAAGGAGCCAAACAAAATAAATATCAAAGCATCTAAGCAAATGATGTAGAGGTCTTAGTTACTACGCAGAACCGGGGAGTCTATTACACCCAACTCCAAACTGCTGGGTGTTACGTATCATCGTCCCCTAGTTTTAGTTAGCCGAAAATCATGATTCCACCCATTTGTCATCGTGTTCCAAACAAAATACCATATCCAATATAGATACTTATAATGGAATTGGGCCAAATATCTCCTTAACATGGCAATGTCCAAACAAAGTCAAATAATTATGATACAATTCTATTAACAGAGACAAAAGGTGACATAAAATAAACAATGATTTGGAATTTAAATTATGAAAGTGCTACATATAAACATAAGTCAAAATACGTGCTTTTACTTACAAAATAAGTACTTAAAAGGGCCAACATAGTCATATAGATGTGAAATCTTAATAAAACTAGTGTTAAAAGGTTTTTGGGATGGAAGAATATGCCCCAAGAATATTCTCACAATTTTCAAACAAATAAATATATTTTTCAAGTATCAAACCTAATTTTTGAAGCTGAAAATTCAATAAAGAGATCCGAAAATAGCAAACATATTTGAAAAATAGCCAAACTTAGTGAACATGACAAATAGGTCAAATTCAATATATGGAAAAATTTTCATAAATTTATGAACCGATTTGACATGATTTCGGACTCCCGCTTCAAATCCGAAGATTAGATTTAAACAAAATTTCAACAAATGAACATAGAGCACAAAATAAATATCAAACGAAATCATAAAATTCTCAAATTTTACAAAGAGTTCAAGGACAATATGACACAGGTCTTCACAAAACTTGGTAGGATTTGGGCTTGAATAGAACGAGTTATAACACTCACAAGTCCAACCAAACATGTTGCCAGGACAGATTATATAGACTGTAAATAAAGTTATGGGATATAAATCAAATTATCTCAAAAAAATATTAAATTTGGTGGACACATAATAGACATGCTAACACAACATTATTTAAAATTTAAGGTGAAATGGAGATTGGACGAGAGAGAACGAGCCTTCGGAAGCCGACCAAAAAATCGAGAAATGCTAAGCTTCAGACGGCCAAACTACTGGCCGCCTGATGGTCAGACGGCAAAAGTGTTGGACGTCTGGTTCATCTGGTGTCATCAGATGGCCACCTCTTTGGACGTTTGATGGCCAAATGGCCAACAACCTGGTCGTCTCGATGGATATAGATGTCCTCTAAGCCAATCATAAGGCACCTATTTCAATCTGGTTCATTAATAAATGACATTTATTTCATTATGTAGATTGGCATATTTGCAATTACGCATAATGAAGTCCATGAATGTGTGTAATAGTCATCAGATTATGATGAGATCATAATAATGAGACTGATCACTTATAAACACATATTCTCAATTGTTCCTAGTCCTAGGTGTAGACACCCATTTTTCCATTCCATAGACCGATTTGAGCTTTATTTAACGGGCCTTTGTGTTCATCTTTTTGTCATTTCCCGCTCATTTGGAATCCTTGAAATTTAATTTCTTTTTGTCAAAAAGTTTTGTCACAAAACATTCATTTTTCAAAAAAGTGCATGATTTCAAAACTTTTATCTCATTTGGATTTTTAAAAAAATTATTTTTAATTTTTTTAAAAAACTTTTGTCAAGTCCATCAAGTGGCCGGAGTGCTGGCCGTCTGATCCTTCAGATGGCCAGACCTGTGGCCTTCTGATGTTCAGACGGCCAGAAAGTTGGCCGTCTGATCATTCAGATGGCCAAGTTGCTGGCCTTCTGAACATCCTTCAGACGGCCACCTTGCTGGCCGTCTGAGTTCAGACGGCCAGGTTGTTTGCCTTCTGAGTTCAGACGGCCAGGTTGTTGGCCTTCTGAGTTCAGATGGCCAGGTCTCTGGCCGTCTGATCGTCTGATATTCTGTGATTATCCAAATCATTTTTTACGCCTTTCTCTCGGATTTTTGACTATATCTTACGCATTTTCTCACCCTAATGGATTAAGATGAAGATGATTTAGGGCTTAAGTGTCAACTTTTGATTGGTTTTGACTTAGATTTTGTTGAAGAGATCTCTATCCAATCTTCTTTATCCTCATCCATTGGCCCACGAAATGGGGGCTTCCTAGGGTTTTAACTCGACCTCCCTTGCCTATTTAAGCTCTCCTTCACCTTGGGAACGGGGTCAGGAGGGTTCACTAGGAGGAGGATACAATTTTACATCAAAAAAAAGAGAGAAAAGTGTGATTTCAAAGTCTAGCATTAGGTCTCTTCTTTGGAGTTCGTAGGAAGAAAGCAACTATGGAGTCTTGGAGGCTCTAGGAAGGAAGAATGTGCCGTCAATCTTGTACCCATGCAACACTCTCTTCAACGTCAAACAGGGAACCTTACTCTCCTCTCTCATTTTATTATTTTATATCATTCTCTTCATAGTCCCATACATGCATGCACCAGTCTAAGATTTTGTACATGTTTAGATTCCATTTGCACACACACGCACTCATGATTAGGTACCGTAGATCCTTGCTAAGGGGTTTGTTTTGATCTAAAATACCAAAAAATAGGAAGGTGGGTGGCCATAACACTTGGTCACTCATCTTTCTCACCTACACATTCGGTAAGCTCACCTCTAATTGATATATTCATTTTGCTTAATGAACGGATGCTATGCTAATTAAGAGTCTAATGGGTGTTTTAATTTATGGTTAATTTATAGGAAATCAAGGCGTGAGGCCCCGTCTTCTTGGCCGGCCGAGGAGAAGGGAGTGTGGACTACAAATTCCGCTGCACGCGGAGGTCTTGGAGTGTCATTCGCGATCAAGGTAGTCCCTCTGGGTCGAGGTAAAACACCCTGGCAATCACCATTTTAGTTCTTGATGTTTTAGTTCATCAAGTCATTTTGTTCTTTATTTGTTCTTATCATTATCCTAACTTTGGGTTCGTGGCCACGGAGGTCGATCTCCGCTCACCAGTTGAGCGCGGGGTCATCTCCGGCGCCAACAGCCTTCTGGCGATCACGGTGGGACCACTTGTGCCTATCACGCTATTTTTTTTATTTATTTCCTGCAAATATTTTTTTTTTTTAGATTTTTTTTTTTTTAGTTATATTGAGAGCCATCAGAAGGCCAAATTGCTGGCCTTCTGAAGGATTAGAAGGCCAAACTGCTGGCCTTCAGAAGGTTCAGACTGCCAAATTGCTGGCCTTCTGAAGCAACAGACGGCCAGGGGGGTGGCTGCCTGAACTGTCAGACGGCCAGGTAAGTGGCCTTCTGATCTGTCAGACGGACATCGATTTGGCCGCCAGGTGGGTCCTGTTCAGAATTGTTTTAGTAATATTTTTCTTGATCCTTGATGTTTTAAGGTTCTTTTTTGATGTGATTTACATTTAATACTCTTTTTTTGGGGGGTTGGCGGAAGAGCCTCTGCACATTTTTCTAAGAAAGACTCTCTTTTGGATTAACTCTCTATTTGGGGATTCCCGCCTGAGCAGAAAAGTAGTTCAAATAGAGAACCTCCGTTAGTCTCTGTACACCGTGAATTCCTGTACGGTGACCGAGCTGGTTGTACCTTGAGTAAGTCCTATTAGAACCTTGGGATTGAGACGAGTGTATATTTTTAGCCTAAAATTGAACATTCAATAGGAAATCTCTTTTTAAGAGTGTGCTACTAAGTCTCAAAACACAAAGTACACAGGCCTGAACTATAAATTAACATTCTTTGCTTGTTCAACTTGTTTGCAACACAAAGGAAAATAAACACCATGTTTTCAAATCCTATGTTCCAAGGGGAATTTCCTTTTGAGACAGAAGACATGAGAGCCAGTACATATGTAGGTATGCTCAACACACATCAAGGGGAGGCCTCACGTCATGAGGATCCAGACGAAGTCTCCTCCCATGGAGGGGATGAACCAGTTAGTCTCAAAGTTGGAAGTTCGGCGATACAAAATCCTAGTGATGATGCTGACTTAATCAAGGTGCTGGCAAGGTACACACCTGAGCAACTGATCTAGATCGCCTCAAAAGGCAAGACTTCAATCAGTCATCCCGCCTTTCCAGATCTATCCCGCACACCTTATTAGGCATCTTCAAACAGAGCTCCCCACAAGACTCAATTGGAAACTAATACAAATGCTTCAGTGCCACCCATTTTTCCTGTTGCAGCCACACCCTGGCAACCAATCTCTCCAATCCCAACTACATCAAAACCAGTTGGACCTCCAGAGTATATTTCTAAGCAGGAAATAGAGCCTTACCTCAGAAAATTACTTGCTAAATCATTAACAATTTCTAAGCCATATTCCTTAGTTGAATACTGCAAATTTCCCCCAGCATATTTTCCACCTGGATTTAAGCCTCCGAAGTATCGAAAGTATGATGGAAGTACTAACCCACATCACCATCTGTCAGGTTTTCTTATGGATTCACACCAATAGCTATATGACAAAGTGTTGTTGGTCCACCTCTTTTAGAAATCTTTAGAAGGGGAAGCTCTACGTTGGTTTACCTCACTTCCGTCTTCAGATCTGCTCAATTTCGACACTATTTCTGAAAAATTCATTACTCATTTTAGTCACATGACTAATCTGGCTCCTACCCTTTTTGATCTAGTGTCGGAGAAAATGAAACCGGATGAAGATTTCACCCAATTTGCTAATAGATGGAGGGTGATGGCATCAAGAGCTGAAGTTATCATTCCAGAAACTCAGTCAATTACCATGATTGTGAATAATGCAACACCTCAGCTTAAAACCATTCTAATGCTCAGTGAACTCCACACCTTTGCTCAATTGTACAACAGAGCTAGAGTGATACAGACTCAGATCAGAGATTTCACTCTTCCTTCCTTCCTTGACATCCGCCCACGAAATTGGAAGGCGACGCCTATGCCAACCACTGAGGGGGTTACTACCAATGAAAACATCAATGCCTTCAATCAGTCAACCAAAGGGAGACCCATCAATCCTGGTCCTACCACCACTCCTGCCAGCAATCCTCGGCAATACTCTACCGTTCCTCTGCCAAACAGTTATGGTAGGCCTGCTCCAAAGAGAACTTCCTACCCCCCACTTCCAAAATCTTTGGGTGATATCTTCTTTACTCTTATGGCTTGCAAAGCCATTCAACTTCCACCACAGAGGGAAGGGATTTCTCCCAATGTGGATACCTCCAAATACTGTCCTTATCGCAGAGCTCCTGGGCATGTCATTCACAATTGCTTTGCATTTAGAGATTGGGTTTATGATATGAACGATGAGGGGTGTATTAATTTGAAAGATGTCAGAATTGTTGTCTCTAATTTGAAAGGAAGGAATCGGGACCTTGGCATAGTTCAAAATCCTCTCCCATATCATCAGAATGTTACGGATCCATCCACATCAGGACATGAACAAGAAGAGAAAGTCAACACCTTCACAATTGGTCAAGAGTCTCGGGTAATCCAAAGAGAACAATTTTGGGGGTATGAAGGAGGACCACTAGTTCGAGAATATGGGGAACATGAAGAAGATCGTTGTGAAAAGATGGAAATGAGTGTGGGAGTTATCCAGGAAGTAGGAAGGCACTTAGTGCTCCTCTGGCCTAAGAAAAAACATGTTCCAACCACACCATCAGGTCATGATCCTTCGTTGAGTTTCTTGACTCAAACCACATCCTCACTCATGACTCCTAATCACTTCTATCCACTTCAATTAATCACACCAAGTTCTAAAGAAGTCAGTACTCCCATTGAAAACACCATGAATCTTTCACTCAAGAATAGGATAGTTCCACGACCTTCCAGGATGCCTGAGTCTCAAGAGGAGTCCAACACTCAATCAAACTCCACGTCTACAGAATATGACATTCTCTAACATCTTGAGAAGACCCTATCAAGGATCTCTATTTTGGAGTTAATTAAAAGATCTCCCTTACACTAGGAAACACTTCTCAAATTCCTCCAAAAGGTCATGGTGAGTGAGGATCTTCCAGCTAATGATGTCTCCCATGCCATTCTTTCTATCACTTAGGGGCAACCAATGATCACTTTTTCCAATGAAGATTTGGCTGCTCCCAAACACCGTTCTTTACCCTTACTACTTACCATTACACTAAATGAGATAAAGGTAGACTCTACTCTGATTGACACTGGGCATCCATCAATGTTTTCCCGATGAAGACATTGACCCAAATTGGAGTAAAGGAAGAAGAGTTGGTAAGGGTTTCAACCACCATTTCAGCCTATGACAACTCCAAATGGACTTCCCCTTGAAAAATCATTCTCCAAGTCGGAGTTGGGCCGATAGTCATGCCTTCAGAGTTCTTCATTTTAGATGTTGAATCAACCTACAAGCTAATTTTGGGAAGACCTTGGATAGAGCAGACAGTGGGAATCCCATCTACAGCACATCAATGTTACAAATTCCCATTTAAAGGAAAAATAGTGAAGATCAAAAGCACCCCTATAGTGGAAATGTTGGAGACGATAACCACAGAACAACTTCCCTCCATGACCATCATTGAGAGGAAAAATGACGAGACTTTGTCCACAGTTAATTCGGCTCAGTTTGGAAAAGAAGTTGGGACAGCTATTGCTTCATTACCACTCAGGAAGGAGACTAAAGTGGACAGAGAAAGAAAGGGTTGGCAAATGATGATAAAGATGGGATATCATCCAGGAAGAGGATTAGGAAAGGAAGAGCAAGGAATGAGACAGCCCATCGAGGATGAAGAAAATTTCAATGGAGTAGGATTGGGGTATCTGTACAGAGATGAATATTGGCAACCCTTGGATTGGATGCTCTGGGAACACTTTACCTCAGGGACCACTGGATTTCAAGAAGAAGAGAAGATGATATATCAGGTGAGGGTCAATCTGTCTGATGAGAGTGACAAAGAAGAAGTGGAAGAAGAACTAGGACTCTAGGCATTATTTTGTCTACAGATTCTAAAAGAAGAGTCTCCCTTACAGCTAGGAATAGGAATATTCTTAGCCCATCAACATCATAGTCCCCTCACTTTCATTCCATTCTTGTTTCACCCTCCAATCCCTCCACTCATCACTCTTCCAATACTAGAATCTCCCCAACATTGTTTCTCATTCATCACTTCTGATCATGAAAAAAAAACGCCCATTTTGAAAGGAGAAAATGCCAAATCACTCTGGAAGAACCTTCATACAGGGAGAATGAATGTACAGAGAGTTTCCTTGTTCAAGGGACCTCTCTTTCCCATCAGCTGAATTCATCAATCATCCACCCGCTTGTACATAGTAATTTAGGAATAGGAATAGGGATAGGAATAGGTTCAGAATGCACCTCTTCAGGTCCACACCATAGGAAAAGGAAAGGAAGAGAAGTTCCTAGATGCTTTGTTTTAGAGTTGGCACATAGATGTGGAAGTTTAATCCAAGAGTCCACTTTCTCACAGGAAGATTGCATCAATATAATTGAAAATGAGAAAGTCACAGAATGTTTGGAATCTGATGGACTTGGGGTGTATCTGTTAGAAGTGGGAGAAATTAATGAGCAGGAAGAATCTGAGGATGAAGAGGATTCGATAACTCCTTATGTAAGTGGGACAAAGAGATTTGATGAGCCAACAGCTGTAGTTGATGAGCCAACCAAGGAAGTTAATCTTGGCACAGAGGAAGATCCTAAGATAATCCTTATTAGTGCAAATTTGAGTGCCAAAGAAGAAGCTGAGATAACAACTGTGTTAAAGGAATATCCGGATGGTTTCGCTTGGTCTTATAAGGATATGCCAGGACTAGATACGTCCTTAGTGGAGCACCGGCTAGTCCTAAAATCTGATGCTAAGCCTGTTAAACAAAAATTGAGAAGACTCCATTCAAAATTGGCTCTGAAAGTCAAGGAGGAAGTTGATAAACTCCACAAAGCAAAATTCATCAGAGTTGTTCTCTATGTTCAGTGGGTAGCAAACATCGTCCCAGTGATGAAAAAGGACGGTAAGGTCAGGGTGTGCATAGATTTTAGAGATTTGAACCAAGCCTGTCTCAAGGATGATTTCCCACTCTCACACATAGATGTCCTGATAGATAATACCGCGGGCTACGAGATGCTTTCATTCATGGATGGCTTTTCAGGATACAACCAGTTCAGATTAGCTGAGGAAGATCAAGAGAAGACATCTTTCACCACCCCATGGGGAACTTATTGTTATGTCGTGATGCCTTTTGGGTTGAAGAACGCAGGGGCAACATATCAAAGGGCTATGATGGCCATTTTTCACGACATGATGCATGTGGATATGGAGGTGTATGTAGATGATGTCTTGATAAAATCAAGGACTCGAGAAGATCACTCTAAAATCTTGAGAAAGGTCTTGCAAAGGTCAAGGAAACACCAACTGAAAATGAATCCTAAGAAATGTGTGTTCGAAGTATCATCGGAAAAGCTATTAGGATTCATTGTAGGCAAGAGAGGAATAGAGATAGATCCTAACAAGACCAAAGCCATTTCTGAAATGCTACCTCCCAAGAATATCAAACAAGTTCGAGGACTTATTGGAACATTGCAGTTCATTCGGAGGTTTATTTCGCAACATTCACAGACGTGCAATCCATTCTACGAACTGCTGAAGGGAGGGGTGAAATTTGATTGGAATGTGAAATGTCAGAAGGCTTTTGATGAATTAAAAAGCTATTTACAAAGTTCTCCAGTCCTGATGCCCCCAGTGGCGGGATGTCCCTTACTGCTCTATATTTCTACTACTGACGATTCTGTTGGAGCAGTATTGGCCCAATATGACGACGAGAAGAAAGAAAGGGCGGTGTATTACCTCTCTAAATTATTCAATGAAGCAGAAAAGAAATACACTACCATGGAAAGGACGTGTGCAACTCTCGTCTGGGTAGCTCAGAAGCTCAAGCATTATTTTCTTGCTCATGAGGTAAAGCTTCTGGCTAGGATGGACCCGATCAAGTATCTCTTGGAAAAGCCAGTATTGATGGATCGTTTTGTTAGATGGCAAAGTTTCTTAAATCAATTTGATATAACATATGTGAATCAGAAAGCCATCAAAGGACAAGCCATTGCAGAACATCTAGCATATCACCCCTTACCAATCTTTTCTCCTGTCGAAACTGAGTTTCCCAATGAAGAGTTGAGATCTTTAGTGGATGATAGTCCATCTTGGGTTCTCTATTTCGATAGTGCTCTCAACTCTAAAGGTAATGGAATACGGACAGTCTTATTGTCACCTGAAGGAGTGAGCATCCCTCAGGCTCGACAATTAACATTTCCTACTACTAACAATATAACGGAATATGAAGCACTCCTAACAGGACTGAAGATGGCAGTAATGCTTGGAGTCAAAGAGCTGCGCATCATTGGTGATTCTCAACTAATCCTTAGACAAGTTCTTTACAAGTACAGGACCAAAGATCCCAAGTTAAAGCCATATCAAGAGTTGGTGAAAAGTGTAGCCCGTCGATTTAGAAAACTCACATATGTTCATACCCCAAGATCCCAGAACATTCTAGCAGATGCACTTGCTTCGCTATCTTCTTCCTTAGAATTTCTACCAGGCAAATCATCTGAAACAATCTTGATCTAGAAAATGAACTTTTCCTCTCTCTCTGACCCTAGGTTCCTGCAATTCCTTAAGCCTCCTTATGAAGAAGTCTCAATACTAGAGGTGTCCTATGTAGAGCCAATGGTGGACTTTGATGATAGGAACCCTTGGTATTTTGATATTGAGAATTACCCAGAATATGCCACATCTTAGGATCGAAAGGCAATCCATTGGGTGGCACAGAGGTACAGAATTCTAGGAGGTGTACTGCACAAGAAGTCACTTAGCGGAGTATTTCTTTGTTGCTTAGATGAAATAGAGGCTAAACAAGTGATCGAAGCTGCTCACGCTAGTGAATGTGGCGGCCATGTCAATGGCTGCTCACTAGCTCAGAAACTCCTCAAACTCTGTTACTGGCCCACCATGGAGGAAGATTGTAACATCTTCGTTTGGCATTGTGTGAAGTGTCAGCTTTACGCCAACAAAATTCATGCTCCCTCCTCATCTCTTCACCCAATGATCACTCTGTGGCCCTTTGCCATGTGGGCATTTGATGTTGTTGGACCCTTGGAAGACAGAACTGGAGAAATCAAGAAGAAGTCCTTCATCCTCACTGCTACAAAATACTTCACAAAATAGGCTGAAGCAGAAGCCTTCTTCGAGATCAAAGCCTCAACAGTGATCAAGTTCATTAAGCGCAACACTTTGGCCAGGTTCGGAACCCCAAGGGACATCGTCACCGACAATGGACCGCAATTCGTCGCCCAAGAATTTTACGAAATGTGCAGTAAGTTCGGCATTCAATTGCATCATTCATCTCCATATTATCCACAAAGTAATGGCTAGGCGGAAGCAACAAACAAAACCCTCATCATAATCATAAAGAAAACTTGCAAATCACATAATTTCACAGATTGGCTAGAACGTTTAGTGGATGTACTATGGGCATATCACACCCCGATCCGAACTCCTACTGGTCAAACCCCTTTTGCTCTCACATTCGGATCAGAGGCGGTACTTCCATACGAGATCCGTATCCCCTCACTAGGAGTACAATTGGGCCAGAATTTAGATTCCGATGGACATCGGGAAGCTTTGTTGACCCAATTGGAACTCTTAGATGAAAAGCGGATGATTGCTGCCGATCACGCTAAAGTTTATCGTCAAAGAATTGCAAGATTTTATGCCAAAAAGGTAATTGAACGTGAATTTGAAGTGGGAGAGATGGTCCTAAAACGAAAATTCATAAAATCTTATGGACCAAGAAATAAGTTGCTTGAAAATTGGGAAGGGCCATTTGTGGTTAAAGAGGTGTATCCTGGGAACGCATATAAATTGGTAAATGAGCAGGGGTAAGAGTTATCTCATCCATGGAATGGTGTTTACCTGAAGAAGTTCTACTCTTAGGTCATTCATCTTTTGTTTCAAATAGGAATAGGATAGTCGGCATGATGATATGACCAATGGCGCTTAAGGTTAGATTTTCATAAATTGGCTCTATTTCTTTATGACCAGTGGGGAAGTACTTACACACACTCATGCCTATCATTAAGGAGTAAATAACGGACTAGTCAAAGAGAATGGAAACCAAGCTTAGAAGGAGATAGAACACCCTTTTTTCCTCATATTCGGCCAAAGTCAGGGGACCGTGGCCTCATGGGAGGACTCCCGAGTCCGTCCGCGCCGCCTTAGTAGGAGGAAGTCAAACAAAGAAATCAAAAGCGAAAGCCACATCAAAGGCAAAAAAAAAAAAAAAAAAGGAAGCAAAAGCCTCCAGACCAAATGTCAAGTCGATAAAAGGAGGCAAATTGTAACGACCCGCCACCCTATAATCGGGGATCCGATTACTAAATGGGTACCGAATCATTAATTTTGGGACCAAACCAGGATCTAGTGAGTCTGGGAAATAAATAATAAACTAAGCTAAACATTCACATCGCATTGAATTGAAATAAAAGTGCAGGAATTAAAATTATTACAATGCGACTCGATACAGCAAATAATTACATTCTCCAACAGAAGGAAATAATTAAACATACAGGCCAAAGATAAATAACAACTACATCGGGGCATACCCCGGAACAACTGCTGAAGACACACTACACCCGGCCGCACGCGCCGCTCTAAGTCTGCTGGGAGTCCTCACCTGAAAACCGCAGGGGTGAGTCTCAAGACAAGACTCAGTAGGGATCCTTCGATCCCCACTGCCCACACACACACCCACAAGTGTAAAGTACAGCTAACAGTAAAGTAACAAGTGTAGTGGCAGGTACGATATCTAATTCTCTACGTGAGAACACATGCGGTCGAAATATAATAATTATGCACATTCTAAGCCAATCGTTAGAAAACCCACAACTGCCGTCTCGATAGAACTCGCCGACCGTACAAACAACGGTGGGAAAAACCTCGACCCGCTGAGACCAAGGAGTAGCCCCTCGGATAGCACGCTCGCTACTCCGGCCCAACCGGCTCAGGTGACTACCCCTTCCCTCAGCATGAGTGACTCTCCGAATGTACCACTCCCACACCAGTACTAGCTGACCCCGGGGTTCACCAGGTGACCCTCTCTCACTAGGCGTCACCCCGCCCACGCCCCCACCGGCGCTGTGCTCACGCCCCCACCAGCACAGGGTGATAAATCGCTACAATGTCACTCCAGGTCCACAGTAACACAAAACCTCCAAAACTCAGCACTGTACGATCCGGTCACGTGAAAAGTCCGCGATCGTATAACACACATGGAACCATCCGATCGTGAGGAATCCGTCCTTATCGGGTGCACTAAAACATGTGTAAACTATCTATCTAGCAATGTGAACACGTTTTACTGGCATGCATTAGTGAGATTCTGTCTTGAATCGCGTCGACCCAGGTGGACGCCATTCAAGCTCCATGTACAGGTTCCTATAAATCAGTCTTCAGAATCTGGCCTTAAAAGGCGTCGACCCTCATGGTCGCCTTTCAAAAGGCGTCGACATCCCCAGACGTCTTTCAACACGAAAATCCGGAATTCCCAAGGCCTTAACCAGGGTATTTCTGTGTTTAAAACGCGTCATGGATGCCCGACGCCGTTCAAAAACGCGTCGTTTACCCATGACGTCTTTCATCCACAGAAATTCCAACCGGGCAGACTGTCTGTCAGTCAAATCCTGTCTAAAAAGGCGTCGTGATGGCCCGACGCCCTTCAAAAAGGCGTCGTCCATGCACGACGTCTTTCAAGCCCAGGAACCAGGAACGCCCTAAACCCGAGGGCTCCCTTCCCACTTCCAAATAACCCCGAAAATCATTCAAACTGGAGGGAAACGAAGAGCAAGACAATTCCTAGGCAAACACCCCCATAGAATTCCTAAACATGCTCATTCTAACCCCCAAAACCGAAGATCTACCACATGCATATTGAGGAAAACGTGATCTTAAACACAGTGCGATGGGGAACGTCACCCTACCGGACCCTCGAACGCCTCCGAGCTTCAAGCCGTCCGCCTGTCTCGCCCCACGCCGCCGCCGGTACCGCCGAGGTCGTCCTAGCCCCACCGTGACGTCGGCCGCCGTCCGGAGAGTAGAACGCCGCAGTGGAAGTGGAGGTGGTAGGGGTAGGAGCCAGGTAGAGGATGGAGTGGAGGGAGAGGCGAAATGGTGTAAGGAAAAGAGGGAGGAGGAGGATCGCCGCCGAGTTCGCCGGAGGGAAAGAGAGGAAGGGAGAAGGAGAAAATGAGGGAAAGAAGGAGGGCTCGCGGGGTTAACCAGAGGCTGGCTAAAACGCGTCGACATGCACGGACGCCAATCAGGTGACATGACGGCTGCTCTGACAAGATTCTGAAACGCGTCGACCTTCACAGACGCCGTTCAGACAACTTGTCAGGGCCGTACTCTGACACACCCAGAGTCTCAGTCTAAAAGGCGTCGACCCACATGGACGCCGTTCAGACGACCTGACAGGGCCGTACTCTCGCGGCCCAAAGTCAGTCCACGTGGCACCCACGTGGCAGAACCTGAAACGCGTCTGCCATGGTGGACGCCGTTCAAACCGCGTCTCGCGGGCTCGACGCGAAACAACACAGAGTTCCAGACCCCACTAGGGCCAGGACTACAGGGTCCGACCCCGAAAACCGAATCCGAAAACCTCAGTCCTTACACAAATGAAGAAAAGGCCTACCAAGTCGAATCTCAAAATAAGGCCACAAAGAAAAGAAAAGAAAAAGAAAAAAAGATCGAATCCCAACAGGCAATCGGGTGGAGGAAGGATAATCCCTGAGGTCATCTAACCCTCTCAAGCAGCTTCTCTATTCGTTCTTTTTATTTTTTGGATGTTCTCTCTTCTTCTTAGTTAAGTTAAAGTGAACTAAGATTCAAAGGTTAAATGGAATTAATAACATGGCGAATTTAATTGTCACACTTCCCCAAACCAAACCCTCTTAGAAAAGAAAAGGTTTGTGAAGTCTAGTCAAAAGTTCTTTTGATTTGTGTACCATGCCGATTTTAGAGTCTGTCAATTTCCCTTCTTGGGCTTAGGTCAACGCAAGCGGTTTACCAAATAGTACGACG
Source organism: Zantedeschia hybrid cultivar (assembly GCA_030544215.1). Lineage (NCBI taxonomy): Eukaryota > Viridiplantae > Streptophyta > Magnoliopsida > Alismatales > Araceae > Zantedeschia > Zantedeschia hybrid cultivar. The sequence continues at coordinate 15,008,528 of JARZZO010000013.1, forward strand.
CCGCTAATTTCGGGTTAGCGTCGCGTGGTTGGCCATTAGGGTTCCAGGATGGTCCATCATTTACTACCTAAGCTGTGAGGAAAGAGACCCGAGTCGGGCAAATCATTTACTGTTGATATGTTTTTTAGAAGAATCTATTGGTCGGGAGTAGTTGAGAGCTAGAGCATGGTATGACGGTATTGTCATCAGTCTAAGACTTAACCAGGTGGATTCTGGTCGAGGACTATTAACGACCTAAATCGGCTTAGGTATGCACATAGGACGCCTAGGGAGTTCAGCAAGGGACGTTTCAAAATCCAAAAAATCACATATTTCAAAAATCCAAAAATAAAAAAATCACATATTCAAAATCCAACAAAAATCACATATTTTAAAATCCAAAAAAAAATATTCACATATGTCAAAATCCAAAAAAAAAAAAAAACACATATGCATCTGTATGAATGCCTGACATTTTGTACATATAAGTTGCATATGCATGATTGCATGCCGCATATTTTTTTATTTCCTTATGTCTGTTTAATAAGACAAGGCCCCTTGACTCGTCGCCAAGGCTAGAATGGTATTCATCTTTTGAGCAAGGGGCTAAAATAAACTATGAAAATAACATTCTTTCTCGGTGGTGTTGTGCAGGAACAAGCAATGAATAAAAAGCAAAAAAAAAAAAAAAAAAAAACATCAAACCATCAGACGGCCACATCGATGGCCTTCTGATGCTTCAGACGGCCACCAATCTAGCCTTCTGATGGAACCTTCAGATGGCCTTCTGATGCTTCAGATGGCTACCAGTCTGGCCTTCTGATGGAACCATCAGACGGCTAGATAGATGGCCTTCTGATGCATCAGACGGCCACCAATTTGGCTTTCTCACAAAATATTTCATAAAAATTGTAAAAAAAAAAAAATCTAAAAAATCTAAAAAATAGAAAAAATTAGTAAAATGTGTACTTCATACTTTATTGCTGATATAATGATTCTAACATCTAATTTTGCAGGAAGAAAAAGATTGAAGAGTCTGCATTAGTTTAGGAAAACTGGAGGCTAATAACTTAAGGCACATAAATCCGGAGTTCCCCTTTAACAAAAATGATGACGGATTTACGAGGTTTAATTTATTTGAACAGCTTAGAATAAATCCTCCAGTGTCTTGCATTAGATAGATTTTTTATTTTAAACCTAGCATGCATCATCCATTCTTTCAGCATATCATTACAGAGGAGAGTAGGGTCCTATCGCACTGTGTCTTGATCATCCAATGTTAGAATCTTTTATCGTCTGCATAATGTTTTGATTAAGTCTTGGAATACTTGTCATCCCTTAAACTCCTTCGACCGGACAGACGTCTCATTGTGTGTCGGAGACTTGTGGCAATTGCCAGAGGACCTCCTGGGTTGTTGTTTATGGGTACACAATTCTTTCCCTTCATCATTTTTAGCTTGCATCGCCATTCTTGTCAAACTTTTAGCAGGTTCCATTTCGGGTGGAGTGATCCAAAATAGGGTGTAGTGTCCGTACCATCCACTTATCAGTCCGTCGTGCTCCCCTGCAAAGAGGATGCCACGAAGGGGTAGCTGTAGACACCCATTTTTGGTCCATTCTATAGACCGATTTGAGCTTTATTGTGTTAACGGGACTTTGTGTTGATCTTTTTGTCATTTCCCGCTCATTTGGACTCCTTGAAATTTAATTTCTTTTTGTTAAAAAGTTTTGTCACAAAACATTCATTTTTCAAAAAAGTGCATGATTTCAAAACTTTTATCTCATTTGGATTTTAAAAATATTTATTTTAAAAAAAATTTTAAAACTTTTGTCAAGTCCATCAGGTGGCCAGAGTGTTGGCCGTTTGATCCTTCAGACGGCCAGACTTGTGGCCTTCTGATGTTCAGACGGCCAGAAAGCTGGCCGTCTGATCATTCAAACGGCCAGGTTGCTGGCCTTCTGAACATCCTTCAGACGGTCACCTTCCTGGCCGTCTGAGTTCAGACGGCCAGGTTTCTGGCCTTCTGAGTTCAGACGGCCAGGTCTCTGGCCGTCTGATCGTCTGGTTTTCTGTGATTATCCAAATCATTTTTTACGCCTTTCTCTCAGATTTTTGACCATATCTTTCGCATTTTCTCACCCTAATGGATTAAGATGAAGATGATTTAGGGCTTAAGTGTCAACTTTTGATTGGTTTTGACTTAGATTTTGTTGAAGAGATCTCTATCCAATCTTCTTTATCCTCATCCATTGGCCCACGAAATGGGGGCTTCCTAGGTTTTTAACTCGACCTCCCTTGCCTATTTAAGCTCTCCTTCACCTTGGGAACGGGGCCAGGAGGGTTCACTAGGAGGAGGATACAATTTTACATCAAAAAAAAGAGAGAAAAGTGTGATTTCAAAGTCTAGCATTAGGTCTCTTCTTTGGAGTTCGTAGGAAGAAAGCAACTATGGAGTCTTGGAGGCTCTAGGAAGGAAGAATGTGCCGTCAATCTTGTGCCCGTGCAACACTCTCTTCAACGTCAAACAGGGAACCTTACTCTCCTCTCTCATTTTATTATTTTATATCATTCTCTTCATAGTCCCATACATGCATGCACCAGTCTAGGATTTTGTCCATGTTTAGATTCCATTTGCATACACACGCACTCATGATTAGGTACCTTAGATCCTTGCTAAGGGGTTTATTTTGATCTAAAATACCAAAAAATAGGAAGGTGGGTGGCCATAACACTTGGTCACTCATCCTTCTCACCTACACATTCGGTAAGCTCACCTCTAATTGATATATTCATTTTGCTTAATAAACGGATGCTATGCTAATTAAGAGTCTAATGGGTGTTTTAATTTATGGTTAATTTGCAGGAAATCAAGGCGTGAGGCCCTGTCTTCTTGGCCGGCCGAGGAGAAGGGAGTGTGGACTACAAATTCCCCTACACGCGGAGGTCTTGGAGTGTCATTCATGATCAAGGTAGTCCGTCTGGGTTGAGGTAAAACACCCTGGCGATCACCATTTTAGTTCTTGATGTTTTAGTTCATCAAGTCATTTTGTTCTTTATTTGTTCTTATCGTTATCCTAACACTGGGATCGTGGCCACGGAGGTCGGTCTCCGCTCACCAGTTGAGCGCGGGGTCATCTTCGGCGCTTACATTAGGATGTTACATAAAACATCCGGTAAGACTAGTACAGGTTATTCAAACTCATATGATGAGGGTGACTGATCTCGTTAGTTACTTGTGTGGAGACATAATGAAAAACCTATAGGTGCTCATTAGGGAATGAGTTCACTGAACTGATCCGACATGAATCGTCGAATGGTAATTTACCTGACTGTCAACCAGCTTAATTCATCGTCACAGTTGTGTGGTTGATCCTTGGACTTGAGACACCAAAGACACCCTGTCGGTGGACTTCTGGAATTTCACCTTGACCTACGAATCCCTATTCACGGGATCTTCAATAGTCAAGGATCGGGTCCAGTGGAAGACCTTCGAAGGTGATTGTGTGTTCAATAAAGGATCGTTCTCTCTCAAGTAACTGGAGAGAGAATGCTCTAGAATAGATCTGCAGGAGCCTCTGGCCAGAGCAGAAACAATATCAGAAAAGATGTTTTCGAATATTGTACAGCTGAGTTTGATTCAAGTGACTTGATCATCTAGGGTTTGACATTTGACCATACCATAGGTTAACTCGAGAGCATTGTGCGAACGAAGGAATATAGCCACGCGGTAACTGTGGACGGACAGGTTCCATGAGCAGGTTGCTGAACCCCATTACCTTCCAGTATCATGTGGTGTTGCTTGGCATCTAACTTGATCGGAAGTCCGATCGAATTTACATGAGATGTTACTTCGATTAAGTAATTAATTAAATATTAGATATTAATTAATTACAATAAGTCAATAAAATGTTATTGGACTTAACGGGCTGAAAATCGGACTGGATAATGGGCCTAGAGGGTCACACGCAAATAGATTCTCAGCCGGTGGTCTTTTAGTGGGATTTATATTAAGTCAAGGACTTTTGTGAAAAGTCGCGCCGACTTAATAAATAAGCGCTGTTGAGAAACCCTAAGCCAAGCTCCAAAGTCTCCCCATGCTGGCCGCCATACCTCTCTCTCTCCTCCTCCTCTGGGCGCCCCTCCCGGGGTGCTGGGACACTTCCTGTTTCCGTCGCGCCCACTTCCCTAGAGTCGGGAATTCCCGTTTAGGTGTTTCGAACGTCGTTGCGGCAAGGATTCTTCAGCAAGCGAGCTGATTTGGACGAGGGAGCGAGGACAAACCACTGCGGAGGATCGCGTGGATACCGCTGGAGGCCGGACGTTTGTGCGGCTTGCAGCATCACTTCGACGGAACCGACACGGTCGCGGATTTGAATCCGTGCACGGTAATCTGAATACTTCCCATTTTTCGGTTTATCATTTTTTGTTCCGAATCGGATCTGCGGGCATCGGGCGGGGATTAAATTGATTGCTTCCGCTGCGTTCTTCGCGCCCCGCCCGGATCCCAATACGCCTGGTGTAGACGGCCACTGTGTTGGCCAGCTACCCACCAGACTCATAGTTTTCGACTTTTCATCAATTTTCTTGGGTTTTTTTTAGATTTTTTAAAAAATAAAAAGGATTTTAAACATCTAAAACAACATGATTTTATCGCTTGTGATCTTTGAAACATCTAAACATAGATTTTTATTTCAATACAAATTAAGCATTCAATGGGTTCTCATATCCTACCTACAGAACGTAAAAAACACTCTCCTCTAATGCCTTTCAATCACCTTCTAGTACTTCAAATCTCGATTTTCATGTGATCTAAGGCTTCTCCTGCAACCTCTAAACCTCAAAGAATAACAATATATATATTAGAATCAATTTTCAAAGAGATCAAAATACTTCTCTTTCTCATGAAGAACACCATGTTCTTACCTCTTAAGTTGGGGCTACTTATAAGAGGCCTTATGCACGATCCCAAGGTTCCTTATATTCTCTTTAGCTTTCTAACACTACCTAAATTAAACTCTCAAAGTTTCCAAGTGGAACTCTAATCATAGCTTGCTTAATCAACAAGCTAAAACGTTCTGATTCAAACTCGGAACCCAGATTTTCGCACAGAATTGGCTTTCTCCCTTAAACCCATTCATATTCGACCCAAAATATGGCCAAATTGGATTTTGATCTTTTTGACAAAGTTATAGTATTTTATACTTCTCGTTCCAACCGTATATACCATGTTATTTTTAGACTTTTATGCATGAAGTTATTGCATTCGCAAAATAGTACTTTCTCACAGTTTACAATCCCTAAAATTTGACCAAGTGTTGTAAACTAACTAGTTTCCTAATTAGGACACTAATAGACTTAATGGGCCTAGTTTGAATTCATTATTGACTTACCCATTCTAAAACCATTATTATATCACTAGTTATATATTAATTAGATTTAATTCTTAATAATTAATTAAATAATATAAATGACCTTAATTAAGTCTTCATGGACTCTAATTGGACCTAATTAACTAAATATTAACTAAGTGAGCTTAGTAAATGAAAATCTATAAACGAAATAAAATAGATTCAATGTCTAGGTTATAACATCCTCTCCTTCTTAAAAAAATTTCGTTCTCGAAATTTAAATTAGCATAACTTACCAAATGAATATGGATACTTCTTCCTCATGTCTTCCTCTGTCTTGCAAATAGCTTCCTTTGTAGAACAATGTCGCCATAAAATCTTCACCAGAGGAATTACCTTGGTATGCAATACTTGCTCTTTGTGGTCCAGAATATGAATTGGCTTCTCTTCATAAGATAAGTCCGGTTGTACCTCGAGTGGTTTATACTTAATTACATGAGATGGATCGCAGATGTACTTCTTGCGCATCGACACATGGAGTACTGAATGTGAATTGGCCAATGCGGGTGGCAGAGCCAACTTCTAAGCGACTTCACCCACTCGTTGAAGAATATCGAATGGCCCAATGAATCTAGGACTAGGCTTTCCTTTCCTTCCAAAACGCATCACATCCTTTATGGGAGACACCTTGAGAATCACATGTTCTCCCACTTCAAATGCCAACTCTCGTCTCCTATTGTCTACATAACTCTTCTGTCGGCTCTGAGCAGTAAGTAGCCGTTTCTTGATGATGGCAATCTTTTCCGAACAATCTTGGACAATCTGGAGTCCTAAGAAACTTCTCTCACCAACTTCTGACCAACAGAAGGCGATCTACATGGCCTCCCATAGAGCGCCGCGTATGGTGCCATTCCGATGCTAGAATGATAGCTATTATTATATGCAAACTCTATCAAAGGCAATTGATCATACCAGCTACCCTGCCACTCTAGGCTGTGTTAGTCTTAAGTGGCCTACAAGCCAATCTGACTATGTAAATCTTATTCATATTTATTAATATAATGGCATAATATTCATTGTGTGTAAATCGTATTAATTATCGTCTCATAATGAAGTCCGTGAATATGTGCGATAGTGATCATATTATGATGAGATCATACTAATGAGACTGATCACTTAAACACACATATTCTTAATCGTTCCTAGTAGGAGAATATCCAAGAAGGACATCGGATATCCGGTTAGACTAGTACAGATTACTCATGCTCATATGATGAGGGTGACTGATCTCATAAGTCACTTGTGTGGAGACACTAAGGCGAATCTGTAGGTGCTCATTGGCGAATGAGTTCATTGAACTGATCCGAATGAATCGCTGGATGGTATTGTACCTCACTGTCAACCAACTTGATTCTATTGTCACAGTTGCGTGGATGGTCCTCGGACCTGAGACACCAAGGACACCTTGTCGGTAGACTTATGTGCTTTGACCTTGGTTTATGAATCTCTAACCACGGGATTCTAAACAACCAAGGATTGGGTACAGCGGAATACCGTCAAAGGAAATTATGTGTCAATAAGAAATCATTCGCTCTCGGTAGGATGCGCAGAAGTCCTTGGCCAGGGCGGACGATAATATCGAGAAAGGAGTTTTCCGATATTCATCAGCGGCATCCAATCCAAGTGAGTCAACCGATTAGGGTTTGACAGCACGCCATACCTTGAGTTGATTCGAGAGCATTGTACGAATGAAGGATTATATCCACGCGGTAACTGTCGGCGGAAAGGTTCCAAGAGTAGGTTACTTAACCCCGATACCTTCCGGGTTCACGCGGTGTTGCTTGGCACCCAATGTGAACGGAGGCCCGGTCGAATTCGATGTGCGACATCAATTCGATTGATTAATTAATTAATAAAGAGTTATTAATTGATTAATAAAGTCAGTAAGGAGTTACTGGGCTTATTGGGCTATTAACTGGACTGGTAATTGGGCCTAGAGGGTCACATGCAAATGATTCTCAAGGCGATGGATAAATAAGTAGGTTTTATACAAATTGGGGGTTTTTATGAAAAACCACACGGTTAGTATAAAATGTAGCGAACGGGCTAAGCAGGCCAAGCTGCTGCTAACCCTAGCCGCCCCCTCCTCTGTTTCTCTCTCTCTTTGGCGTCCCAGACAAATTTGGATCCCCAGATCTGCTCCGCCGCTTCTCCGACTCCTGTTTGACGGGAAATCATCCGCGCGTTGCGGCGATCGTTGCGGCGACCGGCGGAGGTTTCGTGACTGAGAAGAATGAGGAACATGAGGATATCCGTCGCTAGGAGGATCGCGTGGACTCCGCTAGAGGCCGGGCGCTTACGCGGCTTGCGGTGTCGCACCGACGGAACCGAACGGTTGCGGATTCGAATCTGCTTACGGTAAGAACTGATTATCCGATAATCTGGTTTTTAGATTTTTTCAAAACGGGAACGGATCTCCGTTTCTTTTTTATTTCCGCTGCATGGAAGATCCAGAGAAACACGAGAACCCAACAGGCTGCACGCTCTCAACATGTCCTCGAACGTCTATATAGTCCTTTCAGGCTGACCATCGGTTTGAGGATGAAAAGTAGAACTAAACTTAAGTTGTGTGCCTAATGCCTCCTGTAGACTCTTCTAGAATCGAGCAGTGAATATGGAATCCCTATCTGAAATAATGGAAACTGGCACACCATATAGTCGAATGATCTCGTCAATGTAAAGTCTAGTCAATTCTTCCAATGACTGAGTCTTGTGAATGGCCAAAAAATGTACAGACTTAGTCAATTGATCTACAATCACCCAAATCATGTCATGCTTCTTCCTTGTATTGCGTAATCCTGTGATGAAATCCATAGTAATACGTTCCCACTTTCACTGCGGGATTTCTATTGACTGCAATGGACCAGCAAGTCTTAGATGTTCTGCCTTCACTTGCTGACATGTCAAGCATTTGAAAACAAAGTCAGCAATACCCTTCTTCATGCCTGACCACCAGAAGTTCTTCTTCAAGTCGCGATACATCTTTGTACTACCTGGATATATGAAAAATTACGACTTGTGGGCTTCAACCATCAGCTCTCTCCGGAGTTCGACATTATTTGGCACACATAACCTATTGTTAAGCTGAATGCCACCATCAAATCCTTGTATAACATCAGGCTTTCCTATCATAGCCTGAATAGCTTGATCTTTCTCCTAAGTATGAATGATTCGAACAATCAGAACAAACCGAACAGTCATATGCATCAAGTACGACCTCTCAACATGAACCTAAGGTGTACCTTCAATAACATCTTCCATAGCCTTCCAGTCAGAGTGCAACTGTAAAGCCATCAACTTTCTGCTTAATGCATCAGCTACCACATTCACCTTGCCTGAGTGATCGTTTAATGTGAAGTCATAATCTTTTTGGAACTCCACCCATCGCCTTTGCCTCAGATTGAGATCATTCGGAGAAAATATATACTTCAGGCTCTTGTGATCAGTGAACACCTCAAACTGTGCTCCATAAAGGTAATGCCGCCAGATTCTCAAAGCATGTACCACAACAGCCATCTCCAAATCATGCGTGGGATAATTTCACTCATGGTCTTTCAGTTGTCTCAATGCATAGGCCACAACCTTTCCATGCTACATAAGTACGCATCCGAGACCCTTTCGTGATGGATCAGTATATACCACAAAGCCATCGATCCCATTCGTTAGGGTGAGTACCGGAGCAGTGGTCAACCTAGTCTATGCTCACACTCTTCTGACCAAATGAATTTAGCACCCTTACGTGTCAATTTGGTCATTGGCGCAGCCAAAAAAGAAAATCCTTTAATAAATCTCCTGTAATACCCAACCAGGCCAAGGAAGCTTCAAATCTCAGCAGCAGTTTTCGGAGCCTCCCACTTCATAACAACCTCCACCTTTGTTGGGTCAACATAAACTCCATCCTTAAAAATAACGTGCCCCAAGAACTAGACTTGCTCCAACCAGAACTCACATTTGCTGAATTTTGCATACAACTGGTGAGTCCTAAGAATCTCCAGAACAATCTTCAAATGTTCCTTGTATGCCTCCTTACTCGGAGAGTAAATCAACACATCATCAATAAAGACAACAACAAACTGGTCAAAGTATGGTTGAAAGACTCGATTAATCAAATCAATGAAAGCAGCAGGGGCATTAGTTAGCCCAAAAGGCATAATCAAGAACTCATAGTGACCGTACATTGTGCGGAAAGCTGTCTTCGGTATGTCTTCATCCTTGATCTTCAACTGATGATAGCATGACCGAAGATAAATCTTAGATAAGACTTTTGCTGCCTGCCACTGATCAAACAAGTCTTCAATCATTGGCAAATGATACTTGTTCTTGATGGTGATCTAATTGATCTTGCGGTAATCAATGTAGAGACGCATCAGCCCATCTTTCTTTCGGACAAATAACACAGGTGCACCCCATGGTGATATACTAGGACATATGAAACCTTTGTCTATAAGTTCGTGTAGTTGTTTCTTTAATTCTGCCAACTCGGCAGGAGCCATTTTGTATGATGCCTTACAAATAGGTGTGGTAGCTGGCATAAGATCAATGGTAAAGTCGATCTCCTGGAGCTGGTGGTAACCCAGGCAGATCATCAGCAAACACATTAGGAAAATTCTGAATCACCTCGATGTCTTGCACCATCTTGGCCGTGTCATCATTAATCACCACACTAGCCAAGAACACCTCACAACCCTGATTGAATAACTTATGTGCTCTTGCTGTAGAGATAAACACCCTTCTAAACTTATTCTTCGAACATTGAAAATAGAAAGTATCTTCTAGTCTAGGACCTAGGAATATCACTCTTTTCCTACAACCGTCTAAAAAGGCATCATACTTTTCTAGTAAGTCTATACCTAATATGTCATCAAAATTCATCATGTCGATGATATAAGCTCCTATAAACATGTATCTACCTTGATTCTATAGTCAGTCAAAGCAGTGATAGCAATCAATCAAATCCTTTACGACTTAGCAAATCTATAGGTGACACATAATCTCTTCTTTACTTGGTTCTTCCCCTTAAAAAGTACGAGGTCAATCATCTTTTCTAAGTCTAATTGTTAGAACTAGCTAAGTATATAATCTATAAATGCATACCCAACTATCCTAACCATATCCTGAAAATCCAATATAACCTAATTAGTCCTTATTTTATTTTTAGAATTTAAACCTACCTTGACTATCCTACTCGAACTTTCAAAATCAATTGTTATAGCTTATGATCAGATAGTAATAGTTAATATTCTCTCATGATTCATATGTTTTGATACAACATTGTTACGCCCCTGATCCGATTCAATCATCTAGACTCACTTTGGATTCAAGTTACGCAACTACAAATTCAAATAGCATGCAAATTGGATATGAATAATGAGAGAAAAATAACCAGAGTAATAAACATATTATTTACTATCAAAGCAATCAAATATAATTTTTATTTGCCAATACCATAATTTCACAAGTGTATAACATCAATACCAGAATCTCAAAGTATATCAAATGTCCATAGGAAATAAAAACACTCAACTCACTAAAGAAATGGAAAAGTACATATATCTCTCTCTATCCCTATTACATCAATCTACTAAGCAAATAAGCAAATCTACCTAGATAACCGTGGAAGTCTTTTAATCCAAAGATTCCCACCAAATCAAAAATCTAACTCTTCCTCCTCAGTAGACTCTAAAAATGTTAATAGGATTTATGAGTATAACTACTTAGTAGGAAATGAGACTCACCAAATGCTGAACAATATAATAGTTGAAAAGTGATGATAATTAATTAATTAGAATTCACAATTCTACATATACCTCAAATAAGAACATGATATAAAACATGGTCACATATAAGTTTACCAGATCATATGTGTTTTCTAATAGCATGATCAAATCGAATAACATATAGCTTGCTTAGTATGATGGACAAATCAAATTCACATATGACTTATCAAATCTACTAGCTATGTAACGAACATATCACATATCGAACTGAACATATCTCATATCAAATTGAGCTTATCACATATCACAGAACAAATGATATGGCATAGTAATCCAACAAATATGATCAAATTATGGCATATGAGCAAATATAGATCATATCAAACATATCATATCAAATGTTAACAGATATACACCCAAACCACAACATAAGGAGTCAAACAAAATAAATACTAAAGCATCTAGGCAAATGATGCAGAAGTCTTGATTACTACGCAGAACCGGAGAGTCTAAGTCCCACCTAACTCCAACATGCTAGGGTGTTACGTATCACCGTCCTCTAATTTTAGTCAGCCAAAAATCAAGATTCCACATGTTTGTCTTCGAATTCCAAACAAAATACCATATCCAATATGGATGCTTATAATGGAATCGGGCCAAATATCTCCTTAAGATGACAATGTCTAAATAAAGTTAAATAATCATGACACAATTATATTAACATAGATCAAATGGTGATAGAAGATAAACAAAGATTTGAAATTTAAATTATCAAAATACTACATATAAGCATAAGTCAAAATATATACTTTTACTTACAAAATAACCACTTAAAAAGGCAAACATAGCCATATAGATGTGAAATCTGAATAAAACTAATGTCAACAGGTTTCTGGATGAAATAATATGCTTCAAAAATATTCTCATAATTTTTGGATAAATAAATATATATTTCAAGTATTAAACCTAATTTTTGAAGCTAAAAATTCAATAAATAGGTCCGAAAATAGCAAAAAAAATTGAAAAATAGCCAAACTTGGTGAACATGACAAACAGGTCAAATGAAATATGTGAACAAAGTTTCATAAATTTTTGGACCTATTTGATATGATTTCGGACTCCCACTTCGAATCCGAAGATTAGATTTTAACAAAATTTCAACAAATGAACAGAGAGGGCAAAATAAATATCAAACGAGGTCATAAAATTCTCAAATTTTACAGAGAGATCAAAGACAATATGACAAACCCAGAAATCCTAAGCTTCATACGGCCAGGCTACTAGCTTCCTGATGGTTAGACGGCCAGAGTGACGGCCAGGTGGTTGGCCGTGCCACCTCTTTCGCTGTCTGATGGCCAAATGTCCATCGACATGGCCGTCTAGTGTAGATGGTCACTATGTTGGCCAGGCACGCACCAGATGCATAGTTTTCAACCTTTCATCAATTTTCTTGGGTTTTTTTAAGATTTTTCTCAATATACAAATGATTTTAAACATCTAAAACAACATGATTTCACAACTTTTGATCTTTGAAATATCAAAACATAGATTTTTATTTTAATTCAAATTAAACATTCAATGGGTTCTCATATCGTACCTTTAGACGCGAAGAACACTCCCCTCTAATGCCTTTCAATCATCTTCTAACACTCCAAAACTCCGTTTTCTTGTGATTTTAGGTTTCTCCCGTGGCCTCTAAACCTCAAAGAATAACAATACGTTTATTATAATCAATTTTAAAGATAATTAAATCGAAATACTTCTCTTTCTCATGAAGAACATTATATTCTTACCTCTTAACTTGGGGCTGCATGTAAGAGGCCTTATGCACGACCCCAAGGACCCTTATATTCTCTTTAGCTTCCTAATACTACCTAAATTAAACTCCCAAAGTTTCCAAGTCGAACTCCAATCATAGCATGCTTAATCAATAAGCTAAAATGTTCCGATTCAAACTCGGAACCCATATTTTCGTACAGATTAGTTTTCTCCCTTAAACCCACTCATATTTGACCCATTATATGACCAAATTAGCTTTTAATCTTTTTAACAAAGTTGTAGTATTTTAGACCCTCTTTCTAACCATATATAGTATGTCATTTTAAGACTTTTGTGCGTTAAGTTATTGCACTCGCACAATAGCACTTTCTTACAATTTATAGTCTCGAAAATTTGACTAAGTTTTGGAAACTAACTAGTTTCCTAATTGAGACACTAATAGACTTAATAGGCCTAGTTTGACTTCATTGTTGACTTACCCATTCTAAACTCATTATTATATCACTAATTATCTATTAATTAGATTTAATTCCTCATAATTAATTAAATAATATAAATGAGTTTAATTAAGTTTTAATGGACTCTAATTAAGCCTAATTAACTAAATATTAACTAAGTGAGCTTAGTAAATCAAATCTATAAACAAAATGAAATGAGGTCAATGTCTAGGTCATAACATTAGGTCAACATCATCACTAGGATTTTGCACTGCTGATCTTCCAACCCTAAGACTAACTGCTTCTTCCTCCTCATGGGAGGAGACTTCATTTGGATCATCATGACGTAAAGCATCCCCTTAATTTGTGTGAAACATACCTATATATGCACTAGCTCTCATATCTTCCGTTTCAAAAGGAAGTTCATCTTCAAACATAGGATTTGAAAACATGTTGTTCATTTTTTTCTGTGTTTTGCAAACAAGTTGAACAAGCAATTATTTTTCCTAAAATGTTAATTTAGAGTTTAGGCTTACGTGCTTTATGTTTTAAAATTCAGCAGTGCACTCTTAAAAGAAAAATGGATTTCCTAGGGAAAGTTTAGCTTCAGGCTAGCTAAAACCTGCATTCATCCCAATCCCAAGGTTCTAATAGGTCTTTCTCCCGTTACAATCAGCTTAGTCACCATGTAGGAATCCACAATGTATGGAGACTAAAGGAGGTTCTCCATTTGAATTAGTTGTCTGCTTAGGTAGGAATCCCCAAACAAAGAATTAATTTAAAAGAGAGAGTGTTTCCTAGTAAAATGTGCAAAGGCTCTTCTACTACTCCAAAAGATGTTTATTAAATCAAAATCACATCAAAAGGAACGTCAAAAAAATAAAGGATTAACAAAATTATCAATTAAACAAGTTGTCCACTTGGCGGCCAAATCGATGGTCGTTTGACAGATTAGATGGCCACCCACCTGGCCGTCTGATGGATTAGGCTGCCACCCCCCTAGAGATCTGATGCTTTAGAAGGCTAGTAGTTTGGCAATATGATGCTTCAAAAGGCCAGTAGTTTGGCCTTCTGATGGCCTTCGCTACAACTTAAAAAAAAACTTCAAAAATAAACTGTTAGTGCGAAATAAAGAGGCGTGATGGGCACAAGTGGTCCCACCATGATCGCCAGAGAGGCTGTAGGCATCGGAAATGACCCCGCGCTCAACTGGTGAGCGGAGACCGATCCCCATAGCTACGAACCTGGGATAAGAATAATGAAAAATGATAATGGAATATCTAAATGAAAGGTATGGAAATTAGTGTACTAAGATATGAAAGAACAACAAATAGTGATTGCCAGGATGTTTTACTTTGACCCAGAGGAACTACTTTGATCGCGAGTGGCACTCCAAGACCTCTTCGTGTGTAGCGGAGTTTGTGGTCCACACTCCCTTCCCCTCAGTCGGCCAAGGAGACGGGGCCTCGCGGCTCGATTTTCTGCAAATTAACCACAAAATAAAACACCCATTAAACTCTTAATTAGTATAGTATCCATTCATTAAGCCAAAAATATCCCAATTGGAGGTGAGCTTACCGAATGTGTAGGTGAGAAGGATGAGTGACTAAGTGTTATGGCCACCCACCTTTCCATTCTTGGTGTTTTAGATCAAAATAAACCCCTTAGCAGCGACCTAAGGTACCTAATCATGAGTGTATATGTGTGCAAAAGTGATCTAAATATGAATGAAATCCTAGAATGTGTGCATGCATATGAAGGGCTATGACAAAATGATAAAAAGAGAAATGAGAGAGGAGAGTAGGGTTCCCCTTTGACACTGAAGAGAGGGCTGCGTGAGCACGAGGTTTGTGGTGTGTTCCTCCTTCCTAGAGCCTTTAAGACTCCACGGTTGTCCCTTCCCATGAGCTACAAGAGAGAGGTCTAGTGTTAGACTATGAAGTCACTCTTTCGCTCTCCCTTTTGATGGAAAATGATGCCCTAACCCTAGAGGACCCTCCTAGCCTAGCCCTAAGGTGGAAGATATACTAAATAGGTTAAGGGGGCCGAGCTAAAACCATAGGAACTCCCTCCCTCGTGAACGAATGGATGAGGATGGGGAAGAGGGCTTCTAAACAAATCCTAACCCAAAATCCAATAAAAAACCGCCGCCTAAGTCCAAAATCAACTCTTTCCCAATCCATTAGAGTAAGATAATGCGGAGGAAATAGTCAAAAATCTAAAAGAATAGCGCACGTGAAGATTGGGGGAAATTTTGTAACAGATCTATCAGACGGCTAGGTAGGTGGCCATCTGATGCATTAGTCGGCCACGTACCTGACCGTCTGATGCATCAGACGGCCATCGATCTGGCCTTATGATACATCTGACCCAAAAGGTTTAGAAACTTAAAAAAATGTTGAAGTAAAAGGCAAATGCGTCTAAAAGATTTTAAAATTGAATTTTTTAAAAGTCCAAATGCATTAAAAACTGAAATGAAGGACTTCAAAATAGTAAAAAAGGATTTTGAAATCATACACTTTTGAAATATGGAAGTTATGTGATAAGTGCATCAACGGCTAACACTTTGGCTTTCTAATGCATCAGACGGCTATCGGTTTGGCCTTCTGATGCACTAATTGAGGATGACTAAAAAGTGTAAAAAGTTAAAATTTAAGTTTTGAAAGGTCCAAATGAGTGGGAAACGGACAAAATGGGTCAACATAAAGGCTCGTTAATACGAATAAAGTCCAAATCGGTCTGCGGAATGGGCCAAAATTGGGTGTCTACGACGCTCCTTATATTCTAAAAACTAATCACAAAATAAGACACCAATTAGACTTATGATTAGTGTAGAATCTATATTTTGAATCAAAAAATGCCCTAATTGGAGGTGAGCTTACCGCTTGTGTAGGTGAGAAGGATGGATGACCAAGTGCTATGACTACTCACCTTCTCGTTTTTGGTGTTTTGCATCAAGTAAAGCCCCTTAGCACAAGTTCTAAGGTGCCCTAAACATGAATCTAAGCGTGTGCAAAGTGATTTAAACAAGTGAACCTAACTTAAGTGCATGTAATGAAATGGAAGAAAGATGTAAATGAAATAAGAGTAAAAGAGGAGGGTAGGGCCCCGCTTTTGAGGCCAAAGAGAGGGCTGCGGGGATATTAAGTTGATGAAGAGCTTCCTCCTTCTAAGAACCTCCTAGACATCATGTTTACCTTTTCCCACGAGCTCCAAGAGAGGGATGTAGTGTAGGCCATAGATTAACTCTCTCTTTCTCTCTCTCGGTGAAGAATGGAACTCTAACCCTAATGGACCCTCTTAGCCTCGCTCCTAGGATGGAAGAGACCTTAAATAAGGCCTAGGTTCGAAATTAAAACCCTGGAAAATCCTCTCCTCGCGAACAGATGGATTGGAAAGAAAGAGAGTGAAAGAAGGGCCTCCCAACAAAACCTTAGCCCAAAGCCAATCAAAACGTGTTATGTTAGCCCTAAATCAACTTCTTTCCAACTCCTTATAGCTGAGGAGGTGGAAGAAATGGTCAAGAAACCCATCAAAAGTGCACACATGCAAAATGTGGAAGTTCTGTAACAAATCCGTTAGACGACTAGGAGGTGTTCGTTGATGCAGCAGACAGCCAACCCTCGGTAGGTCAAGGAAGTTGGTGACCTGATGATAGGAGACCGAGACCTCGGTGAATGGCGGCGATAACTATAATGGTCCTAAGGTTGCGAAATTCCTTGTCAGGTAAGTTCCAACTCATACGAAAGGCGTAACAATCTGGACATTGTCTCGGAGAGAGACTCGGTGAAATAGACATGTCTGTGAGGATGCCGGCTACCTACACTTGGCCAGAAAGACCTTATGAAACTTTATTGTTCTCTGGGATTGGTTTTGGGCTTTTGGCCTCTGGTGCATTAATGGCCAACACCTTGGTCGTCTGATGCCTTCGTCAAGGAAGGTAAAAATGTTAAAAATGTGGTTTTAAAAAGTCCAAATGAGCTAGAAAAAAATAAAATAGGTCAAAATAAAGGCTCGTTAACACAATTAAAGTTCAAAATGGTCTACGGAATAGGCCAAAATTAGATGTCTGCATATATATCCCATACTCTTCTCTCTATCGGGGGCACAAGATTACTTCAATTGGGCCTCCAAGGAAACGTTACGCACTCAACACAGTTTTGCACTCTTGAGAGCCCAATGGAAGCCCTGTGTCTCCCGTTGCTTTCCAACTCCATAGCCCACTCTTGCCTTAACCATCGGAGGCTTTATTATTTCTTTTTTAGTAGGAGTGAGGATCGCAGCCATCCACAACATTTTACAAGGAATGTGGTAGTCGTCGGATCCGTGACGAGCTCCTGACCACTACATACATGTAAACTTGATGCCTATGGATTAAATACTGTACTTTTGGTCCTCTTGGTGAAAGAGAGGATGGGAATTATGTATGCTGGTTATTTGTTATAAGCATATTCCTGGTTATTTGTTTGCTTAACCTTCCAGTTGCAACACGCCCAAACCGAGAAGCAGGAGTAGACAAGGCTATGCCATGATACCAGTTATCTTTCTATTGGAAATTCTGCTCTAGCGACTTGCAGTTTATTTTTTTCAATTGATTTTCACATATTAGTAGAACACAAGAAGATATTAATTAAAAATATTTTTCAAAATTTTAAAATATCTTTTGATTCTAATTTCTATCATTTCCATACGGACATAGAACCTGATAAGTATTCTCTCTCTCTCCTCTCCCCGTACGAAACTGCAAATATGTATTTCTATTTCTTAATCATTTTTCTACGCGTTCTTTGTTTAACGTAAATCATTTCCTGAGACGTTCACTTTTCTGAAAAAATGTTCACCTTGGTTCGACCTTTTACCTCCCCAAATCAAACCTTCACTTTCTGTTTACTCTTCCGGTCTTCCCTCCCTGCTTTGCGGTGCGCATCGTAACCTAACGCCACCCGGCGAGTGAACGGACCGGACTGGCGCTTCCGAGAGCTCCACGTCATGTTTGCTTCTTCGCACATGGACGAGGGGACCTGGCATGCTTGCTGCCAAGCCTTCGACCCCCCCTCTCTCTCTCTCTCTCTCACAAACAACTCAGGCGGGAAGGAAGAAGGTGTTCTTATTCTTGCTTCAGTTCCGACAGAAGATTTGCCATCCGCTGGAAGAGAGGAAAATTCCAGCCCCGTGAACAGGCCTCGCTCCAGCGATGAGGACGATCGCCTCGCGTTTGGCCCAGTCACGCTCCCATCTATCCCGCCTTTGGTTGGTAAACCAGCAACCCCCCACCGACTCTTTGTTTCTATTTTCAAGCAAATGGTCGCATACCTTTTACTGCCCACTTCTTCTGTGAATGCTTTTGTTCTTCTTGGTGTTTCTTTCTGGCGCGCCCATTTTCCTGTGAGCGTCGAATCCTCTTGAGAAGGGCGTTACTCAGCGATTAATCCTTTAATGGGTCGGCTCATGAATGTCGAAAATTATGATTATATGGAGGGTCAAATTCATGACGACGGTTTTGAAATTTTGAGCTATGCTATGGTTGAAGTTTCCTGCTGGGCAGATCGATCCCCTTCTGTCCTCCAAAGGAAGGTGACGTCTTGGAGTGTTTGCCAAGGAAAATCCTGCTTTTCGAATAGCTGAGGTGGAATTCTGGAAGGAATTTATTGGGTAGATGTTATGCGCTACCAAGCGACAACTACACACTATCCATGGTCTTAATGCCGATTTAGAGAAGGGAATGGGATTTCTTATGCAGCAACATCTTCAGATGTCTTAGGTCGACGTAGAACTCCCCCTTGATGGAGATGCCCTCATCAGGGGATCGTCCTCGCTGCAAGATCCTCCTTTTCGGTGGAGGAGGTGTGGAGGGAGTAAGGTTTCCTCTCTATATCTATTGGGTGGCACACACGGAGAGAAGCCTTAGGGTAGATGGGCACCCTACTTCACCTTAGAGAGAGAGAGAGAGAGAGAGAGAGAGAGAGGACCAAGTCCCATGGAATAGAAAGTGGAGAGTATTTCTCCCATCACGAAATATTCTCTCCAACCGCATCCTCATGCAGTGCCTCTTCCACCAAAAGTGGGGGGAGTGGGAGACCTAGAGTCCTTTTCCCATGTGACAATTGACTAGTTTAGAATTTAAAAAACCAAAAGGCAAATAATTCCAACATGGGCCACCTTCGTGGGAATCGACCGGTTCCAACACTCCCCCACTTGGCCTATGAGAGAAATGTCACAGGGAGTCAGGAATACATGCTAAAGAAAAATACTATATGCACGTGCTTTGAAAAATATGACATCTTGAAATCCATTTTCAAACTTTATATCTTAAGTCCAATAGAACATAGGAAAAAGAACTATGGCAGTCACATTTATTTATACATGATGATTCCTTCCATAGTTACACTCCTACCATTTCATTTGAACTAAGGATCTGTATAGAGGCATAATCGCATAATGAATAAGTCAACTTTATTCTATTCCTCGGTCCATACAACAGAAAACTTGATAAAGTGACTGAATAATACAAAATATCACTCTGTATCAATACATAGACCTGTGTCTTTTACTTGTTCTTCAAACAACCTAAGTGCTTGCCCCTTAGTCATAAGATTTGCAATCATCTTTGTAATACCAATATGACTAAGTGACATATAACGCATGTGGATCCTATATCTGACATCATAGTATTTGACATCTATGCGTTTGGACTTTTTAGATGTCTTCCTATGAGTTGCAAAATGCACTACTGACAAGTTATCACAGTAAACCTTCAGAGGTCTAGATATGGAATCAACCATTTGAAAAGATCTAAAATGAAGTTCCTAAGCCAAATGTCATGTGATGTAGCATCGTAGCATGCAATATACTCTGTCTGCATGGTGGAGGATGAGGTAAGCCCTTGTTTTACACTCATCTAGGAGACTACCCCTCTAGCTAACAAGAAGATATGTCCTGATGTCGATGCAATCATCGAGACATCCAACGTAATCTTCATCTGAGTATCTTGTAACCTCTAGCATGTCAGAATGTCTATATGTCTATCTGTAATCCTTCATCCCTGTAAATACCTCATCACCTTTTTGGCAGCCTTCCAATGCTCTCAGGATCACTTTGGTATCTACCAAGTCACTCTACCAGAAAAGCAATATCTAGCCATGTACACGTTTGAGCGTACATCAAACTAGGGCTACAACTCGGGTCAAGTTAGGTTGGGTTGGGGTCAACCCTCACTGAACCCATGTAAGAGATTCCTTAACTCTAACCCAACCCAACCCAATCTCCTCAACCCTAACCCAACCCATTTAATAATGCTCCAATCCAACCTAGTCCAATCCATGTAACTCAACCTTTATCGGCTTGGATTGGGTTGAGCCTGGTTACATCTTTAATAGTCCATATTTTTATATTTTCTTTCTTACTACCAAAATGTCATGTACAAATCTATGAATGAAGTTATCTATCTACCTTAACAAAGTAATAAAAAGGAAGGTACAAACATAATTACATGACTCTTACTTGAGAATATCTTTGCTCATGTTGTAAGCTAAAGTTTGGTTTACTGACATAAAATTAAATGAAACATATTCTAGTGATCTAAATTATCATTTATATATATCAATGTCACGGTCTCGGGTTAGGTTAGGTTGGCTAAACCTCAACCCAACCCAACCCATCCAAGGTTGGGTTGAAAAACCCCTCAACCCTAACCTAACCCAACCATAACTTGATTACGTTGAACCTGACAAAATTATTGGGCCCGTTCGTGTTCGGGTTGATCCACCCAAAGTTTCAGCCCTACATCAAACTACAAACTACTGAGGCATGTAATATGTTCTTCATTTTTTCCCTTTCTAAAGCATTTTGTGGCGACTAAATTCTACTGAGTTTATCATCTTTCTAGATTGAAGCAATGCTAGGGTTGCAATTACTCATACCAAACCTTTCTAACACATTTGAGATGTAGGCCATCTGAGATAGCCCAACTGTCCTCTTGGACCTATCTTTGTGAGTCTCAATACCCAACACATATGAGGCTTTACCTATATCCTTATCTCAAATTTCTAACACATAAGATTCTTGATTTTATAGAGTAAAGCAATATCATTACTAGTAAGTAGAAAATCATCAACATATAATATCAAAATTATGAACTTACTTCTACTGACCTTGTGGTGTATACACAATTTTACAATTTTTTTTTTTTGAAACCAAAGGTCAATATTACCTTATTAAACTTGAGGTAGCATTGATGGGAGGCCTGTTTAAGTCCATAAATTGACTTCTTTAATTTGTACACTAAATGCTACTTATTAGTTTTCAGAAACTGTTCAGGCTAATCCATATTCTTTTTTTCCTCTAAGTCCGTATCGAGGAAGGCAATTTTGACATCCATTTGATGCATCTCTAAGGCGGCATTTAGAAACACCTATAGACTAGATTTCAATCATGGGAATCGGCCGGCAGGCTTAGTTTGGTTCACAAATGAGTGTTAAACACCTTAGATTGCATGCTATTTGATTCCTATGCCCAGGAGAGAGACATACTCCTCGTCCCGCCCACACATTCCTACAAAAGCAGTGTTGAGCCAGCTTCCTGGCACTATTAAGCAGCTTTTACATTGAAATCCCTTTTATGCCCCTCATCCAAGGGAGAATGGTCCTTTCTGAAGGCAGCACTTGGGTCATTTGGGGGAGGTAAAAGGGTAAAACTATTGGGCCAATGTGCTGGCGATTTTGTCCCACTTAAAGGGCAGATAGAGGCGTCATAAGAATCTGACAACTCTGACGCATGGCAGTAGAATCCAATTTCTTAGAACCTGGTTAATGGAAATCACATCCAAACAGTGCCTAAGTCACAATGAACCACAAGAGCCATTATTACCTTAAAAAGAGTCCTTTTGGGAGACAAGAGAGTGAGTCTCCTTGTAGTCGATGTCTTCTCTTTGGATGTACCCTTTGGTCACAAGTTGGGCTTTATATCTTTTGATATTGCCTTTGGAGTGGGTTTTGGTCTTGAAGACCCATTTGAATCCAACGGGTCGGACTCCACTTGGCAACTCTACTAGATTCTAGACTTAGTTTTCCTTCATGGGTAACAACTCTTCCTTCATAGTATCTAACCATTTGTTTGACTCCTTGCTTTTAATGGCTTGGGTGAATATCATTGGATCCCCAAATTATATTCTCACTGAGATATAATTAATAACCACCATACATGTTTGGAAGTCTATGAACTCTTTGTGTCCTCCTGTGCTCTTGACTTCTCCTATAGGTGGGATTTGTCCTTGCTCTTGTTCTTGATGAGCATCTACAGGAGATAGCCTTACTACTTCCATAGGTATAGGTTGTATTGGTAGTGGAGGTTCATTAATTATTTGCTCATGTACTCGATGTGGTGGGAATGTTGGAATCAATATAGAATCTGCTGGTGCCTGAAGAGTAGGTGGCACCAATTCCTGAAATCAATATCTTGAAACCCCACACCACCTGAATCTTTTTCAATGAACCTAGCAACATTAGTTTCAACAATCCTAGTCGAGGGAGTTAAATAGTATAATTTATATTCTTCTGACCTTTCATGATAGCCAATAAAATAACCACTCACTGTCCTCTCATCCACCTTCTTTTCATGTGGGATATAGATTCTAGCCTCTGCCTTACATCCTCAAATGCAAAAGTGTCTTAAACTAGATTTCTTCGCTGTCCACAATTCATAAGGTGTCTTGGGGACAGACTTTGAAGGTACCCTCTTGGATATGTAAATGACAATCCTTAGAGCTTCCTCCTGCAAGAAAAGAGGAAGATATGAGTTATTGATCATGCTTCGGATCATATCTGATGTGGCAGAATCCGATTCGGCCCATTAAAACAGGCCCAACACTGAGATCAGTCCAACGGCAGCAGTGAGAAGCCCACTGGCAGCCTTCGGCCCGTTAGCGGCCCAGCAGCCCTCGGCCCAGTAAGCAGTCCAGTGGTCCTCGGCCCATCAGCGGCCCAGCAACCTTCGGCCCATCAGCGGCCCAGCAGCCCTCGGCCCAGTAGGCTCCAGCCCATTAAGCGGCATCTGGCCCATCAGCGGCCCAACCCCCTTCGGCCCAGTAGCCGTATCTGGCCCACTCCGGTGGGAGGGTTAGGCACTATGGCGGTTTACCAGTAAACCCAGAACATAGTCCTATATCGGCTGCCACCATTAAGCATCCTCTATCCTCTGCTATAAATACACGGTTATTTATTATCAAAGGTATGTCTTCGTGACCCCAAGAACTACAGTCCAAAAAGCATTAAAGCTGCTTCTTCCACTTCTTTGACTTCTGAATCGAATCATCTTCAGAAGCTAACTTAACCGCGGAGGGGGTTCCTTAGGACTGAAGCCCGGGACTCCTACTGACTGGTTCTTCTTCTTTCCCTCCTTCTGCAGGGGCTCGGTTTGAATCATCGCCGACCTTTCCGAGTTGGTCTCGGCCACCGACCTCGGGTCTTCTCCCTCTGGTCTCGACGCCATTCACCGGCTGATCCTCCTCGCCTAAAGGTGCCTCGGCTCCACCTCGCGCCAGCTGTTCCTCATCCGGAGGAGCTTCGGCCACGCCTTCCGCAGGCTAGCCCACATCCTACCGGGTGACCCTCGGCTTCGGATCTTCGGCCTCGTCTCCGCCCTCGCCGCATTTCGGATCCCCGTCGGGCCTCTTCTCCAATCCGTTCCAGCTTCGGATCCCAACTTCGGATTCCAGCTTCGGAATCCGGTCGTGATAGCTTCGGCTACATCAATATCCATTAAGGTTCTATTCCTTATTTTGGCAGCGGTGTTTTGACTTGGTCTTCTATGCATAGAATATTGAGCCTTTATTCCAGTCTTGGGGGTATAACCCAAACAGCCTAGCAACTTGACCAACCTCAGTGTATCCCCCAAAATACTCCTCAATCCATCTGATCTGACCATCTTTAATCTTTTTGTCTAAGTCCCTTCCTATCTCTGTTTGATAAGTGTTGAACACATCAAGTGCTTCAGACTTTTCTCTTAATAGGTCGATATAACAGTGACGAGAGTGATTATCGGTAAATGTGATGAAGTATTTTTCTCCATTTATGGTTAGAGAAAATGGGCTACAGATATATGTATGGGTCAATTCTAGTAAACCATTACTTCTTGCAACATTTTTCTTATAGATTTTTACATGCTTTCCCTTTATGCAATTCTTACATGTCACAATTGGGGTAGTCAAGGTAAGAAAGAATTTCTTCACTTACTAATCTTATTTCCTTTGTTCTCTTTCTTTTGATTCCCCTATTTCTGTGCTAAGTAATAAAAACATTGTTCTTATTCTCATTCAAAGACAATCGATATAGCCCATTATCCAAAATGCCAGATCCATTCATCTTCGGATCATGGTAGATGCAAATATCACATCTATTGAAATTAAATGAATAACATGATCCAACAAGTCTAGAGATTGAAAGCATCTCATGGGCAACCGTGAAGTTGCGACATCAGTTCCCACTTATGGACACTGTGGAAGGCGAAACCCCAGGGTTCATGTGGACTTCACTGGGCTGAGGGGGGCCCCTATGCTCAAGAGACGTTTGGCGGGCCTACGGTTCAGGGTACTAGTGATGCAGGGCTCGATCTTGAGCATGTGGATTTACTCTCATATATCAAAAGAAAAAAAGAATATGGAGATTGAAATCAAGTGTCTAAAGAACTAGGAACATAGAAGACTGGTTTGAACAGTAATCTGAAAGCCATTGTGACGATGTAAAGGGCATGAGAATTAGATGATCACCTCTGGAAATCTCTGCAATTTGGAACCACCCTAGCAGGCACTAATGCTTATTAGCATCTGTACTTTGAACGGGAAGACTGTCCATATGACCGAATGAAAACACTATATATATTTTTTGAAAAGAGCATGGATTATACCACCAATTTTATTAAAATAAACAGAGGTAGTACAATCTCATGATGAGGTGAGGTACCTCAATCATGAAACTACATAAAAAAACTTCAAAAGATCAACAACCGAAACTACAGAAAAAACCTGTCTTAAAATTAAAAATTCCCTATTACTATCATCACTAGGTAACTGCCTTCAAACTGCTTCCAATTTTTGGTTGAACTTCGTGGTTGCCTCCTTTGAGAAACGTCACCTTCACTCTTCTTTTCATTTGCATCCTTTAACAGAGAGTACAACTCTCTCTTTCCCTTTACGTTTGCATTAATTCTGTCTTCTTTATTCATAATAAAGAAGACACTATATTGCAATTATTATTTTTAGTGGGGTTTCACAGAAAATCTTGAAGAGTAACATATTTGTGGCATCTGTCAGAAATAATTCCTCTGAGAAATGGACTTGTGCTATAGGTATGAAGTGTATGCTAGGCATATTGTGTAGTATATTCATGTGGTTGGGTGACTTTGTCCAAAAAATGGTTCAAATTGGATAGGAATCCATATGATCTTATACTAATAAGCAAAGACGGGTTTCAGTATGAGTGTCAGATGCTTCAGATTTAGAGAAAAGCTGAAAAGGTGTGGGGATTTTTGGGGTGGTGGAGGGGAGAGAAGGGAGGAATTTGAAGGACTCGTTCTGGTAGATTTCTCTCACATTGTAGGATCTGGAGGGAGGGGAGTGGGGGCATCATTTGTGGGCAGGGTTCGAACCCAGTTTTCCCTGGGGTGAGTTTTCTTGTTTCAGTATATTGAAGGCTATTCAAGTGTCATCATTCCTTTTCTTTCTCACAGTTAATGGAATTCATGTTTCACTTTTATCAGGGAAGGTTTTAGGTTTTGCATTTGAAGTTAAAGTTCCATAGGATAGTTATTATGTGCTAATCCTATGGGATGGTGAGTGACGGAGGATTCCCATCTCGCCAACAAGGAATTAGTCACCACAATTCTCCATTTATACACACCCTCCTGTTCTCAGAGCTAACTACCTCCTGGGGGGTTGGGGGTTGGGGGGGGGGAGAGTTCAGTGAGGAGGCATAACTTTCTTTTATTGGGTTATCAATATCAAAACTGCTTCCACAGATTCTCATCCAAAGGGTTTAATTACATTGTCTGGACCATGGTCATATGCTTGCTGGAATCTTGTCCCTGGGAAAAAAGACAGCCTGTGAAGTTGATAAGGTACCCCATGATGTCTTTTCCAAAATATGATGTATTATAGTGGAAAGTTATAGTCCACATACTTGAAGTCCTTGTTTCTATAGGAAAGAAGTAGGAATTGTGGGTTCCCCCACTTGAAAGGCTCATGGGGCACATCTTGCATGTGGGAGTTATAGAAGTTTATGGAGCATATGATTTTCGTACCTTTGGGCATCAGTTAAATGGCAACTTGCCTTGGCAGGCATAGTGCTTGATTTTGGCACAATATTAAGGTTTTCCCACTTTCATAGTTTATCAACCCTGATTTGTGAATGGCCAGGATAAACATCTTGCTTTATGCATAACCACTATTTTAAATGAGAGAATCTTCGTAAAATGCTTCCTTTTGGCGGAGGTGGGAGGATTGATCAGCAGTATGGAATTGGCTTCCATTTGTGGTGCGGGACTCTTTCAATTGTGAAATAGGTACATGGCATCTATCCATGTCTCAACCCTTTAGTTACAGATGGGTGATACATGGTGTGTTTCTTCCACCTCATGTTGAATTGCTTGACAGGGCTAAACTCACCTGAATTCGAATTTGATGTGGGTTGGGTAGAGGAGGTGGCTGGACCTATCTGGTTTAGGCTTCTAGTGGCATCTTCGCCCATTAAAGGGTCGGGTGAAGCATGCTTGGAGCGACAAGGTAGACAAGGGTAGAGGAGTAGAGGGTCATTAGTCAATAAGTTGGGCCTAGTCTAATTTGCTTATCATGCGTTCATTATTTATCACAGAGGGATGAATGATCTTTGGTGGTAAAAGGACCAAATATGCCTTTTTGCTTGCCATGCCACACCCTAGATGGTTTGTGGCGAGGGCTGAGTAGGCTGTCTTCGAATATTGAAGCTTAGTACTAGAAATGTTAACTAACACTGATGAAGATAAGAGACAAAGATCAAACACAAAAGTAGTCAGCACTCATAGATTTTGTAGTGGTTTTGCCAAACCCTGCGTACATCCATTCCCTGCTCCCTAGAGGGAATTCCCCTATCTTGAAATGAATCAAGTTACAACTGTTGTTGATCTAGTATGCAGCTCATGAATCCACATGCTGATTGATCCATTGTTTTGCTCACAACTGCCCCTAGTTGTTGACAGTGCCTATCTCACCAATACAACATGTTCATTGACACAGTCTCAGCTTGTAGCTGCTTGATATGGTGGCCATCATACCACTATAAAAGAAAGAAATATAAAGTAGTAAACTCCCATAGCAAGGTGTATATGTAAATATTAGCTCATAACTCCTTTCACTGGAATTATTACATAAAGAACAATATAAGTAGGGGAAGGAAGAAGAGAGAATGAGAGCATGTGAAGAAGAACCTGTAGTGGGCTTTTAGCAATAGTCTTCTTGGAATCATTTTGACTGAGGTTCTCTTTTTCTCCTTTCTTGGAATTCTATTGGTGTAACACCTTTGAATCTGGTCTAATATGAACCAACTTACCTTGGACCTGGGGATCAGATGACAAAAATAACTTGACAAATAGGTGCATATGAGAGATTAGAATAATCTACAAGATAGTTAACAAACAATGTCAATACCCTCACATAATCCGAGTAACTTGATAATATAGCCAATAACAATGGCTCAGATAAATAGTTTGAGCAAGAAATAACAACTCATTTCTCCAAAATATTGGATTACATCTCATTAATCCCTATTACATAAACTCCCTAAAATAAAATCAAAGTACTATTCCACAATGCAACATCTTATCCAAAGTCCTTGAAATCTAAGTGCTCCTACTCAAAGCCTAGATCTCTGCAATGGTTAGTAGGTTTTGAGTCTAAAAAACTTAGTAGACATCAGAATCCTATACACTATTTAGCATATAATAAGTTTTGAAATCAAATTATATGCGAACATTTGGCCAATACCAGTGCCTCAAATAAATAGTTTGAGCAAGAAATAACAACTCATTTGTCAAATATTGGATTACATCATTCTCTCATTAATCCCTATTACATAAACTCCCAAAAATAAAATCAAAGTACTATTCCACGATGCAACGTCTCATCCAAAGTCCTCAAAATCTAAGTACTCCTACTCAAAGCCGAGATCTCCCATAATGGTTTGTAGGTTTTATGAGTCTAAAAAACTTAGTAGACATCAAAATCTTATACAAACAATAGCATGATGATTGAATCAAATTTTGGCATACATCATAACAAGAGTTCATAACTTCATATAGACCAGGTTATATATGTCAAATCATGGCGTAACAGAATATATCTTGAATGTATCCAGATCTGGTAGTATGTCTTGTTAGGGTCATATTAGCTTGTAATAGATCATATTCCATGGGATCTCACATATCTGGCTATGGCAAAAACATATGACAGTTTATCTCTAGCACATAAAGAAATACATACCTTATCATATACTTGCATAAATATTCCTGCATGACTAAGTGTCATAAATTGATATGATATTACTTATCAAATCAGGTTATATTCATGATGATTAGATCGTATAAGATATCATGATTTTGCAAGATTAATATCTTATCACTTGTTTAAACATACATGCATTTAAACACAACATAACGGGCCGAATATATACTGAAGCTCCTAGGTGAAATAGAGCTAAGGCCTTGCCTATTATCCTGAACTAGGAATATGGTCAATCCCACCATATCCATCAAATTGAAACTTGGCTCTTGTATTTCACTTTCTTGCCCATGGTATACACAATGACCTCATTCAATTGAATGCCTGAGATTGGTTTAGAAATCTCTTTAAAAT
The DNA here is from genome assembly GCA_030544215.1 of Zantedeschia hybrid cultivar. NCBI lineage: Eukaryota > Viridiplantae > Streptophyta > Magnoliopsida > Alismatales > Araceae > Zantedeschia > Zantedeschia hybrid cultivar. Next base: position 15,037,723 of record JARZZO010000013.1, read on the forward strand.
GGCAATGTTCATGAGCATGCTTCACATATATAGATTCCATACATCTTACTATAATTAAGCATGTCACTATAGTAGTCAAAACTTAGTCAGACATATTGATATTATTTTTAATGGGGCAGAATCCGATTCGGTCCAAATCTAGGGGGGCGGCCCAGAGAAAGGGATACATCCCAACAGCGGTCTGCGGCCCAACAGCGGCCTTCGGCCCAACAGTGGCCTTCGGCCCACTAGCGACCTTCGGCCCACTAGCGGCATTCGGCCCACCAGCGGCCTTCAGCCCAACAGCGGCCTTCGGCCCAACAAGCGGCACTCGGCCCAGTAGCCGTATCCGGCCCATTCAGGTGGATTACTAGGCACTATGGCGGTTTATGGCAGTTTATTAGCAACTTGAAACATAGTCCTATATCGGCTGCAACAACCAGGTAACCCCCAATCCTCCGTTATAAATAGAAGGCTATTTATTACACGACCATACCAAAAGCACTTAAGCTTCTTACTTCCTTCTTTTTGAATAGAATCTTCTTCAGAAGCTAACTTAACCATCGGAGGGGGTTCTCTTGGGCCGAAGCCCGGGACCCCCACTGACTGGTTCTTCTTTCTGCAGGGGCCTCAGTTCGAATCTTCGCCGACCTCTTCGTCTGGATCGACTTCGGCCACTGGACTCGGTTTTCTTCTTCTCATAGGGGTTTCGGCCTCATTCTTTATCGACCCCTTCATCCGGATCTCCCTCGGCAAGCGGAGTCTCGGCTATGTCCTTCGACAAGCCTTCGTCCGCACCGCTCTCAGCTCCGGAGCTCCGGTCTTGTATTCCGCCCACGTCTCGGTTCGGATCCCTGTCGGCTCTTGGTCTTTTGGTTATTATCTCGGATTCTAATCTCGGAATCCGACAGTGATAGCTTCGGCTACATCACTTGGCGCCGTCTGTGGGAAGCCCGACAAAAGGTCATGTCTCATCGTCCGGTGATCAGACGATCCGGTCAAGACAAGGCGGATACACGAGCGACTCCGGCGCAGACACTCCACGCCGAAGGTACTCCATCTGTTCTTCCGCAAGGTTCTGTCCTTCCAGCAATACCGGAGTCCCTCGCTCCCAGAGACGACCGAGTGGAAGAATTCCAGCAGCAAGTGGCCACACTGGCCGCTACTGTCACCTCTCTGGCACTACTGCGGGATATGGTGTCTGCTATCGCCCAGCATATGGGATTGCTAAATCAGCCCACGTAGCAGGTACCGCCTCCTCCTCAATACTGTCCTGCTCAGGCTGCGAGAGTATAGCCAACACCCTCGCGGGTGTTTCACGACGAAGCGGCTTCGGCGCACAGCGAGCCAATCGGACCGCAAGGCCGAGTTCCTCGCGCCAGTCATATTCTGACAGAGCCGGACAATGCTTTGTCCGGATTTCATCCAACTAAGGTCGAAGGGCGTTCGGCCACTACTTCAACCACCCTAGATCTGGATCGGCGATTGACAACGATGAGGAAGGAAATGCAGCAGATGGTATCCCGGCCGTATGGAGCACCTCTCACCAGCACCATTCTGGAGTAGACTCCTTTCTCTCAGAGCTTCTAGCCATCGAGGTACCTTCCAACTTTAAATTGCCGAAAGGGCTTCTGTATGATGGAATGACAGATCCAGTCTGCCATTTCCAAAGATTCAATTCCTACCTCTCTGTCCGAGGGGTTTCTGAGGCAGTCCGTTACCGTCTCTTCCCCCTTACCCTGGAAAAAACAGTCTTAACTTGGTTAGAAACGTTGGCTCCCAATTCCATTCACTCTCTAGTGCAGTTAGGCCAACTGTTTATCGACCAATTTTATGATGCCACTCGGCAATGTAAAACTTCGGCCAGTCTGCTTGCCATTCGGCAAGGATCGACCGAGACCCTCTAAGAATATTTTACCAAGTTCTGGGCCGAAGCAGCCCAGATTCCAAACCTGGACAATTCAATAGCGGTCTCGGCCGTAATCAGCGGATGCACGGACGAGGGACTTCTCAGCTCCATCGGAAAGCGCCATCCTCCCACCTTCAAGGACTTGGTAGCTCGGGCCCATAAATATATCAACCGAGAGGTCATGATGATGTCCAAGGGCAAAAGTACTGTCGAGATAGTATCGGCAGTTACCCCTCCGGCAGTTCGTCCTCGCCCAGAAGATCATGAACCTTCTCGCAAGCGATACCGGAAAGAAGAATGGGACCGAGACAAGTGCCGGGATCCGCAGCAGCGGTATCTGCCGTTACCTGCTCCACCCTCCTGAATGCTCATGGAGGTGAAAGGTATGCTTCGACAGCCTGAGCGCATCAAGACTGATCCTCGCCGAAGGGACCCCCGGAAATATTGCGAGTACTATCGGGAAATCGGGCATTCGACTGACGAATGTCGGCATCTTCGGGAGGAGATTGATCGCCTCATCCGGGAAGGTCGCTTGCTGCAGTACCGTCGAGTGCAATCTCAACAGCGGCAGAACCGAGACGCCCCCGAAGCACCAAGACAACGCCAACTCCCGGATAAAGAAGCTCCACCTCAACCGAAAGTAGCTTCGGCCCCAGCAGAAGCATCACACCAACGACTCAGTACCGGATCAATTATGATGATATCCGGAGGACCGGGACAAGCAAAGCGTCGTCGAGCCGATGCAGTGACAGAAGTAGCATCGATCGATGCTAGGACGAAGCTATCTTGTCAAGAAAATATCATCTTCGGCCAGGAGGATCTAATTGACGTTCAGGTTCCTCATGACGATGCCCTTGTTGTAAATGCTGTAATGAAAAGTTACGATGTTCATCGTATCTTTGTTGATAATGGAAGCATTCCCAATATACTTTTTTATGATTGCTTCTTGAAAATGGGTTTGAATGAGGCTGATATGAAGTCTCACTGGAGGCCTCTGTTCGGTTTTAATGGAGCACCCTGCCGGGTGGAGGGCATCGTCCGACTACCCGTGACTCTCGGTACAGCACCAAAGCAACTAACTGTTGAGACGGACTTTGCCGTTGTGAGGATTGATTCGGCCTACAACGCCATTTTTGGCCGAAGGTTGATCGGAGGAATTGGAGCTGTGCCTTTGTCCTTCCATCAGAAGCTAAAGTTCCGTACCGGTCATGGAGTCGGCAAGGCTAAGGGGAATCAAGAAGCTGCCCGACAGTGCTATATGATTTCGGTCAAAGGGAAGGCTGCGGCCGAATCTCTTTCCATCGAATCTTCAGCCGAAGCATCCCCAGGATAGGAACTTACAACCGTTCCGGTTCCAGGAGGGGAAGGCCGAACACTGATGATAGGTTCTGGCCTTGAGAAGACTGAAGCCGAGAGACTTATCAACTTCCTAAAGGAAAACCTCGACGTCTTCGCTTGGTCTCCTTTGGATATGCCCGGAGTCGACCCGGAGGTGGCAGAGTATTGGCTGCACGTCGATCCGAATCTACCTACGGTCAAGCAGAAGCGGCGCACCTTCAATCAAGAAAGGAAGATGGCCATCCAGGCTGAAGTACAAAAGGGGTTAAACGCAGGACATCTCCGAGAGGTGCATCACCCTGAATGGATCGCTAATGTAGTGATGGTGCCCAAAAAGGACGGCAAGTGGCGAATGTGTGTAGATTTCACTAACCTCAATAAGGCTTGTCCAATGGACAGTTTTCCGCTATTTCGGATAGACTAGATAGTGGACGCCACTTTCGGTCATGAATTGCTCAGCTTCTTCGACGCCTATTCATACTATCATCAAATCCGAATGCATCCGGACGACGAAAAGAAAACAAGCTTTACAACCGATCTCAGTTTATATTGCTACACCCGGATGCCTTTCGGCCTGAAGAATACTGGAGCAACTTATCAGCGTCTCGTCAATAAAATGTTTGTTCCACAGCTCGGTCGAAACATGGAGGTCTACATCGACGACATGCTAGTAAGAAACTGTGTTGCTGATGATCATTTGGCCGATTTGGCCGAAACATTCCTTACCTTACGCAGGTATAAAATGAAGTTGAACCCTGCCAAGTGTGCCTTCGGTGTTGCCTCCGGGAAGTTCCTCGGCTATATGGTCACCCGCCGAGGCGTGGAGGCGAATCCCGCGAAGGTTGCGGCCATTGTTCAAATGCGCCCTCCAGCAAATGTCCGAGAAGGTCAAAGGCTAAGTGGGAGAGTTACTGCATAAAGCCGCTTTATGTCAAGGGCGGTGGATCACTGTTTTCCCTTCTTCAAGCTGCTGAAGAAGACTAGCAATTTCTCTTGGACAGACGAATGTCAGTCGGCCTTCGACCAGCTAAAAGCTTATCTCTCTAACGTTCCTGTTTTATCTAAGCCGGTCCAAGGAGAGCAACTGTTTGTTTATCTTGCCGCTTTTGAAGCAGCTATCAGTGCCGTCTTTGTCCGGGAAGAAGATGGTGTTCAAAGGCCAGTTTATTATGTGAGCCGAGCACTCCACGGAGTGGAGCTTCGGTATCCGGCTCTTAAGAAGCTAGCCTTGGCCCTCGTCGCTTCCGCGAGGAAGCTCTGATCCTATTTCCTCGCACATTCGATGAAGGTCTTCACAGATCAACCTTTGAAGCAGGTTCTCTCTCGGCTGGAAGTGTCCGGGAGATTAGCAAAATGGGCAATCGAACTTGGGGAGTTCGACATCTCTTATGGGCCTTGGACTATAATAAAAACTCAAGTTTTGGCCGATTTCATTGCTGAGCTCATTCCCGAATCATCTTCGGTCTTTCAACCGGAAATAATCAGAGCAAATCCTGAAGTCGAAGTCATTTTGGCTCCTTTGTCCTTGGCGGATGAATGACAGTTATACGTAGACGGATCCGCATGCTCTTTAGGTAGTGGCGCTGGGTGGATTCTGGCATCTCCGGAATGGGTCGTCACAGAGTATGCTATGCACTTCACCTTCCCGGCTACTAACAATGCCGCCGAGTACGAAGCCATTATATTAGGCCTTCGGGCCGCTAGAAGGCTTGATGCGCAGAAGATAAAAGCGTTCAGCGACTCTCAGCTTATCGTCAACTATATCACCGGAGAGTACGAGGCTCGAGACGCACTAATGGCGTCCTATCTCCTGGTAACTCGCAAAATCATAACTGAATTCATTTCTTTTGAGATCGTGCGAATCCTTCGAGCCGAGAACACTCGAGCCGATGCCCTTTCTCGGCTAGCATCAACTCAAAATGGGGGAGGAGGCCGAATGGTCTTAGTAGAAGAGCTTTCTGAGCCAAGTCTCGGCGAATCCGAGGTCATGCAAGTGAATGAGTCCGAAGGGGAGATCTGGATGACTCTTTTAATTGCCTTTCTCCTCCGAGAAGAGGTCCCGTCTGATCAGAAAGAAGCGAGACGCATCCGGCGGCGCTCTTCTCATTTTCTAATTCTAGATGGTATACTGTATAAAAAGTCTTTCGGCCGGCCACTCCTCTGATGTCTCGGCTCGGCCGAAACCAACTATGTCCTTCGAGAAGTACATGAAGGAATCTGCGGAGTACATGCAGGAGGAAGGACCTTGACCCATAAACTCTTAAGGCAAGAGTACTGGTGGCCGACACTCCGAGGGGACGCAGATGCTCTCGTCCGCTGCTGTGACCAGTGCCAAAAATACAGCCCCCTCATTCACCAGTCAGCAACTCTTCTGACACCTTTGTCGGACCCTTGGCCTTTCGCCCAATAGGGGATTGATATTTTGAGACCTTTTCCCATTGCCACCGGTCAGAGAAAATTTCTTATTGTGGCGGTGGATTATTTCACCAAGTGGGTTGAAGCTGAGCCCCTCGCGTCTATCACAGATAATAATGCATAGAGCTTCGTATGGAAGTCCATCATTTGCCGTTATGACATCCCTCGGGCAATCATCTCAGATAATGGCAAACAGTTTGACAGTCATCGGTCCAAAAATAACTGTACAAGTTTCGGTATTCTACATAAATTCATTTCGGTAGTACACCCTCGGACGAATGGCCAAATCGAAGTCATTAATCGAAGCATATTGCAAGGACTGAAGACTCGTTTCGGCAAGGCTAAAGGCCGATGGGTCGAAGAGTTACCAAGTGTTCTATGGGCTTATCAAACAACAAGCTGAACCCCTACTGGAGAAATCCCATTCCGAATGGCCTACGGAGTGGAGGTTGTTATTCCCGTTGAAATCGGCTTACCATCGCCGAGAGTTCTCGCTTATGATCCGAAGGATAATGATGAAATCCTGAGGGATCACCTTGATCTGATAGAATAAACAAGGGATCGAACTCGCATTCGGCTAGCGGCATATCAACAACGCGTGGCGAGATATCATAATACTCGAGTGAAGCCTCGAAGTTTTGAAGCCGGAGACCTCGTATTGCGGAATGCCCATGTATCTAAGCCGGCCAAAGCCGCAGGGAAGCTTTCTCCAAACTGGGAGGGCCCTTATCGGGTGAGAGAAGTAATCCGACGAGGGGCCTATCGGCTGGAGACCCTTTTGGGCCAGTCTCTCCCTCGCACCTGGAATGTGGAGCGCCTTCGGCGCTATTTTATGTAAGGTATTTTCCCGGATTCAGCCGGACACCTTGAATAAATATTTTGTTCCGAAATATGGTATTCGGTACTATTCTAAGTCCGTGTAAACCGTACCGGGACTGGCTTCGGCCATGCAAACCGTATCGGGAGCGGCATTATTTTAAATCCGTGCAAACCGTATCGGGAGTGGCTTCGGCCATGCAAACCGTATAGGGAGCGGCATTATTCTAAGACCGTGCAAACCGTACCGGGAGTGGCTTCGGCCATGCAAACCGTATCGGGAGTGGCACTATTCTAAGTCCATGCAAACCGTACCGGGAGTGACTTCGGCTATGCAAACCGTATCGGAAGCGGCACTATTCTAAGTCCGTGCAAACCGTACCGGGAGTGGCTTCGGCCATGCAAACCGTATCGGGAGCAGCACTACTCTAAGACCGTGCAAACCGTACCGGGAGTGGCTTCGGCCATGCAAACCGTGTCGGGAGCGACACTATTCTAAGTCCGTGTAAATCGTACCGGGAGTGACTTCGGCCATGCAAACCGTATCGGGAGCGGCATGGCTTCGGCCACCTATAGGGCCGAACTCAGTTATCTATTTAGAACGATATGCCATGAAACAAACAAGTACAAATCACTTCTATATATGTGAGTACAAAAGTAGGCCGTGTGCCTGGCCTTGGCATCTTGAAAGCAAAAACAACCGGTACAAGCCCCCGGATTAGCTATCGCCATCCACATCAACGGGAGCATGGCCTGGGGACGTCGGAGAAGCATGGTCCGAACCCGCCGCGGTGCCTTCCGGAGAAGCCGGGATTCTCTCGACCTTGAACTGTCGTCACCAGGCTAAGAGCTCTTCACCTTCTTCTTCGGTGGGGATGCCGAAACCTGTCAGATCTGTGTCTGGACAAGCCTTTTGGGCAATGGCCATCTCCAGATCAAACATGGTCGAGGCCGCTTTAGCCCCGGCGTCGAGCATTTCATTGGCGTATTCTGGGCCCTCCTTATAGCTCGCCACGGCCGTGCGAGCGACGTCGTCGACTTCCTTGGTCTTGGCCTCCAAGTTTGCCTTCAAGGCCGATATGGCTTCGGCGTGGCGGCGGCGGTCTTCGTCTCGCTCCTTCTCCTTGTCCTGGATCTCAGCCTTTAAATATGCGATCTCTGCTCGAGCCTGATCTAGCTCCTTCTCGGCCTTCTTCTTGGCCTCCAAGGTGGTATAAATTACCTCTTTCTGCCCGTCCAGTTCGGACCGCATCCGCGAATTTGCCCCGATGAGGATATCGATGCTGGCCTCGAGATTCCACCGCACCGAGGCCACTTTGCCCGAAGCCAGCTGATCCGAGGCCTGGTCGATGTCCTGAAGCTTCTGCTGGATGAGGGCCTGGCGGCGAGCAAGAGCCCTGCACATGACCGCGGCCTACAGCAGAAAAACATGAGCCGAAGTAACTAAAAGAAACAGCGAGAAGTGAGGACGTAGAGGGAGGTCTCACTTGGATGGCGTGTCGGACGCATTGCAGGGATAGGCCTTTCGAAGAAAGCTCCCTGATCTCATTCCCGGCCATTGGAATGGTCAAGCCCCGAGCCAGGCGCAGGCACGTCTGAGAGCAAGGATGGCAGTACCGGTATCGGTACCGGTATCGGTGGGTACCGGTACCGGTACGTACCGGTCCGGTACCGGCCGGTATCAGCCCGGTACCAGTCGGTACCGGCCCAAAACCAGTCCGGTACCGGCCGGTACCGGCCCGGTACCGGCCGGTACCGGCCCGGTACCAGTCGGTACCTACGGTACCGGTGCCGGCCGATACCGGTACGTACCGGCCGGTACGTACTGGTATTGGCCGGTACTGCCATCCATGTCTGGGAGTCATCCAGACTGTTGTCTGTGAAGACCCCTGTGTCCGGGTGCCATGGCTCGTGCCCATACTCCCGAGACATGTGAGTCCCGGCCGCCCCGAACGGATACGACAACACCGTATCCGCGGCAGCGCCAGTGGCCGAAGGGGAATCGTCCCTCTGCGGCTGGGGAGGTGATGAGAGCGAAGCGTCCCTTCCCGTGACCGGCCTCTTGGTCGCCGGGGCAGATTCCCTCTCGTCAAGGTCGTCCGAGCGCCTTCGCTTCTCGAGCCGCTCACTCCCCCCGGCGACTGCCTTCTCCTTCCGTCGCTCCCTCTCAAGAGCAGCGGCAGCCACGCGGCCTTCGATGGAAGCCGCTGTCTGCCTCGCCGGTCGAGTGCCCGGGGCCGAAGCTCCTTCGACCGATCTCCCTTCCGCGGGCTGCTGTCGGGAGATCCGGCTCATAAGGCCCCTGAGACCAGACATTTCTGAAAGCAGAAAAGAAGAAGAATCAGCAAAAGTTCAACAATAATTTTACGACCCCAAAGCCGACTTACCTCCGGCCATTGCTTCGGCGCCTCTTCGGACGGACGGACTTCGGCCGGAGTCCTGGTCGCGGTAGCCCTCGCCTCGGCCTCTCCCGGAGCATCTTCAAGAGGAAGGTAGGGAAAGGCCCGGGCAGGAGAGTGCGACGGATCCGGTTAGGCTCCCATTTCTATGAGCCTGTCCTCGTCCTTGAGAAGCTCCGTAATGTTGTATGGAGCGTCATCCTCGAAGAGGTAGGCGTCAGCAAGCTGTTCGGGGCTGAGGGTTGGGCATCGGAAATGCCCTCGGCCAAGGGCCCCCATTCGGTAGGAAAGGGCCAAACACCCTTATCCCCCTCCGGCAGAGAAATGAAAAAGAAGTCCTCCTTCCAATGGTGAATGGACGAGGGCTTCCCGGAGAAGATCTCCCGTCCGAAGCGGGGGATGAAGCAGTACCAAGAAGACCTCCCCTGAGGTTTGATCTTGAAGAGATAGCGGAAGATATTTACAGAGGGAATGAAGTCAAGGATGGAGTTAAGGGCCAAAAAAGCGTAGACCGTTCGCCAGGAATTCGAGAAGAATTGAGATGGGGCCAGTCCGTAAAAACTCAAAAAATTTACAACAAAAGGATGAAGGGGAAGGCAAAAGCCTGCCCGGAAGCTGTGCTCGTAAATCGAGAAGCAGCCCTGCCGAGCAGAGTTGGCTCTTGTATGCCTTCCGGGCCGGATGGGAATCATCCAAGAGGGAATCAGATAGTAGTTAGTTATGCTCTTAAGTTCATCGACATCAAGAGCACAAACTACGTCCGAGACCGTCTCGGCCTGGCGACGGCCTGTAGTGGTAGGGTCAGCAGTAGCCGGGACAGATTCTGCCTCGTCCGCCATAACAGAAAGGAAAGAGTTCAAAGAAAAAAGAGACGACAGAGAAGACTGGGGAGTAGGTCTAGACGAGGAGCACGACGAGCTGCTTTCGGTCGAAAAGTTGCTCCCGACCGAAGAAGAACTACCGGACATGAATTGAAAGAGGAAAAGGCTGGAGCTGAGGCTTACCCTCAGATTAAGAACTCCCCGGCGATGGACAAGACGTCCCCGGACAACTTCGATGGAACACTCGTGGCCAGAGAAGAAAAGCGACGCTGCTCGCAGGAACGCTCTGGCGCGGAAAGGAAGAGAGAGAGAATGCGAAGGAACAATGCTGAGGCAAAGGAAGCTAGTATTTATAGAAGGGCCTAGGGGGGTCGGATGGCGAACCGACGGCCAGGATCCTTCAACCCCTTGGCTCTGCCTCGCTCGGATGTTTGACGCGTGTCCCGTCCTTCCCCATGATGATGAGCGGGCTGCCAGATCGAGAAGAAGCGATCGACGGCCGGAAGCGGCCTAACCCTTCGGCTATTCCTCCGGATGCTCGCTACGTGTCCTGATCCTCGTATCGAGGGTTAGAGAGGCGGTGATCCAGGTGAAGTTTCGGGCAGAGAGCCGAAACGACCGCGATCCAAGTGATAATTGTTAACAGCTGAGATCTTTTTGTGCTTTCGGCTACCGGCCGGATCTTAAACACGTGTCCTGTGTTTTTTTTGTGATGCGACTGTGAAGGCGGGAGATTCAAAGTCTTTTCTGCCCTCGCTTGGCGTTCCAAAGTATCCTAATAACCTTGCCTTTTCACAACTAGGGACGAAGGTATTCGTCACCAAGTCTCGGCCTAAGACGAAGGTGTCTACGACAGGGTCTCGGTCTGAGACGAGGCTGTTTGTCACCAACTCTCGGCCGATTTGAGATGAAGCCGAGTCTTCCGGTTTTCATAGCAGGAATGAGACCAACAATTTCAGACGAAAATCTTCAGATTTTATTTTTCAGTAAGGGCTTCGGACTTTACTCTCGCCGTTTCATAAAACTGAGAACGACGAGAGTAGGGGGCCATGTGATGGGGCAGAATCCGATTCGGCCCAGATCTAGGGGGCCGACCCAGAGAAAGGGATACAACCCAATAGCGGCCTGCGGCCCAACAGTGGCTTTCGGCCCAACAGCGGCCTTCGGCCCACTAACGGCATTCGGCCCACCAGCGGCCTTCGGCCCAACAAGTGGCACTCGGCCCAGTAGCCGTATCCGGCCCATTCTGGCGGATTACTAGGCACTATGGTGGTTATGGTTCTTATAGCTTTCCTTGCGATTTAGTTTGTTTAATTCATTCTATAGACTAACTTCACCCTATAGTGCATACGCTATAAGTTCTTCCTTTGTCATCTCCGTCCATCAAGCTCCTTCTAGCAACGCTTCTTCATATAGTTGCAATCTCAGCTCAGATTACAATAACCAACATAAATCCCAGTACTTTAAATTGTCATAGTAGCTTTTCTTATTTTAATGTAAACACCCAATTTCCAAAAGGCTCTTAGTTAATCATTCTTAGATCTCTAGGTTTCATTACAAGGCATTCTTCATAGTACTTTGGTCCTAACACAACTTTCTTCTTGCTTTTCCCTCTTCTTTTACAACATAATCTATTCCCAGAAACCTTCACCTTCTTTTTGCTTCAAAATCTTTTAAGAGACTTAACCACCATAGGCAATGATTTGTTAAAATTAATGACATTCGTCGTTCATCTTTTTAGTTGGTCAATAATCAAATAGGGTTGCCTTCTTGCAACCAGATTTAATCTTCACCCTATAGTTCACATTCAACAAGTTTTTTTTTCAACTAATTACTTATTTGATAACCCGCTTACTTCCTCAAATATTGTTATCTATGTCAACCTTCATTTACCACCTCTTTTCCTTTAGTTCTTTCAAGATAACAACCTCCTACACGATTGTTATTAAATAGGGGTCCCAACTTAGGTTATAGAAATAATTAACATGAATTCCATTATACCCAACGATTATCATAACTATGGCCTCCTGGTTTCTATGTACCCCACAATTCCATTTTCCTTGTGCTGACCTAATGTACTATAAAATCTTCTCATTAAATCCAGATACATTTTATCTTTCGTCAAGCACAAATCTAGCCACCCCATTCTTTCATTGATTGATTTTATGTCTGGCCCCGTCTCTTCTAAAGAATTAAAATCCACATACCTCTCGTGTAAAACAACAACCTTCTTAAATTGATCCTCATACCTTGACAGACTGGAGTCTTTCAATGTCGGAGGTTATGAGTAGGCAACGGGTAGACTTTCCCTTTTCTTTTGAGAGGGCTCCTCTGCTCTTTGACTCATTTCTTTCCGTCTGCTCTTTGACTCATTTCTTTTCATGGAGGTTCGGATGCTCTGCTCTGTTTTCGACTTGAGCGAGGCCGACGAACAACAGGAAGTGCATCCTCGCTGCTCTCATCTTCTTCTTCAATTTCTACTATTTCCTCACTTTTTGATTCTTCTTCTGACTCTTCTGAATTTGAAATGGTTTCCAGATCGATAGCATTCTTCTCTTTCTTCTTCCTTACACCGCGGTAAGTCTTTTTCCCTCTTCCACCAGCCATGGCAGAGGATGAACCAGGGCACAATTGGATAGGGAGAGAGATGGAGAGGAGAGAGGAAACTCCAAGGAGAGGAAAATGCTTGGCCTTTTTTCTTCAAGACTTACCGGAGAGGAGAGGGGAGGATGTGCCGCCGGTGGCATCCTTGGTCGCCCAATGTTTGGGGTTTTGCAAGGAGTGGAGAAGTAGAAGTGGGGTGAAACGGTCTTTCCCCCTTTCTTGATTTGACGTAATAGGACCCTAGACCTCTTTTTCTAACCACCTTTTATGGCGTCCTTTAGAGCACGTGAGAAGTGGGACGTGTGGCGCACCCAAGCCCCTTCTCTCTTAAAACCTTGACCCCCCTTTTTGTTTCAAGATAAGATGCCCTATAGTCCCACTTTGTCTAATCAAGTTCCGTACGGGTTGGTCGACCAGGTGTGGTCGTTGGTCAACCCATAATAGGGAGATTTATATCTTCATAATTTTTCTTCATTTGGTTCTTCTCTTTTCTCAAAAGGGGCTCAACTAGTCATGGATTTTGATGTTTTGACATTTCATGTCTTGCAGGTTTGATTCTCTCATTTCAGTTTTTTTTAAATATAACAAAAAAAAGACAATACATACCTAGCAATCAACATAAACACGTACAAACAAGAACAAGAGAAATGGTAAATAAGTAAAAGCTAAATTATCCTCAACTAAACATGAAATATGATTAAGTCTACTTTATCAAATCTCTCTAGATCTTGCACATATCTAACTCTCTTCGAATAGAAGTAAATATATCTTCATTTAAGGACTTGGTGAAAATGTCACCCAATTGGTTCAAAGTATCAACAGATTTGAGCTCAACGTCTCTTTTTCACACATGACAACGAATAAAATGATATCTCACTTAATATGCTTAGTTCTAGAATGTTGCACAAGACTTTTGATTAAGTTTATAGCACTTGTGTTATCACAATGAGTAGAAATATGATCTAAATGCGCACTATAATCAAGCAATTGATGTTTAATCCAAATGATTTGAGCACAACAACTTCCAGTAGCCACATATTCGGCTTCAGCCATTCAGAGTGCCACAGAATTGTGTTTCTTAGATGACCATGAAATCAAGCATCGACCAAGAAAATGACATATTCTGCTAGTGCCTTTTCTATTTACTATATAGCCGGCATAATCCGCATCCGAGTTAGCAATCACATCAAATAAGCATTCTTTAGGATACCATAAGCACGAATCAGTACTACCAACAAGATATCTAAAGTTTTTTTTATGGCAATGAGATGTGATTCTTTTGGTTTATTTTGAAATCTAACACATAGGTATATATTAAACAATATGTCCGGCCTATTAGCCATCAAATAAAGTAGTGAGCCTATTATACCTCGATATAGCTTTGGATCTACATCTTTACCATTTTCATTCGCTTCCAACTTTGTTGCAGTTGACATTGGAGTTCGAAGTACTTTTGCTTTGTCAAATCTGTATTTCTTGAGGAGTTCACGGGTATATTTGGCTTGACTTATAAAGATTTCTTCCTTTATTTGCTTCATTTGTAATCCAAAGAAGAAACTCAATTTACCCATCATGCTTATTCGGAATTCGTCTTGCATCATCTTAGAAAATTCCTCACGAAGATATTTATTAATAGCACCGAAAATAATATCATCCACATAAATTTTTTGATTTTAGGAGATTCAATGACTTGGCTCCTTGGAAGATTGGAAATTCTGTTCCTCAGAAGGTCTTGCCTCGACCGAAACCGGCAATGATGCCTTAGTGGGTGAGCCGCAGGAGATGGATGCACATTACCAGTAGCATCCAAAGCAGCACACCGAGTAGTAGGCCACTTATACTGTTCAATTGGCCCTAAACAAATAAAGCATAGAAGGCAATAAGCAAAAATAGTACCATGAAACTCTTAAAAGGGAGGAAGGAAGCTAATACTTACTCTCATATGGAAGGGGAACCACAGGCTGAGGAATCAAAGTAAGATGATAATAGCCCAGCTTTACCCTGGCTCCCAATACAATATCAGTCATCTCTCCATAAAGAGTAGCATAGACAACATCATCAGCTTCATCTGGATAGCGGAGAGTCTTTAGTTGCTCACACAAGTACCTTAACCAGTCCCCAGCTGGATCGGATATGGGGGTTGTAGTAGGGAGAGGGGTGGCCAGATCCGTCTTCCCTCCAAATTTATAGGCAGTATTGAAATGCTCCAGCCAACAATATGGCTTTTTGGGGTGTAGCCGGGCTTGAACCCTCTTCTTTATTTCTCCTATATAGAGAGACCATTGTGCTATATCTGGAGAAATAAGAGATTTATCTGTCTTGGAAATAACAATCTTGGATTTTAACTCCAACTGCTCCTGCCTCTTTCGAGCATATGCCTTAGCTGCATTAACTTCCTCTTGAGAGAAAGGAGGATATTTATAATGCTGCAAGGGTGCCGGTTCTGTATCTTTCACGGCGAAAGGGCATGCCTCGCGTATAGACCCAGAAGCCTTGGCCGCCTCCAATTATGCTCTCTCTCTTCTGATATCCTCCTAAAAAGTCGAAAAGTCCCTTTGCAAAATATTGTCGGGGATATTGAACATCGGACGATGCGAAGAAGTAAGATATCACATCTCATATCGCCGAAGGCTTTCTGCATTATGACGAAAGATATAACTGTCCATGCCACCAGTTAGCATATTGAATATCCAGAAGTCCTATCTGATCAAATTCTGGAACACAGAAGGTCTTCCCAGGCTCTATGCGTTGAAAATAATTCCACCATATCATGGTCTTATATGCAACATCGCCAAGACCATACACTCTTTTATCAAGAGCAAACTCCACATTATACGATGGAATCTTCTAATCAAAGTTAAAATTTCTTGCAACTTTATATGGATAGTAAGGTTGCAAATAAGCCACCTTGCCTTTTCTGAATACTAAGACACTGGGCTGAATACTTTCTAACCAGCCTTGGAGTCCATCCCACAATGGGCAGGCTGGAAATATTATGAAAAGACCAAAGATCTATAATGGTCTCCCCTTCGGCAGTCATGAAAGTATTCCAACGTGAATTATATCATTCTATTAAAGCCTCAATTAAACTAGAATAGCAGGGATAAGCATATCTAGCAGCCTTCACAGCGTCATAAATATTCACACGACGCAATAATACTTCATGTCTTTCCAAAGTCCATTCTAACCATTTAGTCGCCCCGATACAAGGTGTACGAGCAGACTTTATGGCTAGAGGACTGTACCAGCTTGGCCTCCGCTTTAATATAATATCTCTCAAATAGCATTTGGAATCAAATGGGTCCATGATGTTGCCATCACTTGAAGGCGTTAGAAAGAGACCATTATAAGAATGATACAATAATTCCAATCCTCCAACACTTCCTATTTTGCAGGAACTAAAGCTCCGTAAGAATACCACTTATCATCTGCCAGAGGAATCTGCATTTCAACAAGTGGCAAAATATCCGGGCGTGAATCAAAAATATCAAAAGCAGGGATAGTATATGCCACCAAACCTCTCAAACTATCCCGATTCTTTAAGATTGATTTTTCCAAATCTCGACTCTGAACGACAGAGACATGCCGTAGCCGAGAACTGATACTGTCAAAATGAGCAATTTCAGACAATAAAAATTGGTCTGCTGGATAATGACTAGGATATTTCTTTGAAGGAACATAAATATACTGCCCAGAAGAATATTTTATGAACTCCTCCTCAAGATGACCCTCATTCTCCAGGGGTGATTCCAACCCACTTCGGGCTACAAAAGCGTAACCCAAGTTCAGGTGCTCCATCTCCTCTGATGAGATTGGTTGAGCCATAGAAGATGGCATAGAGACCTTCAGCCAGTGCACTTTACATCGTGTCCTTCGTTTAACACTCGGAGGAGAAATACTTCTATCAACTCTCCCAGCTTTCCCCGCACTAAGTTGGCAGATGGATTTTCCCCTACCGCATCCGTGCGAGGGCCCCACTTCGTCAGAATCAAAGGTCCGTGAATGAGACATGATGACAAGAAAGAGAAGGTGAAGAGAAGAAACCTGCATCCACAAACAAACTGTTTGATTAAAACTCCAAAAGTCCAAATCTACTATGCACAAGCTTCTGCCTCCAAGCCTTGGCGACATGGAGTCAAGCCTCGGCTAAGAATTGAAGGCACAATCTATGCCTCCAAGTTTGGGCAGCAAAGCGTCAAGCTTGTCCCGACACTTGGTGGTATGACGTCAAGCCCCTGCCTCCAGGTCTTGGCGACACATCACTCTCGTCTCCAAGACTTGGCGGCACAACATCAAGCCTCCGTCTCCAAGACTTGGCGGCACAACATCAAGCCTCCGCCTCCAAGCCTTTGCGACATATCATCAAGCTCGTCTCCAAAGACTTGGCGGCACAATGTCAAGCCTCCGCCTCCAAGCCTTGGCGACATATCATCAGTCTCGTCTCAAGACTTGGCGGCACAACATCAAGACTTCGCCTCCAAGCTCGTCTCCAAGACTTGGCAGCACGACATCAAGCCTTCGCCTCTAAGCCTTGGTGACATATCATTAAGATCATCTCCAAGACTTGCGGTGTAACATCAAGCTCGCCTCCGACACTTGGCGGCATGACATCAAGGCTTCACCTCCAAATCTGGACAGCCCAACTTTAAACTCTGCCTCTGATACTTGGCGGCGTGACATCAAGCTTCCATTGCCAAGCCCCGGCAACATAACCTCAAGATTTCAAACTCCGCCGCCAAGCTTCGGTGGTATATCTTTAAGCTCCGCCACTACTCACTGAGGAAGATGTAAATAGCAGCCTTGCAAGATTCAGACAAAGCGATGATGGATTGTCCTCCCCTCCTGTGACCCTGTCATATTTATAGAACTCTCCAATGGCAGCACCGTAATTACTTTCAAATTTGAGGGCAAAATATCAAACACATGAGCCACTTCCCTCTGCTCCTGCTTTTGGCAAATGGCTCGTGGGGGGCACTTTGTGGACAATAGATTTTCTCAAGGGGAGGACAATTCCCAAAATCCAAAAAAAATCCTCCAAAGATGAAGAAAAATGGACCCAAAAACAAAATCAGAAATTAAAGGATCCAAAACAAAAATTTCCACGCCGCCCCAAGGCACGCACGAAGGAAAGTCTGCCGCCCCTTGTGGGTGGCAGAACCCTTTGGGTCTGCTGCCCACAAGGGGGGGCAGACCCAACTTCCTTGGGTCTGCTGCCCACAGGGGGCAGCAGAACCCTTTGGGTCTGCCGCCTCTTGTGGGCGGCAGAGCCTAGTAAAGGGGTTGCTGCCCCTTGCTCCGCCGCCCACTCATGGTGGCATACCCTCGGGGCTGCAACCTATAAAAAATATTTTTTTGAATTCATGTGGACCCAACCCACGCCTGCATGGGCCAATGAAGCGACGTCACGTGGATCTTCATTGCCATGTCATCGCCTCGTCATCGTCAAATGGATCAATCACAAGAGTGAGGACGTGGACCAATGGGGCTTCGCCAACTGGGCACGGCCCGCCTCCAAGAACCAATTGTAAGTCGCCACTTGGCGACCCCTTATTGGTCAAGAATTCTATAAATAGCCTCTATCCCCTACCTTGTTTAGAGGAGGATACGTGGTTGGAAGTTAGTTTGAAGTGGTGGAGTTATAAGAAAATCCCTCGCCTCTCATTCTCAAGGTATACGACCATGCCGCCAGGTCTGGGCGGCATGATCCTTAACCATGCCGCCATGCCTTGGCGGCGTGGCTATGATTCCTAACCACGCCGCCATGTCGTGGCGGCGTGGCTATGATTCCTAACCACGCCGCCATGTCGTGGCGGCGTGGTTACGATCATCAGCCATGCCGCCAAGTCTGGGCGGCGTAACCCGGGATCATGCCGTCCATTGCATATGATCAAGTTATAATTACTGAAGCCTCGCCGCCTCACTGCCATTCCGGTGCGCAAGTGATGTATCGACGAGTGATGCTGAAGCCTCACCGCCTCACTGCCACTCTGGTGCGCAAGTGATGTGTCGACGAGTGATGTTGAAACCTCGCCGCTTCATTGCCATTCCGGTGCGCAAGTGATGTGTCGACGAGTGATGCTGAAGTCTCGTCGCCTCACTGCCACTCCGGTGCGCAAGTGATGTGTTGACGAGTGATATTGAAGCCTCGCCGCCTCACTGCCATTCCGGTGCGCAAGTGATGTGTCGACGAGGTGCGCAAGTGATGTGTCGATGAGTAATGTCGAAGGCTTGCCGCCTCATTGCCACTCCGGTGCGCAAGTGATGTGTCGACGAGTCATGTCGAAGCCTCGCCGCCTCATTGCCATTCTGGTGCGCAAGTGATGTGTCGACGAGTGATGTCGAAGCTTCGCCGCCTCATTACCACTCTGGTGTGCAAGTGATGTGTCAACGAGTGATGCTGAAGCCTCGTCGCCCCTCTGCCACTCTGGTGCGCAAGCGGTGTGTCGTCGAGTGATGATGAAGACTTGTCAGCCTGTCGTTACCTCCATATACAACTACAAGTTGTCGAGTGATAACCACAGCCTTGTTGGCCTGTGGCCATATCAATGTACAACAGCGAGTAATGGGACAAAATAAAACCCCGTCAGCCCATAGCCGCCTTGACACAATTTAAATCATTGACACTCAGTGGGGCCTACCTATGAATAGTGTCCATGAATAGTACCCACGAACAGTGTCTATGAATAGTACCCATGAACAGTGTCCATGAATAGTACCCATGAACAATGTCTACGAATAGTATCCAGGAATAGTACACATGAACAACATTTGTAAACAGTGCATGTGAACAATGCCCATCAATAATGTTAAAAAAAACACTATAGGATAAAAGGGGATGGAAGTCGATCCTCCCGTGAATAATATGTGAGCGAATAAAATGAAATGAACGAGACTTTCACACTGCAAGGAGCCATCTAAGAAGCCATCTCTGGAAAGGAAATCAAAAGGTTTTCCTGTCGCAGTAGGATGTAATCACTGTCAGCCTATTGACTGACAGGAAAGGTTCATCCGAACCCACATGAATCTTTTTCCATGGGCGAGTCAACATCATACAACCATAAACCCAGTCTACCAAACTAAATGACCAACTAAAACAAAACAAACCAAAAAACAAAATAAAAATCCAAAACAAATCAGTCGGATAAAAAACGACTGTCAACAGTCTCAAACTTTATGATGAGCCTTTTAACCTTGTAGTCGATGTTCCACTCAATTGGAACTTCAACTGTTCTCACATTTCCTTAGTAGTTTGGTATTTTTCTCAAATTCTCCAATAAGATCGTCCTGCATATTGTTTAACATAGTAAAATGCGCGCTACAATCCTTACTGAACCATTGTCGATAGGCCTTTTGGTCTTGACGGTGCTGAGCAATGTTACCCTCCTCGGATGGAGGCATGTTAGTGGTCAAATGTTCGAGCAACTGTTGCTCATTCAACAAATTGGATTTTTCGGTGCCATATATCATAATTAGTTCCATTAAGTTTATCTTCCTTGGTCAAATTAGTAATCACATTCTTGGTGGCCGTTCCTTATCACTATACATAATAAAATGTAGAGGGCTAAGTTGACAAGGTTTACACATCTAAATTTGACTAAAAAATCCAAACTAATAATCATTAAGTTTACTTAAAAATTGAGATTGAAAAATAGATCTAGGATATTATTATCATTTCCCATTTATATAAGTTAACTTAATGCTATTAGAGTGATTTCGAACAAAGTTTGATAATGAGAGAGGAACACACATCTCTCATTATCGCCAACTTAATTACATGAATATGTAATATACAAAGAAATAGCATGAATGCTAACAAATGTAAACATTCACAAAGTGTTTTTTCACTAAGAAAACGCTAATGCTATTTCTACAAATTCTAATATCTTTTTTTCTGCAAATCACATGTAGTTAAAAGTAATATTTTGCATACATAAAGGATCCTGATTTATTATTTATTTTAACGTATGATCATTTAAATTAACAGGATGGCAAATATTATTGAACATGCAAATTTGCTAAATAAAATGTATTTCACAACATATATCAATGTTTTTCTAATTACGCAAAAGGATAATCTTTAATATTTACTTCAAATCCTCTGTTTGTCAACAATTGGCGGATCTGGAGTTGGTCAAAGCGAAGAATACTTAGGAACCAATCGGACTCTGACGGACTCCCACAATTGAACTTTCTAGTCCATGTCTAGACCAACAACCCACAAAGGGTGGGAGGAAATTGGAGTCGTACAAAATCCACAGACCTGCATGCAATCGAGCTAAACCCCACAAGCTGCGGTGAACTTGGAACGGGTCTCACACCCTCCAGCCTATAGCTGGTCAACTCACCGCCACGGAGGGCGACCAAGCCAACCCACGGGATTTCGCTGCCACTGATGGTGCTGTTCCCGCTGCGGTTGACATCGTTGTCATTGCCGTAGCCTCTGTCGAGGCGCTCTGTCTCAGAGGTTCTTAGTCACGCTCCGAATGCACGCCAAACATCCACCTGTGGGCAGCTCGATTCTTTGACGCCCTGAGCCTATCTATGGTGAACAGCGGGAGGGGGGGCTCACATGCATTGGGATGTCGTCTGACAAGTCCTAGTCCTCGTCGGCACTTCGCTCCTCATCTTGGCTACATATCTCTGCGCCAAGAGACCAGATGAAAATTGCTGTGTCAAATAAATATGTGCCTTCGTCAGAGTGCCATTAGATGTATGGTCCAACAACTCCACATCACTCAGGACAATGGGGGAAACGAGCGGCGCAACACGGCGGCGTTCTACTCACCATGCTCCTTAATTGGAGACCAAATTGCCAAATATCAGAGAACCGTGCTCTAATACCAATGACAAACATGCAAAAAATAAATGTAAATATTGCGAAGCATGAGGATCAATTTGAAATTATCTTTTCCGCACAAGTTGGTTGACGATACGCACCTCGGAGATCGGAGAACGCACTATGAGACTTTCCTTCTATAAATTTCACGCCCCAAATCTTGGGCACATGGTGATAGCCTCGGAGAGGAGCCAGAGGCCAGGAAAAAATAATTAGGAGAACTATAACAGCAGCAGCAGCAGCAGCAGCACGTACATGTTCTCTTTCCCTTATATATAAGGTGTGCAATAGAAAGTGAAAGGAGGCAAGGGAGAGGCGGTGGAAGTGGGAAGGTGGTGCCAACTGCACCCCAAAGGCCACCCAAGTAGCAGCCACGTGCCTTCCCCCCCAGTTTCCTCATCCACATGAATGCCCCACGTAGACACACCCTCAATGGGCCAGTCCCGTTAATAATAATTTCAATGTAGACAATGGAGAATGTATGCTATTTTGGAGAGATTGGTGGCTTGTAGATGCTCATCTCTAGCAAGGAAGGAAAGATCGAGGATTGGGCATGCATCGGCCGATCTGATCTGATCCGGATCGATCCAGTTCAATCCCACTTCTCCCTTATTTAATTTTTAAGCATTCAAAAAAATTAAGAAAAATGACTAAACATTTTAAAAATATATAAAAAAATCTGAATTTCAAGTTTTACCTTGATTTCTAGCTTGTTGTCTAAGTCAACTCTATCTATCTTGTTTCTTTAGTATGTGGTCTCTCTATGAAACGCATTCTCTCTCTTTCATCTCTAAAATTTTATCTCTCTTTTTTTTTCCTCTTAAATACATTAGTAATTATTGGTTCTTAACAGTAAATAAAATAAAAAAAAGATCACTGTGTGGCAATTTAGAATAAAATTGAGAAACGTGCATCACTCTTTTATTTTTTTGCTGATGATAATCTGGTTGTACATACAACGACAATAAGGGTCCTTCAACCGTTTACATTTATTGATTTTTTTTGTCAATGATAGAATTGCACACGCTGTTTAGTGCTAACACCACATTCTCATTCGACCTGATTGTACAATGGTAAACATTTCTGTACAATCTGGTACCATAAGAATGTGGCATTAGTGCTAAAGGGATATAAATTTCTGTCAGTGACAAAAAAGTTCAATAAATGTATACAATTGAATGACTCCTATTGTCTCTTGTATCCAGAACCATATAATCATCAGTAAAAAAAATAAAGGAGTGGTGTATATTTCTCAATTTTAATCTAAAGCGCAATATGGTAAACATGTTCATTTTATTTATTCTTGAGGACTGTTAATTCTAATTTATCTAAGAGAAGGAAAAATAAAAGAGCAAGAAAGGAGAATTTTTAAATAAGGATGTTAGAGATAGAGTGTGTTATAGAAAGACAACTTACTAAACAAAGTACCTTGAAGAATCCATCTAATCATTGTGGACTGCCACTTTACAAGGCCAGCTTAGAGAGCTTAAAGAGAGGGAAGAGAGTTTAAAGTTTAAATTATAGAGAGAAAAAGCTTATTGAGAAAAAGAGAGAGATATAAATAATGAGAGTGATAGAAACTTAAAATTATAATGCAAAAAATGAGAATAGAAAGAGGAGAATTTTAGAGAGAGAGTTAGAAACTTAGAAATGGGAACAAAGAGGGAGAATTCATAGGAATAGAGCAAGAGAGATAATGAGAGTGATAGAAACTTAAGAATAGAATGCAAAAAATGAGATTAGAAAGGGGAGAATTAGAGAGAGAGAGAGAGAGTTAGAAATGGGAATAAAGAGGGAGAATTTATAAGGATAGAGAGAGAGTTAGAAGTTACATTGGTGGGCATGGGAGATGCACTTGGAGGGTTTATATAGGCCCCCCAAGCCCTTGGCTAGCTGCTGGGAGCATTCCCAATGGCTAGCCAACAGCAACAACTAGTTTGACACTAGCCGTTGCTGGCTGAATCGTCCAATCTGACCGATCCGATTCTTGGATTAGCTGATCCGGTTGGATCTGTCCGATCCCGGCCTCAGAACGGAGTATCGAGACACATAATTGGATCAGTTCGGCCAAAATCCGATCGGATCAGTTGATCTGTGCCGATCTGGCACACCTTCATTTCTTGGATGCTTTTTTAAAACTATACACTTTAGCAGTTAATAAATGGTGCCTTGTTAAGGTTTGTTTCCCACAGGAAAAGGGGGATAGTTAGTTGTGCAACTGCACAGAAATGTGAAGGATGACGAAAATGTGGACTATACATTTCCTTGAACATGCTCTATAAAGTGTATTGATCTCAATGAACTTCTTGATAAGCTTCTCTGGGGGAGAAATAAAGCCCAATTTTCAGTGAAGTCTTATCACTCTTTGCTGGAAGGTGATCTTCCTAATTTCTTGAAGTATGATGATGTGTGCAGGGTGATTTTAGATTTGTACGGGACACAGCTATTCTTCAAGGGGCTGTGTGAAGGCATGCCTCGATGTACTACAAAGGATAGTCCTTGGTATTCTCCTTCATGCTGAATGCCAAAGCATTAGGAGGGAGCAAAATGACATCATCTTCAGAGGAAGTAGAATATACATTGAAAATATGTCTTTTATGCTATTATCTTCTTTGTATAATTGGTGCCATTCTATGTAGTGAGAGGTGTAAGACAGCCGAGGTGACCAAGGGGTCGCCTCAGCCTTGCTTAGGTGATGGCCTAGGCATTTGAGGTGGCACTTTATTTAAAACATAGATAATGAAATATATTATTAAATATGACAAAAACACATGCAAAAAAAGTGTTAGATCGACCAAGAAGTCCACATCTCTTTGTCCAACGCAACAAATCCCCCTATGTATCCAAGCTCACCTATAAGATGAGAAAGCACGGAGATGCACACACACACACTGTAAAATCCCCTCCCAAAAATGTCATCTCAAACCAAATCATTGTGGTCTTAAAAAATTTAACCACTACAGAACTGTCTAGGTCCTTTCCACTGCCTTTAAATCACCTACCACCGTCCATGTGTCCCTCACATGTTATTCACATAGTGACAGGTTGGCAGCCAAATATCAATTAATTGGCCTGAATATCAGTTAACTGAATCGGTTAGATGATAACTTAACTTCAGCTACTACATTGATTAGATGAATAGTTGTCAAGGTGCCAAGGCGACCCAAGGCGTTCTCGGGGTGCATAAGCACTTAGGCGTCAAGGCGGTTGTTTAAGTGATGCTTAAACAACAACTCAAGCGCCTCCTTAAGATATATGGGTAAGTGTATTAATTATAAATTCTTCAATATGAATAAAAGTAAGTAATAACATCATGCAATCGTACAAAACATTAAAAGTGAAAAAAATAATACTCATGAGATAATTATCTTAAACACATAAGAACACATTTCTAGAGACAAGATATACAAAACATAAAACTCCAGAGGGATAGAGAGAACTCTGTAAGGCTCATAGGCTGTGAGAAAGAGAGAAGAGTGAGAGAGAGATTAGAGAGAGGGGGGAGGGTGCTCCGACCCTCTGTGAGACTGTGCGTGAGAGAGAGAGAGAGAGAGAGAGGGCCAATGGTGTATCTTTGTGTGTGTATGTGAGAGTGACAGAGAGAGAGAAGGGGGCATCGGCCTATCTCTCGGTGTGCATGTGACATACAAAGCGAGAGAGAGAGAGGAAACAGAGGCACTAGACTTACTAGACGACGATTGGCGGTGATGGCATTGTCGTTGATCAGCATGGGGGGGGGGTTGCTGTCGACGACCAACAGTGGTGAGTTCCACAAACCCTAGGTCACCACTTCGAGAGGAACGAGGTCAAGGAGGGGGGATGAGGAGTTGGGTGGGGGGGGGTGGGGGTTATGCGATGGATCTGGATCCATCACGGGCGGATCGGGCCGGGCACCTGTTAGGCTCCCGAGCGGGTCGCCTAGGCCGCTCAAGGGGGCACCTAGGCTAACTTTTCTTGGGCTGAGAAAGGCGCTGGCCCACCTTTAGACAGCAAAAACGCCTTTGCGCCAAGGCGCCACTTAGGCGCATGCCTAAGCGGTGCCTTGACAACTATGATTAGATGATAACTTAACTTCAGCTATTGAATTGATTATAACTTCAGCGACTGAATCGATTATATGATGACTTAACTTCAGCTACTGAATCGATTATATGATAACTTCAGCTACTAAATCGATTAAAATGATGACTTAACTTCAACTACTGAATCAATTAGATAATAACTTAATTTTAGCTACTGAATTGATTAGATGATGACTTAACTTCAGCCACTAAATCAATTAGATGATAACTTCAGCTATGACTTCAATTATATGACTTCAACTAATTGAATCCCCTTCAACAAGCATGGTGCTTAGCTAATTTTCTATGCTTCTTCTCCTGAGATCTGCTACATTCTAACTAACATAACTATATTCTAACTATACACATTAACTTAATTATTAAAGCTTAAAGGGGACTTTCTAAGGTTTAGGGTGTTTCTATATATATATATATATATATATAGAGAGAGAGAGAGAGAGAGAGAGAGAGAGAGAGAGAGAGGAGTCATCCTTTCTAGAGATGAAGAGCGCTGCTGTCATTCACAGGACATCCTTGCTGAGAATGAAGTGCACCGCCATTGTTAGCCAGAGATATCCATGCCAGAGTTGAAGTGCACTACTGTTATTCTCTACACGTGGGGTTTAGAGACCGCTAAGGTTATGAATTGGGGGAGGCAAAGTTGGGGAACGGGGAATAATGCTTTTATATTTAGGTGAAGTGGGCTGGGTAGCCTACCTGGTTGTTCTGATGGGCCGCAAAGTAGGCTGCACACGAAGTTATGCCTAGGGTGATTTGAAACACTCTGAGGTGAACGCCTCCTTGATTTAGGCAGTACCCGCGTTTGCCTAGCCAATAAGGCCAGAGCAAGGTGCCTTGTGGTCGTCTTGTCTTGCCTCGTCACCTAGGCAAGCACCTGAAGTGCCTTAGGTAACCAGGGTGTCATTTCATCTTGGGTATCTCTGCTGATTTCTGGGCAAAGGTGTTTAAGAAGCTTCATCCTTACTTGGTCTTTTCTTTCTTCTCTTGGATAGGAAACTCCCCTTTCCTTGCACTTGTATTTCCTATATTTATTCTTAACAAAATTTGTGGTACAATCCACATTCTTCTTTCAGAAAGAAATAAAAGGTATTTTAGAAAAGAAAGTTGAAAGCTCACAAGAATCTCTGCTTGATCCTTTGTGCAAAACTAGTGCAGAGAGATGTTCCATTCTTTATGGCAGATTAATCGAGCCATTTGTTTGTTCACTAAAGTTGTCATGTGACAACATGAAGGGGAGGTGTAGAAACTGTTTCTTGATCTTTGTTTCTTTAGGATGGACCTACTGCGATAAAACATTTTAGGGCTTTCTTCACCAAGGTTTTGATTGTCTAATGAATGAGGATGTCAGAAATGCTTACACCAGGAGAAATTGTGCTATTCATTTTAAGTGTATCTGAAGCTAAGGATTTCATTATCTAATGAACTTTTCATTCATCAATCTGTCTAAGATCAATCTTATGTTACAGGAAAAAATACCAGTATACTCCTAAAATCTTTAGGAATAATCGCTGTACCCCTGCCTTTAATGAAACTACCATAATACCCTTAAAATTACATAACTTGAGTTTTGGCCTCCCTCTGATTATTTGCTGCCTACTAATGGGGTTATTCTGTAATGGGGTTTATTTGTAAATTACAAAACTTTATTTGCTGTCTACTAATGCTATTCTGTAATGGAGAATCTTTAGAGAATATTCTGTAATGGGGTTATGATAAACATGAAAATACAGTTTCACAGTGAATAAAAAATGAAAAATCACCTCTCTTTTCTCTGTCTATCTGGGGATAGAGCTGGCGTGCCCTGCAGCAGCACAACTCTCTCTCTAGCTGGCGGTGCCCATAGAGCAGCTGCTCTCTCTCTCTCTCTCCCGGTGCCCAAGGAGCAGTACAACTCCTGCCCCCATGGATAGGGCTGGCAGTGCTCTGCAATGATAAACACCCCCGCCCCCCCTCCTCTTGCTCTTGACGGAGGCATGAAGGCGAAGTTGTCACAACAAGAAAATTAGATATCCTCTTAAGGGTCTATCGGTCATTTTATACATGAGTTAAGATTTAACCCAAGTGTGGTTGAGTTAAATGATGAAAAGTTAATGGTAGTAGGTGTATGAGAATTGGAGATTGAAGATTTTAAGGGTGTTAAGGTAGATTTCTTAAAGGTAGGGGTATAGTGGTTATTTGTTAAGATTTTAGGAGTATACTGGATATTTTTCCCTATTTTATATTACAGCTATTTGGGAACTTGTACAAATGCTTTCTGTGATTATACAGCATTAGAAGCTGTAGGATATAGGATATAACTTGTATTAGCCTTTTTAAATGTATCTGGAGCCAAGTTCCATTTTGCTTATTGCAACAACCCATGTTACATAAGAGAATCATTCATTGAATTAAACGTCTATTCTCAGTGGCCTGTTCCTCCATTGTAAGTAGCTGATTATTTTAGCATGTTCCGATGATGACCTTTTGCTGTCCGATGAGCATATTAAATGGTAGTTGCACTGATTATCTAATGCTTCTAGACCTTTCTGTTGTATTCTTCTACAGTACAAAACGTTTGTCCAGAAATGGGAGACTACTTTCAACGACACCAAATAATATTGATGAACCATTTAAAGTTGAAGAGGCAGAGACAGTTAATGTGCCTCCACCTCCGACAGAGAAGGTTCTTTGGACTAATAGTTGAATAATAATAGTTTCACTTGCTTTTATTTAATCATGTCTAGATTGTTATTCCATGCTTTTATCTTTGAATATCTACCAAAATTTGCATCATTCTTTACCATAGTTGCTCGTGTTGGGTGGAAATGGATTTGTCGGTTCACATGTTTGTAAGGAGGCTCTGGACAAGGGTTTGTCTGTTTCAAGTTTGAGCAGGTTTGTTGCTCCACTCTCCAACTAAACATGCTATTGATTATTTTGACCCATCATGCGTACTGTTTTTGTCAAATTTAACAAAAATGTTATTCAGCTTGTCCTGTCACATTCTGCAGAAGGAATTTAATATATGCACAGATGTAAGTGTTCAATGAGTATTTGATATTCAGTATGCCATGTGGACTCCATTACTTTTGTAGCTCCGTTCACAGCAAGGAGAAAGCAAATGTAGAGGCCAGAACCTAGGAAGTTTAATTTTGGTCGGTGGTGGTGGGAATTGCAAGCTGGGTCCAATGTTATTCAGATTCCTTTCTTTCCTTAGTACATGTGATCTGCATTTCTGTTAATGTATCATGCTTGCAATTATTCCTTCTATGCTTTTCAATAGCATGGAAACCCAATGGAATTGAGATCCACAAAGGCAACAATCTTCACATGTGTACAAGCCATTTGACATTATCCTTTGTATTGTTCTAGTCCCCTAGGTCAATACGACCCTATAGTGGATAGTGTTGGCGGTCACGTCGGGGAGGAGCAGAGTCGGCGAAGTGGGTGGTCCGACAAGGTTTCCGCTGGCGGTTGCCTCAGGGACCAACCACATCCCCCTTGGAGGTGATTACTGGGAGGGAGCTATGGCGACCTCTAGGTCCGTTCGCTGCTACCGTTGTCTCCAACTGGGTCACCTGGCGAGATCTTGCAAGGCTCCTGTTTGTTGCCTTCTCTACAATGGGGTAATGGGGTGGGTCATGTCCGGGTGCTTTGCTCGGAGAAGATGGCAGGGTCACGCACTCTGTTATCAAAGGCGCCCGAGGCGAACGCCTAGGCGACGAGGCGAGGCGAGGCGCGGGTATGGCGCCTCGCGTTCCCGCTTTTCGCCTAGGCGATCGCGGGAAACGCCTCATTCGCCCAGGCGTTCGCCTAGGCGCGCCTCAGGCGCCTTATTACGAAATCCCCCGATTCATTTAAGCTTAAACCGGCCCATTACGAAACCCCCGGCCCATTACGAAACCCCCGGCCCAGCATTAATAAACCTCCCCTCTCTGCATCGAACCCTAACCCTTCCTACGTCCCGAGAGTCCAAGACCCCCGACACGAGCGCAACGGGCTTCTTCCCCAGTAACGACGGAAGCGGTAGCGGCGGGAAGCGTCTCGGGCGAAAGCGGGCTACTTCTCCGGCGACGGCGACAGCGACGGCGACGGCCGCGGCAGGTAAGCCTCTCACACGCTCTCACTCTTTGTCTCTTCGTCCCTCTCTCTCTTTTTGTCACTCATCGCCCCTCTCTCTCTCTCACGCACTCTCTGTCTCTCCCTCTCTCTCTGTCTCACTGCTCGTCCCTCTCTCTCTGTCTCACGCACACTCCCCTCCCCCGACCCTCTCTCTCAGTCTTCTCTCTGTCTCTCTCAATCTGTCCGGCTCTGGCTCATGCACACTTCCCTCCCCCGACCCTCTCTCTCTCTCTGCCAGTCTGTCTCCCCCGACCTTCTCAGTCTCTCCCAATCTCTCCGGCTTTGCCAATATGCCTCCCCTCCCCCGACCCTCTCTCTCTCTCTCTGCCAGTTTGCCTCCCCCGGCCCTCTCAGTCTCTTTGTCTCTCTCAATCTCTCCAGCTCTGCCAGTCTGCCTCACCCCCCACCCTCACTCTCTCTCTCTCTCTCTCTCTCTCTCTCTGTCTCTGTCTCTGTCTCTCCCCACCCCCGACCCCCACTCTCTGTCTCTCTTGCTCTCTGTCTCAATCTCTGTCTCTCTGTCTCTCTCTATCTGTCTCTCCACTCCCCGACCCACACTTTCTCTGTCCTTCTCTCTCACTCTCTCTTGCCTGTCTCTCTGTCCTGTCCCTCCCCTGACCCCCACTCTATCTCTCCTGATCTCCGTCTTTCTGTCTGTCTCTGTCTCTCCCCACCCCCGACCCCCACTCTCTGTCTCTCTGTCCTGTCTCTCCCCACCCCCGACCCCCACTCTCTGTCTCTCTTGCTCTCTGTCTCAATCTCTGTCTCTCTGTCTCTCTCTATCTGTCTCTCCACTCCCCGACCCACACTCTCTCTGTCCTTCTCTCTCACTCTCTCTTGCCTGTCTCTCTGTCTCTCCCCTCCCCTGATTCCCACTCTATCTCTCTTGATCTCTGTCTTTCTGTCTGTCTCTGTCTCTCCCCACCCCCGACCCCCACTCTCTGTCTCTCTTGCTCTCTGTCTCAATCTCTGTCTCTCTGTCTCTCCACTCCCCGACCCACACTCTCTCTGTCCTTCTCTCTCACTCTCTCTTGCCTGTCTCTCCCCTCCCCCGACCCCCACTCTATCTCTCCTGATCTCTGTCTTTCTGTCTCTCTCTCTCAATCTGTCTCTCCCCTCCCCGACCCCAACTATTTCTCTCTGTCTCGCTCACTCTCTCTTTCCTTTGTCTTTACTGTTTACAGTTGGACTGTGGATAATTTATTTCATTTACTTTGATTTAAAATTATATGGTTATATTTGATAATTTGAGTGAATAAATATCATTCTGTATGATTATTTGGCTATTTTGTATAATAAGTAAATTATAAATATTTTTTTTAAAAAAATGTCGCCTCAAACGCCTAGGCCATCGCCTAGGCGTTTGAGGCTGAGGCGACCCCCCGATCGCCTCGGTCGCCTCTCGCCTCTGACTACATAGGTCACGCAAGAGGACATATGTGGAAATGGTCTTCGCTAGGACTACCAACTCTCTGAACTCTCCACCAGTAATCCATATTCTCTCCCCCCGTCTGTTGAAGCTCTGGAGGTGTGTCTTTGTTTCGCCAGTCGTAGGCAATCCAGGTGCGGGGTTTGTCAAGGCGATTCTGGACAGAGGGGGAGGAGGAGGGGGAGGATGGAAGGTTCAACAGCTTCATCCCAGTGGCTTTTTGGTGGTTGCGCCTTCGGAAGAGGAAGCTAGACAGGTGGTGGCTTTGAACTAATTGGCGGTAAGGGAATGCATGCTTCGGTGCCAATAGTGGCAGCTGCACCTTGGCACATTTCCCAACCCTAGGTGTGTCTCTGTGTCTGATCAGTTGTTAGGAATTCCTCTCCCTATGTGTGATGCTGGCAGGGTCAGGCACATCGTTCAACAGTTCGTGGAGCGGGAAGGGGACGTTCCGTCTCTCTGGAGATCGGGCTTGCTGTCCATGGTTAATGTAGTTGTAAGGGCTCACTCGAGGTCTTCAGTGTCGGAGTTGTTGGAACTCAAGCTATGCGGCAGCGTCTTCCACATCAAAGTTTTCATTCGAGGCGAGGAGCGGCGGCCAGAATGGGGTGAGAAATTAGGGTTTCAGGCGAAGTGAACGGAGGAAGAAGGCACTACGGTCAGGTTTTCGAAATTTAAACAACTTGCCAAACCGTATGGACCGGAGCCGGACTTGTTCAGTTTAATCTTTTCGCAGGGCGGCGGGTTAGGGGATACTTTGGGTTAGCTCCTTAGGGCCCGTGACTTTCCTTAGGGCCTATAACTTACCCGACTGCATAGCAGAGTGTGGACCCATTTGTGGACCCGATCGAGGTCTTCTCGCCCGCCCGGTTGCCATTATTGAGATGCTGCTTCTTGCAAAGCTCTCCGGGGCTATTGGAGATCCCTCGCCTTAACTACTTGCTATGCCTCAGAGTCATTCGCTTCTCTGCGGAGGGAGAAGCAGAGAAGCCAGGGAGAAGTAGAGAAGCCGAATGGAGGTCCAAAGAATGATGAGGGGGCATCCCGAGAGTTCTTCTCTCCCCCTTCATTATAACTCTTGGCTCTGCCTCCGACGACTGTGGTTTGCTCCTCGAGAGGAAATGGGGATGACAGTGGTGTTCTGGGGTAGAGATCAGGCATTCTTTCTCCTGACCAGGATGCCTATGACTTGCTTCCCTCTTCAGTTGAGAATCCTATTTTTTTGTGTGTTGGGGGGGGGGGGGGGGGGGGGCTCTCCCAGCCATGATGACAGGCCTTCCTAGGAGGAGTTGGAGCACACTCCTATGTTTGTTGGGGAAACTATCCCATGCCAAGATGTAGATGGAGGATTAGGGGGTCTAAGGTGGATGTTGGAGAGTCAGGGAGCTGATGATGGTAGGGTCTCTTAGGAGGGGGGTCCTGATTTGCAGAAGGAAGAGGTGAAAGAACTACTTCATAAGGTGGAGAGGTGTTGAAACAAAAAAAAAGGGAGACAGAAGGAAAAAGAGCAGCAGCAAGCATTAGAGGTAGCACCAGAAGCATGTGGCAGTGGCAGTAGGGGCAGGCGGCAGTAGCAGTAGGCCTAGAAGGGGCTGGCGGCAGCAGTAGAAGCAGAGAGTCAGAGACAGCATGCAGCGGCAGCAACAGGAGCAGAAGGAAGAGGGTCCAGCCCCTTCTTTATGTTAAAAAAAGAAAAAAAATAGGGAAGCTGGAGATAGAAGGGAAAAGTCCACCCTCTGGTGGACCCACCCGGTGAGGGTGGGAACTCTTCCTACCTACGGTGGGAAGAGTCCACTGTAGGGTGGACTTCCCACCTCACTGGGTGGAGAAGTCCCACCCGGTGAGGGTAGGAAGGCCGCTGCGCCCCCTCCTCTTCCCTCCTAACTGTCATTGGACAGTAAATAAAAAAAGGGGGCATACATTGTCCCTTTCCCAGACCCCACAAATGGTGGGAGCCTCGTGCATTGGGTACACTTATTTATTTTTTTATATATATATACAATGAAACAATGAAATATATATAGGAGGGCAGATCAAAGAAATTTATTAAAAAAAGGGAGAGAAGAATCTTACTTTCACCCTTACCGGGTGCCCCCCATGGTAACTTCCACCCGGTGAGGGTGGAGATAAGACTTGGTCAAATCCCACTCTCGCCCAACCCATAAGCGTTTTAACTGCCACCCGGTGAGGGTTAAGCCTTCACTTGATTTTTTTTCCTGCAGGAAGTGAAGTAACCACCAGCCAGTGAAGGTGGTCCTGCTCTTCTAACTGCCTCCTATGGGAGATTATAAATACCCCTTAGGGGGTCCTCATTCGGGAACAAGGAGACAAGGGTCAAGGTGAAGAATCCCTTGCACTGGAGAGGTAGGCACAATCTCCACTCTTCTTTTTTTTGTCTAAGTGTTAGGACATTGGTCCTACACTTCTAGACATGTCTTAACTTTACAGATATGTCTCAAAATTTGTACTTGTACTTACTATATCGTTATTATCTCTAGCGGTTGTAACATAATAATAATATGGTAGTGAGTACATCATTGTGCCATATAATTGGATTATGTGATCATGTTAATTATTTCATGTCGTATGGTCTTTTTAATATTAATCACATTAATATGATTAACCATGCGATCATATGCTGTTTTCATCATGTGTGACTAATCAGGTCCCCAAAATTGGTGGTCCAATGGTCATGGGTCTTGATCATGTTGACCATGTTATAGACTACCTAAACCCTAGTTTCAACTTATGTCTTAATATCATGTTTATTGTGACATGATAATATGGCATGGAACAAATTGTATGATCATATTAATTGTGTCAGTATGCTCCATCTTTGGACCATATAAAGCATGTGATCATGTTAATCGTGTCACATGATCTTATATTAATCACATATAATCAGTAGCGTGCGATTAATCAAAACCATAAAATCAACGGTCCCCGATTAGGTGATCCAATCATGTCGATCATGTCATGATTCATTAAAACCATAATTTGATTATATCGATTGGTCGGATCTTCATGATCTCGACCTGATCTCATAATCCAACGGTCAGATCACCCTGTATCGGCCGAAACTCAGATCTAACAGTCAAATCTTCATGATCTCTATCTGATCTTATAATCCAACGGTCGGATCGTCCCGATATCGACCGAACTTCAGATCTAACGGTAAGAGCTTCATGATCTCGACTGGATCTTAAAATCCAACGGCCGGATCATTGTGATATCAATCGGATTTCAAATACAACGGTTAGATCTAGGTGATATAGACTGAAACTTAAATCCAACAGTCGGATCTTGGTGATATCGACCGAAACTCAAATGCAACGGTAAGATCTTGGTGATATCGACCGAAACTCAAACCAACGGTTAGATCTTTCAGATCTCCACCCGATCTTAAAATCCAACGATCAGATCGTTACGATCTCGACCGAAGTTCAGATCTCACAATCAGATCTTCAAGATTTCTACCCGATCTTAAATTCAACAGTCGGGTTGTCAGGATATTGACCGAACTTCAGATCCAACAGTTGGATCTTTAAGATTTTGACCCGATCTTAAAATCCAATGGTCGGATCGTTAGGATATTGACCTGATATTAAAATTCAATGGTCGAATCTTCATGATATCAACTGAACTTACGATCTAACGGTTGGATTTTTAAGATCTCAACCCGATCTTAAAATCCAACGGTTAGGTCTTCAAGATATTGATTGAACTTTAGATCCAAAGGTTGGATCCTTTTGATCTCGGCGTGATCTTAAAAGTACAATGGTTAGATCTTCACGATATCAATCATATTTCATATCCAATGGTCAGATCTTCATGATTATGATTCGTTACTAAAAATCAACGGTCCGATTGTGTTAGATCAGGGCCGTTTCTAAATTCAACAGTTTGATCTTGTCCGATCATTTATATTATTAAAATCTAACGGTCCGATCGTGTCCGAT
Organism: Zantedeschia hybrid cultivar; assembly: GCA_030544215.1. NCBI lineage: Eukaryota > Viridiplantae > Streptophyta > Magnoliopsida > Alismatales > Araceae > Zantedeschia > Zantedeschia hybrid cultivar. Next base: position 15,072,411 of record JARZZO010000013.1, read on the forward strand.
CAGGTCCGTTACTAAAATCCAATGGTTCGATCGCGTCCAATTAGGTTCGTTATTATAATTAAATGGTCTGATCGTGCTTGATCAAGTCCATTACCATAATCCAACGATTTGATCACGCTCAATCATGTCAGTTATCATAATCTAACGGTCTGATATTTTTTAATCTCGATCGTAAACTTCCATCCGATGGTCTGATCTTTTTGATGTCAACCATAAACTTAAATCTAACGGTATGATCTTTTTTATCTCAACCGTTAACTCGACGGTCTGATCTTTTTAATCTCAACCGTTAACTTCAACTGACGGTATGATCTTTTTGATTTCGATCATAAACCTAAATCTAGCGTGATCTTTTTTATCTCAACTGTAAATTTTAATCCAACGGTCTGATCTTTTTGATCTTAACTGTAAACCTAAATCTAATGTTTTGATCTCTTTGATGTCAACCGTAAACTTCAATATGACAATCTAATCTTTTTGATCTTAACTGTAAACCTAAATCTAACGGTCTAATCTTTTTGATCTTAACCGTAAACTTCAATCCGACAGTTTGATCTTTTTGATCTCAACCATAAACCTAAATCCAACGGTCTGATCTTTTTGATCTCAACTGTAAACTTAAATCTAATGGTCTGATCTTTTTTGATCTCAACCGTAAACTTCAATTCGATGGTTTGATCTTTTTGGTCTCAACCGTAAAGCCAAATCTAATGGCCTGATCTTTTTGATTTCAACCCTAAACCTAAATCTAACAGTTCGATCTCTTTGATCTCAACCGTAAACTTCAATTCGACGGTCTGATCTTTTTGATCTCAACTGTAAGCCTAAATCTAAGGGTCTAATCTTTTTGATCTTAATCGTAAACTTCAATCCGACGGTATAATCTTTTTGATCTCAATCGTAAATCCAAATCTAACTGTCGGATCTTTTTGATCTTAACCGTAAACTTAAATCTAACAGTCTGATCTTTTTGATCTCATCTGTAAGCTTCAATCCTATGGTCTCATCTTTTTGATCTCAACCGTAAGCTCAAATTCAACAGTCTGATCTTTTTGATGTCAATCATAAACATAAATTCAACGGTCTAATCTCTTTGCTACCGACCGTAAACTTAAATATGAGAGTCTAATCTCAATGATCTCAAGTGTGGAATTAAATTCAACGGTCCGATCTTAGTGATCTCAGCCATAGATTCCAATCCAATGATCTGATCTTAGCGATTCCGACTAGAAGCGTAAATCTAATGGTTTGATCGTAGTGATCTAGACTCAAATCTAATGGTTTGATCTTAGTGATCTCATCAAAGCACTCAAATTTTAAGGTCCGATCGTGTCGATATGACCATTAATACCAATCTGATGATCCGATCACATTGATTGTGGCCGTAAGTTTTATAGTTTGATTATGCAGTCCAAGACTATGCTTGCGTGATCGATGATCTGAATAGGACATCTGTGATCGTAAACACAAATCTGTCACATTGGTTGTAGCAATTACCCAATCATGGTGTAATAATCTGATCATTATAATCGGAGTTTTGTCATATTGTAATGCCTTTATCATTGGGGCATCTTTATAATATGTAACATTTCATATTAGTGAAAGTTCAGTTCCTTTCTCATTATTTTCATTATCTGTATATTATGTCATTTTGTAATTTCGCACGAACTTCAGTTATTATATAGCTAATTTCAGTATCACATATAAGGGATTAATCAAAAGTGTCCAGTGACTTCACTGGTGTAATTAACATCGACCAAGGTCGATGGGGACGGGTCCAAATACAAATCCATACGTTTGATTCAACACCTAACTCATCATTCACGAGTGGCGAATCAAACAGAATTTTCATATTAAACATATAAAACTCTTTTATATTTTTATAAATATCAGTTCACTAGAGGCTGACAGTAGATAAGGCGAGGGAGGTAGCGACGATAGTTAGGGTGTCATTTGAGGGGGTGGAGAAAGATATCAGTGGGGCCTTCTACAAAATCCAAAATCAGTGGCAGTTAAGTATTGCTAGGGATGCTAGAGGAGGAAAAGCCGTTCCTAAAGGGGAGGTCGTAGGGGGGATAGTTGAGGGGGATGGTATGGGGGTGTGGGGGAGGAGAGGGAGAGGTGAATATTATTTCATGATGTGTATTCTCACTTGGAATTTTAGGGGCATCGGGGGAAGGGAGAAGAGGGCGGTCCTAAGGGAGTTCATAAGAACATGTAAAATTGATATCCTATATATTAAGGAGACTAAAATAGAAGGGGGGGGGGGGAGGTTATGCGGGAGTTGGGGGGATAGGCTCTCTAAAGGTGTTCTGTCTCTGGCTTCAGGTAGGTTGGGAGGCATCATGCTATTGTGGAATGATTTTGTTGTGAAGGTGGTGGGGAGATAGGTCGGGAGGCACTGGGTCTTAGTCACCTGCCAATGTGTTGATGATGGTTTCCTTTGGGATTTCTATGGGGTCTATGGCCCGTAAGGTAGAGAGGATAAGAAGGTGCTGTGGGATGAACTTCTGGCTTTGCTTCAACTAGCTAACGGACCTTGCTGTGTGGCGACTTATTTTAATGCCACCATGACAGTAGTAGAGAAGACTGATTGACCTCCCTACATGGAAGATTTCCAAGAATTTATTGCTAAAGCGGCTTTGATTGACATCCCTACATCCAATGCTTTCTTTACTTGGTCCAATTTCAAAAAGGATCCCTCCTGCTCAAGGGTTGATAGGTTCCTTGTTTCGTTTGATTAGGAGGATCACTTTCCCCATCTTCAAGCTTTATGTTTGCAGAGACCAATTTCGGACCACAAGCCAATTCTCCTCAAGACTAGTGCTAGAATTTATGATAAGGCCCATTTTAAATTTGATAAGTATTGGCTTAGGGAAGAGGGGTTTATGGAGGAAGTGAGGAGAGTGTGGAATGAGGAGGATACTGGGTGATTGTCCATGGCTTCCTTGATCATTAAGCTCAAGTCCTTGGCCCATGCACTTTCTTTGTAGGGGCTGCTCGAGTTCTGCCAGGGAGCAAGACCAAAAAGAAGATGTTGGATCATATTGATGGATTGGATGCCTTGGAAGAGGCAGGCTTGCTAGATGAGGAAGATAGTAAAATGAGACAAAGGCTCAAGTCTAAATATCAGGACATCCTTATTAAAGAAGAAATCTATTGGAAGCAGAGATCCAGAGAGAGATGGATAAGGAGGGGGATAGAAACATTCCTTATAAAGCATTGCTTTTGGGTGCAGAAGAATGAACTTGATTACTTTTCTTAGAGATGGCAATCGTCTCATTTCAAGGAAGGAGTATATTTCTAGCCACATCAAGGCTTTCTACACTTCTTTGTACACTGAGGAAGACTATTGGAGACCTACCATATTTGATGATTTGCTACCACAGTTACAGGAGGAGGAGAGGAGAGTCCTTTTTGCTGATTTTACTGGGGAAGAGGTAAAAATTGCAGTCTTTGGTTTGATAGGAAACAAGATGGCAGGGCCTGATAGGTTCCTCTTGATGTTTTATCAACATTGTGGGGAAGTTATCAAGGAGCTTCTATTGAAGGCGGTACAGGAATTTCAGTAAGGGAAGGCTCATTTTACAGGCATTAACAAGACTTATTTGGTACTTATTCCAAAAAAGCAAGGAGCAAACAACTTTTCTGATTTCAGGCCTATTAGTTTGCTTAATGGGGTCTGCAAAATCATCACCTAGATGTTAGCATCAAGGCTAGAAAAGGTAGTGCAGAGATTGGTGGGCTGTAACCAAAGTGGCTTCATAAGAGGTGATGTATTCAGGATAACTTTTGAATGGCACATGAGTGTATTCTTGCTATGAAGCAACAGAGGCAGTAAGGGTTGGTGATCAAGCTAGATTTTGAGAAAGCTTATGATAGGTAATTGGGGATGTCTGCTAGATGTGGTCAAGAAGATGAGGTTTCGGCAGCAAATGGATCAACTGGATGAAGGCTTGCATCTCCTCAGCTTCATTTGCAATTCTTATCAATGGGAACCCAACTTCTTACTTTTATAGTGGGAGGAGTCTTCGGCATGGAGATCCTATGTCACCAGTTCTCTTTGTATTGGTTGCTAATGTATTGAGCAAAATGTGGGAGAGGGCTGTGTTTGCTGGCTGCATCTCTGGGTTTCAGATAGCATCTTGAGACATGCATATCTCACACCTTCAATATGTTGACGACACTATTCTTTTTCTCCCTTATGATGCGGATCAAGTGTTCATGAGCAGATTTATTTTATAGCTTCTTGACGAAGTTTCAGGGCTGAAAGTGAACTTCCACAAGAGCCAAGTCATTGGGGTTAATCTTGGGGACAAGGAGATGATTTGGGTTGCCACCATTTTGGGCTGCCAAATTGGCAGCTTCCTAGTCACTTACCTGGGCCTCCCCCTCACAGTCCTCACTTCGTCAAGCTCCTTTGCAGGGATTGGCAAAGGGTGGTGCAGAAGTTCAAAGGTAGGCTTGTAGGGTGGAAAGGAAAACTTTTATCTTATGGAGGAAGTTTAGTGCTTTGTAAATCTGTATTGGATAGTCTCCCTATTTATTTCTTGTCCATCTTCAGGATTCAAAAACAGTGAAAAAACAACTTGAAGCCATAAGATCCCTTTTCTTTTGGAAAGGAAGTGGAGATCAACTTTGGAAGGGAGGTTTTGATATCTCATGGGGCAGAATCTGTAGGATCAGGGAGAATGGTGGATTGGGTATTAAGGATACTTTGGATTTAACCTAGCTTTTCTGGCAAAATTACTTTGGAAGCTAGGCACAACTGACTTTGGTCTTGGGTGGGAGGTTATTCAACACAAATATTACGACAACTCTAGAGTTTTGGATATCATTCCTGAGCGTATGTATAGTGTGTTGTATGTTTGGATGGGCATTCTTGAGTGTTCTGACATTGCCAAGGCAGCTTCTCATATTTCATTGGGTAACAGTGAGTCTTGTCTCTTTTGGATGGACAAGTGGTGTGCTCATGCACCACTATCTAGAGTTTTCCCTTCTTTGTTTGCCATTCGTCCACGTGAGCTTGTGGCTCAGGTATTTGATGGGGGAACTTGGACCCCTCGCTCTAGGAGGGACATGAGGGATGAGGAGATTAGAGACTTTGGCAGGCTTGTGTTGCTTCTGAGGGACTATACTCCACATCCGGGTATTGCGAACTCATGGATATGGGATTGGGAACCCTCTGGGGCTTTCTCAGTAAAGTCTACTTATCACATGATTGCAGATGGTGGACAGCTATATCCTTTCTTCAAGCAGATTTGGTCGCCGAAGAGCCCTATAAAAGTTAAGGTGTTGATGTGGAGGATTTCTCTTGGTCGCTTACCTACTTATGGGAAGTTGGCCAGATTATTATAGGGTTTCCCTACCTTGTGTTGTTTACGTGGCGATGAGGAGTCATCCTTAGTTCATATCTGCTTCTCCTGCCCCTTTTTGCGTAAGTTGTGGCAGTCCATGCTAGATAGGTTGAAAATTCAAGGTCAACCTCTTGAGGCCATTGATCTTGTTCCTTCTCTATTGATGTTTTGGGATGCCTTTGTTACCGCTAAGGCTGACTCCAGAATTTGGTGGCTGATCCTGCACGTGGCCCTTTGGGCCATTTGGGGTGAGAGGAACAAGAGAATTTTCCGCAAGGACGCATTAGTCCTATAGCATGTTGGTCTTTTTGTTTACCATGTTGTTAGGGAATGGGCTGACGTTTTTTGTAAAAAGGAGGTGAGTAGGTCAGTCTTTTTTTATCTTTTGGGGGATTCAATCTGTGGGACACTGTAGTTAAGTGTGCAGTGGGAAGCCGAATGCTTCCGTGAAGTTCTTGCATAGCCATTATGCTGTAGTCGACAATGCTGATTTGAAGTATGTAAGTGCACCTTGGTTTCAAATGTATAATTAAAATATTTATTCTCTACGCAACAATTTGATTGGTTCCTCCTCACATGACATTTTGGATGTCAATGAATTCTGTTTAGAGTTAGAGAAGTTGTGTTCGGCATCAAATGTTTTGAAAATAAGCCGTCTGAGTGAGAAGCAAGTTTCAGTTTTCTTTTCTAATGCCACAATGAGGGAGCAGTTTCTGCACAAATGTTCTACTTCAATTAATAGGTTTGTGGTTAATTGGATTGAATGGAATGAAAAGATAGGTGTTCATGACTGAAGATAGAAGAAGAATGAAAGATAGGTGGGCAGAAAACAGGGTGCGGCTGCTCTCTCTGTCTCACATAGAGAGGCCGACCAGCACATAAGAAGCTTTATATATAGGGAAACATATATTACAATGACCAATGACCAGTTTACCCCAGTTAACATACAGGACAAGGACAAAATCATAAAAAAATAGAAAAACAGAGTAAAACCCAGCAAACACATGAAAGGACTAATCTGCCCTAACCGAGGACTATTTTTCACTACACTCCCCCTCAAGCTGAGCATGGAAGCATACCCAACTTACTAATTACATTAAAAAATTGATCCTGAGACAACCCTTTGGTGAGAACATCAATTATCTGTTGGCCAGTGTTAATGTATGGTAGACACAAGTCTCTACTATCAAGCTTTTCTCGAATAAAGTGTCTATCAATCTCAATATGCTTTGTCCTATCATGTTGAACCGGATTGTTGGCAATATTGATGGTAGCTTTGTTTTCACAATAGAGTTTCATAAGCATCTTGACAGAGATACCAATGTCTTGAAGCAACAATCGTATCCATAAGAGTTCAGCAACCAATTGGGCCATAGCTCTGTATTCCGCCTCTGCACTGGACCTAGCACATACAGACTATTTTTTGCTCCTCCAGGTGACAAGATTTCCTCTTAGAAACATGTAATATCCTATAGTGGATCTCCTGTCATCCTGGGAATCAGCCCAATCAACATCTGTATATCCTTCAAGCACAAGAGGCTTGACGTTAGAGAACAATAATCCCTTTCTTGGTCTTGACTTTATGTATCTCAAGGTTCTATCCACTGCTTCAAGGTGAGAATTCTTGGGAGCATGCATAAATTGACTTACTACATTGACAGCATAAGCGATATTTGGTCTTGTCAAAGCTAGGTACAATAACTTGCCAACAAGTCTATAGTAAAATCCTTTCTCAGACTCAGACAATGGTTCACCATGTGCAAGGCTTAGCATGTGATTGACCTCAATAGGAGTATCTGCTGCTCTGCATCCCAGCTTTCCTATTTCTTTCAGCAAGTCTAGTGCATACTTGTGTTGACACATATAGATGCCTCTAGAGGATCTAGCAACTTCAATGCCAAGAAAGTGTCTCAACTTCTCCAGATCCTTAATCTCAAATTCCTTCGTCAATTTCTTCTTTAGGACAACAAACTCCTCTTCATTATCACATGTAATGATCATATCATCTACATACACAATCAAAATAACAACTTTACCACCTATTCTTCTGATGAACAAGGTGTAGTCAGTATTGCCCTGTGTGAAGCCATACTTGATCACGAGAATTCTGAACCTCTCAAACCATGCCCGACGTGACTGTTTCAAACCATATAGTACTTTCTTTAATCTGCACACTTTTCCTCCAATAACAACACTATGAGGTGGCTGCATATATACCTCATCTGCAAGGTCACCGTTCAAGAAGGCATTCTTCACGTCAAGTTGGTACAATTCCCAGGAGAAGTGGGCTGCTAGGGATAGAAACACTCTGACTGAATTCAGCTTGCCCACTGGTGCAAAAGTCTTTTGATAGTCAAGGCCATAGGTTTGAGTGAATATATTTGCCACCAGTCTAGCCTTGAACCTTTCAACACTGCCATCTGTTCGGAACTTGATAGTGTGCACCCATTTGGATCCTACTAGTTTTTTTCCTTGAGGGAGGTCAAACAACTCTCAGGTATGATTATGCCTAAGAGCATCCATTTCCTCTTCCATAGCTTTCACTCAGCGTTGATCTTTGCTAGCTTCTGCAAAGGTAAGAGGAGTAGAACAAGTAGACAAGGCAGTAATAAAACTCATATAGGAAGGAGATAGTTTGAGTGGCAAAGGTATCGAGAAATAGGGTGTTTGGTGCATTTACGTACGCCTTTCTAGACATCAATGGGTGTCTCGAGGCTATCATTCAAACTGTCAGAGGGAACAGAGAAATCGGGGGGTTGTTCAGGCTCAAAGACAGTATTACCTTCCTGGGTTTGTGGGTTAGCGGGAGAAGCCTCAATAACCTCCATCCCAGCATCCTCATGAAGCTTTCTAAGGGGCTGCTCGGTCTTGTTCTTGCGAACATAGTGCTTTAAAACTTTGTTTCCTCTGGTCATAATAGTGTCACTGTCATGTTGACTTATGGATGTGACTGGAACCTCAGAGGTGGCACCTTTGCTAGGAGGAATAACAATAGAGGATAAGGAAGGAACAACATTTTGCCCATCAACAATGGGAAGGGAACTACAATGCTCCCCTCAGACACATCCAGGGAAGGAGAATACGGGAGATGTTCGAAGAAGGTAACATCTTTGACAATATACTTCTTCTTGACCTGAGGATCATAGCACTTGTACCCTTTCTGAATAGAAGAGTAACCAAGGAAAATGGTCCTAGTGGCTTTTGCATCCAAGTTTGACTTTTGAGTGACCCGGAGCCAAATTATGAACAAAATATAGACACCCAAACACTCGCAATGGTAGTGGAAATGGTGAGTGTTGGGGCTTGAGAAGAGAATAGGGGATCCTAAATTGAAGAACTCGAGAAGGCATTCAGTTGATGAGGTACGCAGCAGTAAGGACAACCTAAGCCTAGTATTTCTTGTGAAGACCATGGTAGAGGAGTAGTGCTCGAGTAGTCTTAAGTAGGTGTCTACTTTTTCTCTCAGCTACCCCATTTTGTTGGAGTGTATAAGGGTATGAGGATTCATGAAGAATACCCTCATCCTCAAACAAAATATTCAGATTTTTTTGGAAGTATTCTTTTGCATTGTCTGATCGAAGCACTTTTATTTTTTTCTTAAACTGATTTTTCGTCATTTTTTCAAACACCTGAACCACTCATGGCACTTCCTCCCTAGACATACCCACGTGTGTAAAATCATCAATGAACGTTACAAAATACCAATTGCCATCAATAGAGGAATAAATTAGGGACACATCAGAATGGACAGGTTTAAAGAATGTAGAACTTTTATTCGATGATTGTGGAAATTAAGTTCTACCATGACAAACAGGAGACTGTATGTCAACCTTATTGAATAAAGAAGGGAACAACACTTTTAATGATTTGAAGGAAAGATGTCCTAGACGGAGATGCCACAAGTGAGTCTCTCTTATTTTGTTTGATATAACACTGACACTACTGGACTGAAGGGTAGCCCTGTGCTTGGACTGAAGTTGATAGAGACCTCCCACTTCACGCCCACTCCCAAGAGGTTGTCTCGTCTCCAAGTCCTGAAACACACAATAAGATGGAAAAATTGCCACTGAGCAATTCAAGGATTTTTTTAAACTACTAACAGAGAGTAAGTTAATAGGCAATTTGGGACATGAAAAGCTGAGGACAAAACAAGATGATCATCTAGAGGAATGTTACCTTTCCCTGCAATGGTGGCAAGGGTGCCATCCGTGATGGTCACTTTATCTTGCCCAGAGCACAAACTATAGGAAGTGAACAATGTGGAAGTACCTGTCATATGATCGGTGGCTCTTGAATCAATGATCCAGGAGTTCCCACCAGTATAGGAGACAACATTGAGCGCTGCCCCATAAGTACCTGACTGACTAGTGGAAGTGGAGGTGGACAACTGAGATAGGAACCGCTAAAGGTTAGCTATGTAAGAAGTGGACAGCCCTACAAAACTCTTTGGAGTGGCTTATGATGTGCTCCCATTAGAAGCTGAAGGTGTGGATGACCCTGTAGGCTTGGCTGACATTGCATTCCCTTTGGCTTTCCGGTTTTGCTTGAAATTCATAGGCTTCTTATTTGGATGCAGTTCCCAACAAAAATCTATAGAGTGATTCTCTTGCCCACAATGAGTACACTTTTTCCCTCCTTTCTTTGAGTCTTTTCGGACGCCATCTCCTCCTTTTCCATTGTTGTTTGTACTGACAAGTGCATAATGCTCTCCAGTATTGATCCCACTTATATCAGCTTGCGTAGTCTTTCTCCTTCTCTCGTCTGTGACTACCTTCTTGTAACACTGTTCGAGTGACGGGATCACTTGAAAGTTGAGGGTCTGAGACCTCAACCCTTTATATTCAATGTTCAAGCCATGTAGAAATTTTAAGACCCTGTGATCCTATATGTGCTTCAAATATTTCCTGTGATCTGCTACAGAGTCCCAGTCAGAGATAACATAAGTGTCCTGCTCCTCCCATAAAGCCTTCAAGGCCCTGTAGTATTCACACACAGTCTTACCACCCTGTTTAGTGTCATGAATAGCAACCACAATATCATACATATTTATTGGATTGGCCTTCTCATAATACATCTTCTCTAGTATAAGTTACATTTGTCTTGTAGTAGACTTTCTTACAGTATACTTCAATTGCCCATCTGTCATAGAACTAAGAATCTAGGTCCTCACAATACTGTCCTAGTGCTCCCAATCATCATACTTCGAGTTGTCCACTAAAGGTGGAGTTATTTTGCCATTTATGTAATCCACCTTTTCTCGAGCACTAATAAAGGTCTTGATAGCTGCTGCCCAGTACAAGTAATTTGAATCATTCAACTTCACAGGGAGAAGTTGAATATGAAACATTTCCCCCACGCTGTCCCCTTTGGAAAAGATTTCATTTGCTGTCACCTCAGACATGTTCTCGCTCTTCGGGGGCCTCTCAGAGGCACACACAGAAATAGAATGATGCAGCAGTAAGGAAGAAGTGAAGCCGTCCTCTCAACAACCTCCAAAATAGGAGATTGGTGCAGGAAAGGTGTGAGGCAGGCCTTCAAGAACCCTAAATAGGTTCAAACAGCAGCAACAAGTGGCCGGCCGCCACAAACAACACGGCAGTGACTTTGGTGGCCCCTAGAGAGGGTACCGGTCACCAAGGAAGCCCTAAATAGGGGACTGGTCACTAAAGAAACCCTAAATAGGGCACCGGTCACCAAGGAAGAGCTTGGACAGGGTTCCAGTGAAGAGTGGCCAGGTTGCCACCCTCCAAAGCCCCAAGGCAAGGTCCAAAGCTTGCAAAGAAGGCCCGGTCTGCCATGGAGAACCCTAGACAGGGTGCGGTGAGGGGAGGGAAGGGGACCAGCCACTTGGGAATATAAAACAGGGACCGGTCCTTTTTCTTCTTGAGCTCCCACAACGGACACCCTTCTCCTAGGGTTTACCCTGAATATGTGTAGGAAACCTCCTCCAGGAAGAGAAAAGAGGCCAACCGGTCAAGAGTTTTTCTTCTTCTTTCTCACACAAGCTCTGATACCATGAAGATAGAAGAAGAATGAAAGATAGGTGGGCAAAAGACAGGGTGCGGCTGCTATCTCTGTCTCACAGAGAGAGGCCGACTAGCATATAAGAGGCTTTTATATATAGGGCAACATATATTACAATGACCAATGACCAGTTTACCCCTATTAACATAAAGGACGGATAAAACTAGAAAAAAATAGAAAAACAGAGTAAAACCCAGCAAACACATGAAAGGACTAATCTGCCCTAACTAAGGACTATTTTTCACTACAGTGACATTGCAACATGGCAAAGAGTTTGGTGTCGTCTAAAGGGGAGTCCGCTTCATCTGTGAGTATAGAGGTCTTCAATAGTATCATGGAGATTTTTGATACTTTGAGGGAAGTGGATCCAGCGAAGAGTTGGTATAATTTAGCTTATGCTAGAGTTGGTGGAGGTTTCAGACTTATTGAAAGTGATTGTTCTATCAAGTTGGGGTGGGGTGCAAATAATTGTCATATTCACATTGAAGTCGAGCCAAATTCTTCAAATGTCGATTGGACCTACAAAGAAGTTGTGCAAGCCTACGGATCATACAGATTAAACAGGGAAGTTCATTGCCCTAACGAGAGAAAGGGGACGACTGAGTCAGAAACGAGGTCGGTGTGTGTGGGTCCATTTGAGTCAACTCAATCAACACAATACTGTGACCCTGTTGGGGCCAAATGTGGAGAATCCGAGTCAAATTGGATTTGCTGGATACTCTCTGGATTTACCGATTCGTAATGGTGGAAAGCAAGCTGTAGTTAATAATAATTTTGATTCACCCTCCCAGTTGTTGAAAGATAATGATAGTAGGGAGCGTCTTTGTCAAGATGCTGATGATGCATGGAAAGATGCCATCTCACAGCTGGCATCCCAAATTGTAGCTGGACTCGAGGAATCTTCGGGTAAGTCTAAAAAGGGCCTTTTACATGTGTACAAGGGGGGCAAGTGGCAGGGTGTCCAGAATCGCGGGACGGCTGGCCTGTTTTCCTTGCAATCTGTTGGTGCAGATAAGGATCTTGAGTGAGCAGCGGATCCCATTGTTGGGGGTGTCCATCTGTCATCAAAGGTTGATGATAAGGATTCAAATTCTTCGGTACCTGATAAGGAAGTAACACCAGATGATGGAGGAGATTGTTTCCAAGGAATCCCTCTTCATATCGATTCATCCGATGTACCTGCAAAAGGGAGCATGGTGCAAGGTAATTTTCTGGATTCATGGAATGATGATGAGCTCCTTGCTAAAGCTTCGGCATTAGGCATTCAAATTCAGAAGAAGCAGGACCCCTTTTTGGAAGTTATGGAAATCAACTTTAGAAGATGGGAATCAAATAACAAAGTTATCAACCACCACTTGCATGAAGAATAGTAGACCCAAGTCTTCTGCGAAGCATGAAGAATTAAACTTGAGAAGGAAGAGCCAGTCAACTGTTTCATAAGCTAAGTGGTCATGGTGTATTTGCCAGTGTTTGTAGTCATGAGTAATCTCCCGTAATTTTTTATTCTGCATCGCTGTAGGTAGTTTTTTTGTGAGGTGCTGTTAGAGTAGTTCATGTTGTTGGCGAGGAATCTCTCCAAGCCATTTATTGTATTTGCCTCTATATATTTTAATATAACTGGTGGTATAGTCCACATCATTTTCGAAAAAAATATACGTTGGTTTTCATGTAAATGGGAAACCATGGTTTACACACTGTTGGTTTGACATCCAATAATGGACCTGTTTGGCTGTTGCCCATGGTTGCCTTCCTTACTTTCTGGTGTATGCTGGTAGTGATGTAAAGTTAAAAGCAAACCACTTATTAATATGATGCAGGTTGGGAAATTTGAAAAGTGCCTGTATTGGCCGTGACAGGTGTGCTTCTACCCATCCAGCATGTTGGCCATCCTTGTACAGTGTGGCTGCCACCTGAGCTTATTGGAGGAACTGCTCATCCCAGTCTATAAATAAAGAATAATCTGAGTTGGCCATCTGTACATTGGACATATAAATATTCCATCCATGAATTCAGACATGTGTCCAAAGAGTAATCTACTCATATAATATTGTTGACTGTCTCATTCAAACATGTACATAGACTGTTAGCAGTAGGGCTGTCAAAATGGGCCCAGGCCCGTTAACAGACCCGTTTGGACCCGTTAGTTATGGGTCTGGGTATCCCTGTTTACCTATTAAACTTTCTATTGTCATACATTGCAAAAATTTGTGAGCTAACTTCTTGGAATTTAGACCTAAAATCAAACCAAATTATCTGGCACAGAGATTCAAGATAAATAAATTCTATACCAGGCCCATTTATCTTTCAACATCAAATAAATAAGAAGCAGGTCCAAGACCCGACCCATTTACCCATTTACCCATTACCCTTATTGGGTCTGAACCGGGTCCGGGTCTATTCACTTTGGGCATGGGTCTACCCAGACCCGAACCGTTGACAGCCCTAGTTAGCAGAATGGACCACCATGGGGTCAACTTGAGTTAGACTCTCTGCAACTTGCAAGAGCTTCTTGCCTAACATCATAAGGTTGGGTTTTTGCTGTAGCACTAGGCCTGCATCATTATCTTTGATTTGAAATAGTCCTCAGCTCTGGCGCGGGTGGATCTTGAGCGGTGGGTGGTCATCTGTCCAGGTAGGTCCCCCTCGCAACCTCATGTGCTGGATGAGGGGGTGATGGAGATTGGGCAGCTTCTCTGGATGCACTGTTTGGGGAGTCTTCGCATGGCATTCTCAGAGGCTAGATTGATGCTCACGTCTCGGAGCCTGCCGATCTGGATGCGGATCTTGCACTGACCATTGCCCAGATGAAGAAGGGCAAAAGGTCAGTTTGTTCGCCAGCGTTCAAGAAACCAGTAGGGGTGTTTTCGTCAGCAGAAGTGCGCTCAATGGTTGCTATGGTTGGGATATCCATGGACACTCTATCTGAGGTGTGTACAGAGGATAGCCAACCGGGCGAGTTGCAAGCCGGAGAAGGATCTTCCCAGTGGATCAGTGCCATTTAAAGGCTCTAAGGGTGCTTTTGAGGGTTTGAGGGGTAGATTGATGAAGGGCCTGTAATCCCCCTTCTGGGAGTCTGAGGGGTTCTTGAGTTTCATGTTTTGTGGGGGGCTCGGGGATTGGTTTGATGGGCAGCTTGTGTATTCTTCGGGTGGGTTTTTTTTTTTCCTTTGGTTTTCTGCGGCATGTTTCTGGGCCCCTTTTGGGTGTTTGATCATCCTGTGTAACCTATCTTTTCTTTTTATAATACGTGGTACTCTCCACTTTAAAAAATAATTTTTTATAAAATCTTGGTTTTCTGATTTATGTTCACATCATAGGGAAGCCAAGCCAGGAAAGGTGGATCCTAGCCTATTCAATTTCATGGCCCAAGAGCCTTGCAATGAGGAACCTATAATGCTTGGAAATTTAACTTTTGCATTTGCTTATTTAATTTCCAATGCTGAGTTGCATCTTGCCTCATCATAAATTAAATTTCCAAAGCCAGCCCTTTTGGTCAAATTGACTGAGCACACAATGGAGTTCTAAGTTAAATAGGACATACACAGACTCTTATTACAATAAGATCTATATGTATCCCCTTATAAACAGGAATTTCATTTTTGCTAGTAGTAAAAATATTGTGTGAGAGCTATGTATAGATCGTTAGAGTTGTGCATGTGTGCCCTCATTGGATGTACGTGTCCGTGTTGGTTTATTGTACATATGGGACTCACTTCTAATTGCTTGTCTATATGTAGACCATTTGAGGGGTGTTGTGTGTATATGCCTTCATGGGATGTACGTGTGTCCCTATTGGTTTAATGTATATATGTGTACTCACCTCTAACTGTTTGGCTGTTGTCCTGTAATGTGATTACTATGCTTATTACTCTCTATCTTATTGACATGGCATCAAAGCTTTTGTGGTGCTCCAATGCTATGTTCCTTGCGATGTCATCTTCCCTGTCATATTCATGAATCTCTCATGTCATTTCCTTTCTCTCTTTCAGTTTTCTATCATGGCTTCCACAACTGCCTAGATCTCCTGAGCTCTGTCTTGCCATCGTATGACATTGTTGACTTTTTCTTGTTGCCTGCATCACCTCCAGCAAGTCCTGTTGTACTGACAATTATTGTCATTATAAATCATCGGCTGTACCCTTTTTCTGATGAGACAACATGCGTTGGTGTAGCTTCTCTCATCATTACTATCAATGTCATCATTTTCTGCTTCCTCCAACCTCAGGTGACTTGGAGGTTGCTTCTCATCACCAGTGTTGTCATCTGCAGTGTCTTTGAGCATCTTTGATGTCTCCATAGTCACCATTGTGTATTGTTTCTAATTTTGTCATCCACTGCCATTGTTTCTATTTTTGTCGTCTCTGTAGTTGCCATTGTGCATTATCTCTATTTTTGATGTCCACCACCTCTGTCACTATGTAATGCTGCTGGAGAGAACCTGGATCACTCCATCATACCTGTAATTAGGGTTTCATTCCTTGCTGCATCAATAAGGGTGGAGACCCAGATCTTGATCGGCGAAGAGCCCCTATCCTCCTGATCTGATAGGTACCAGATCTCTCTTCAATTGAAGGAGTACATGGCTTCGCACATTTGCTAGTTTTACCCCTTACATCATCATGCCTGGGTTCACAGCCCACAGCCAGCCACCATCTAGCTCCATCACTGAATTGGTTCCGAGTTGAGTTCTTTAATGTGTGTGTGTGTTGGGGGGGGGAAGCCATTGTACCCAGCCTTCAGTTGGGCCATTGCGCCTTCTGCCTGCTGCAGTAAGAGTTTAGTATGTTCCATACCTATCTAGGGATTTTTTGCTGTTCTGGTTCTGTCTGGACGGTTTGCTTTGTTATTGGGTGCCTCATTTTTGACATTTTGTGGCCTGTTTTGCTGTCTGGTACAGGTTTTCACGAGTCTTCTATTTTCTCTACATGAGTCTATTTCTACTCTCCCTTTTGACCTGGTTCATTAGATACTTGTGTACCAGAGTCTTCGCCTTCTATGAAAGGTCTCTACTACTATGTCAACTCCATTGATGACTTTTCTTTGTTTATTTGGATCTACTTGATGCATTACTTGCTTGACATCCTTCATATTTATCGCTAGTTCACTAGTATGCTTCACACCTTGTTTTGTTTCCAAATCAAAGTCTTCTGTTTCTGACAGCACTCTGGAGTATTTTCATTCGCGATGTGTGATATCATTTTCCTCATGGCTGTTTTCTCACCAGAAAGTCCTATCCTCGCACTCACAACAAGTGTGTTTATGTAGCTTGGTACAGTTTCACTACTATATATATATGTTTCACATTCAGAAACAAACACCCAGTCCATAAATTTGCACAGCAGATCTGAGCCTTTTTTTTAATTCAAACATGCCTGAATTTCCATACGCTTGGGAAATGCACTGCTGTTATGCAGATATCCAGTAACCTTGTTATTAGATATGCAATTACAGCAATGTATGCGTTACAGCAAACAGGTGCTTCTTTGGCATCCTGAATATGAACTTTATAGTAATTTTGGAGCTTTCATTGTACTATATCTGTTTAATGGAGCCGACTTTCTGATACAATCTAACCATCTTTCACCTATTTTGTTCTGATTAAATTCGCCAATGTTCTCTACCTCTGTTCTCAAATCTCTTAGGCTTTTGAAAGGAGTTAATGAGGTTTCTTGATGTGTCGTCTACTTCCCAAATGTATCGTAGGTGTATAAGAAGAATGCACCGATTGCTGTCTATGTTTCAAAAATGAGCATTGTTCTTATGAAGGATTGGGCCTTTTTTCGTAACATTTTAAAAGTGATAAGTTGCTTGCATTATCTTTTGACATTTTATCAAACACTATTTGTCATTTCTACTAAACCATTTTCTCGATATTTCAAGTTTTATGTGATTTCTTGTGGGAGGAGCAAGTAGCTGCTTATATGAAAATCTAGTTCATTTTTTTGTGCCCATGTTAACTAAAAGTGGATGGCTTCTCTTTATATTTCCAGGTCAGGGAGGTCCTCTGTACAAGGATCATGGGCTGACAATGTTGTGTGGCACCAAGGTTCTAATGCAAAATAGATCATCTCTTATTATTATCATCTTCATGATAAATGCAACATCTAGTATATTTTGTTGGCAGGAAACCTTCTTGTACCTGAGTCATGGAAGGATGTTATGGATGGAGTTACAGCCATGGTACGCAGTTTCTTTATTATAGCTTGTAGGCTTTTTAGCAGATACTTTAAAAAGAATCTTATATATGTAGAAGATCCCCTATAAAATGCATATATGCAAGAAACCCACTAATAATAAATCATATATAAAGAGAACCCTTTTATGTCAAGTTTGCCATTACTCACATCACTGAAAGATTGGAGTTTATTTTAGAATAAGAAGAAAGTTTGGGGTTCTTTATAAATATGTATAATGCAGGGTTGATTTCCCATATACAAGATCCTTTAGGGGGTTAGTGCTAAAAACCCTAGCTTATATTTACATTCTTTTATCAGAATAGTCACCATATATTTCAAATCAACATCATACTTTGAAATTTTGCATAGTTGCTTTAGGGAATGGAGCATATCACTTTCTGGTTGCATGTTCAAGAGGCTCTACACTTTACATGGTTTGCTGTATTATACTGACTCGCTGACTCGAATGAGTTGCCTCGTATGTTATATCTGGACGGACGATTCCGAATCGCAGATACAATTTGACTCATTAACTTGCATCTGACTCAAGCTGATTCAATGCAACTTGGGCCGATTTGTATCGTATCGCATGAGTCGGGTGCGATGCACTGTGATTTGGCACGGGTTGCTGCAATCCGACCCGATGTAACTTGTATCTTATTAAGTAGACTTTTTTTTTCTAATTTGATAAGTAATTGGGCTTTTTTCTCCAATTGTTAAGTAATTGGACTTTTTCTCCAATTTGATAGTTAGTTTACACTTTTATATTGATTAATTGGGAAGCTTTCTCCTAATTTGGATTAAAATCAAGATTTCTCCTAAATTTGGCTTAAAATCATTGTCATTAATAAACCATTGGAGTTAAAACTTTATTTATGTCATAATTATTCATAAAATTAAAGAATCTAGATAAAAACCAGAATTGGCCTGAATTGGCCAAACTTATACATGTCAGATCGATGCTGAGCCTGAATCTGCGAAACTCATATGGGTCGCATTGATACTGACTCATATCTGGGAAGATACGAGTCGGTATGTATCAACAAGTCGGCGAACCGTGATTCTTTATGATAGTAAGGATATCTGTATTTTGTTGAAAGTAGCCATATTCCAATGAGGTCCATGAAACAACATGTAGATAGAGATTCTACTGTGACCAGATGTGCAACATTAGAAAATTTCCTAATTGATAAAAAGAGGATGACAACAAGGTGACAATATTGCTTCTAGTATAGGTATATACAGGTACTACAAAAGCCTATTCTTGTTGTTGATGGCCGTAAGACTCAAATTTATGTCTACATGGCACTCAACATTGACTGAGGTTGATTAGGTAGAGTTGCAAGTATAAAAGCTGCACTATTGTTAGCCTTGGCTTTCTCTCTATCGCCATAAAATGGGGTCACCAGATTATTCGAAAGATTATGGTCAGAGATCAATAGCTGTTTTTGAATCAGTCACTAAAATGAAAAGATTAGGGTTAGAGATCAATATCACATGTCTATTTTACTATTTTTTAGTTTCTTTTAATTATTTTTAAAAATTTTCAAGGTTTTCCCCGAAATCCCTAAATCTACTTCAAATTGAATGACCAAGTTGTTGATTGTTGCAAATGAGTAAAATGAAATAAAAGTCCACTTCCCACCCTCTTACATCTTCAATAATATCAAAAAAAGGAAGATCTAGTTGAAATTGTTTAGTGTTCAGCTGGAACATACCTTATCTTTGAACTCGATGAGAACCGGGTGGGGCTGCTTTGAATCCTCTCCAAAGTGGATGATGCAAAATGACCCGCAAGCCTTGTTTTAAAGTTTTCAAATGAAAAATGAGAAAATGGGGTTTTGGTGACGGGGGAGGAGGAAACCTTCAAGTGCTTCTGTTCACAGTAAATTGTATAAATGGAAACACTCCAAATTGTATGAATGGAAACACTTCAAACTGTGTGAATGAGTAAACTATGTGAATGGAAACACTGTGACAGGGGATGATGCAAGATGCCCGCCGTGACCTGGAGATGGCCATCGTATTCGAGCGGGGTAATATGGAGCGCCTGGTTTCTTCCTCTAATTCTTTTTTTCGCCTCTTACGCAACGGGTCCTAGAGTACCCCTTCTCTGTAGTAGTAGGCCCGTTATAGGGTCTGATGTAGACACATAGCGCCGTTCATGGTTTTCAGCATGCTATCTGGACCCCTGTGGGTGGTCTTCCTTTTGCGGATTTCAGGCGCTTGGCTAGTTTATTTTTGACTTCAGGTGATGAGGGTTCGGTGCACGAGCCATTTGATTACCCCTTACTGCTTCATGGCATCATGAGGGAGATCGTCCCGACTGGTAGGGGCGTTTGAAGCTCAGGTCGTCACATAACTTCCACCCGGACACTTGTTGGACAGGGTCGACATTTATCAGGCAGTTGCAACAGCTCAGTAAAGTTACCCTTACTATTCTGGCTTCATTCAGGCCCTGGCAAAGAGGTATATTAGAGAGACTAATACGATAGCTACTGATGAGGGTAAGGCTGCATTGGATTTTTGAGCCTTCCACCAGATTTCTGGTCTCCCTATCACTAGAGAGCCATATAAGGAGGTAGTGCTTGACGAGTTTTACTGGTGCGTCACAGACGGGACCGACCGTTATCATGTTCCTTATTGTTACCGGTATCTTCTGAAGGTGTGAAAGGACTTATCTAAGGCCATGAAGCCCTCCACTTCTGAGGCAGGCAACTCTCGGGGGCATGCCGACTTTCTGTTGCTATATGGGTCATATATTTTTAGGGCGGCTCCTTCTATTATAAGAAGCACTTTGCAGATGCTTTGGGCAAGGCAGGTTCTTCAAGAGATTCCTAGAGATAAGCTTCCATCTTAAAGCTTTGTAATTGAGCCAAAATCCCGGACAGAGAATCCTTGGCAGCTTGATGATGTTACTTATGTTGCAGCTTATCTTGCTTACTGGCTTGTCACCTTTGCAGTGCCCTATGGCGATGAGGGAGTTTTGAGACCCGAGGTGCTCCTTACCACGTGCCATTTGGTTACAGGCACACATTTGGGCTATTGCTCTAGCTACCTTGGCGGGTATTTATCATTCTTTTGAAGCTAACTGCAGTTCAACCAACCCCCAAAGTTGCTAAGTTGTTATGGCTATCCATTACATTAGCGCTTGGGCTGGCTTGCTACTTCTTGATTTGTCACCTATTAGGGCTGAGGTGGGTCCAACTTTTCTCACTATTCTGCACTTTGCTGGACAGCACAACGACGATGTGGCCTATCAGCTGGCATTTGCTTGAGAGGCACTCGATTTCATTCCTTTCCACTCTTCGAGGCAGTTGGACTTTGATCACTCATCTCGTCAATTTCGGCCATTCTTTAATAGAGGGGGCGCAACATATCATCTATGGTTTGACCCGTGGACTGGCGAAATGGGTCACAATGTTGATGCTTTAGATGGGTGGACACAGAGTACCCACCCTGGCTTACTTATATTGAAGAAGGGAGGCGTAGTGATCTTCGAGCCCTATTACCCCTATCGCTTCGTGTAGAACTTTGGGTACGACCAAATGGTGCCTTCAAAACTTACATTTGTCAACCTCCCAGAGTATATGACAGTCGGAATGGACACTTGGTGGCTTGGCTCTGTTGGAACTTGTTTTAGCATAAGGATTCCACCAATAGGGCACAGGTGCCTCCTCTTGATTATGAAGGTGGAATGACCACTACTTTTGCCAAGTGGTGGTGCAAACGCGGTGGAAACTTCTGCTAGTGTAGCAAGAACATCCGCGACTTTAAGGTTTCACACGGGGGGCTTCCTGCCAATTCTTCCCCTGAGGGTGGTGCACTAGACATGGTGCAGGCATGTGCGGGATCAGGAAAGATTTATGCTAGGTACGCTTACAAAGGGAGACATAGATCTTCCCAGGACGAGGAATTCTATACGCCGGTAGTTCCTAGTTATAGTTGGACTTCTCATTTTCTGGCATATTGCGGCCGGAAAGGTACGCTTACAAAGGGAGACATAGATCTTCCCAGGACGAGGAATTCTATACGCCGGTAGTTCCTAGTTATAGTTGGACTTCTCATTTTCTGGCATATTGCGGCCTTCCGGCCAAACCTTCTATGGATACTCTATTGCCCTTATGGAGTTTCAACGATGACCCTGCTCGCTGCTGGTTAGGTACCTTAGTCGCATCCTGTCTACTTGGGCCTCGATGTGACTCTTTCCTTATTATGAGGGCACACACCTTAGGAGATGTCTGGAAGGAAGTAGGTTAGGCTGCCACTCAATTGGGGATGCCTTTCTAGACACTCATTGTAGAGCCTCCTGAAGCCTTCGGTCATGATGGTATACATCTTCCCTTCCTTTTTTTTTGTTTTTCATTCCTTGTCTTTAGTCACATTTTCTTTCTTAACCCCAAATTCTATTTCAGCTCCCATGCCAGCTCAGGATCAGCTCAGTAATGTATGATGAGAAGCTGATTTCTACAATCTCTCAGCGCCACACCGGCATCGAGACTTGCAGCCTTCGCTTCCTCTGAGGGGGGACCTACTCTTGTTGCCAGCCTCGAAGCTGGCCCTCTCGTAGAGCCAGTGGCCGCCTCACTGGAGGCCGTACTTTTGGAGGCTGCTCGTTTGGAGATGCTCTTTCAGAGACTACCCTCTCGGACATCGTTTCTCTGGGTGAGTGCCCTCTTCTTTTTTTCGCCACGCTATTAGGGCTCCCTTTTTTTTTGAGCTGACATCGATTGCCAATTTTCTTGTAGCGATTATGCTTGTCGATGCTTTACCTGTAATGGCTCCACAAGATGCAGGACAGGTTCCTCTTGCTCCTCTAGAGGCTCCCACTCCTAATATGTCTCTTGCGATTGTGGTTTATAGGTCGTCCTTTGCTTCCTCCATTTATGGTGAAGCTGCATTCTCTTTTACCTTTGCTCTTTTCCCCTTTTTTTTTGGGTTTTCGTCCTGACTTTCATATTCCTTTCTTGCAGAGCCAATTGATGATGCGTGTAACTCTTCGGCTCATTCTGGGGCTACTATTATACTTTCAGATGTCGAGATGACTCCCTCATCTCCCAGGGATCTTGAGGCTGACGCTCGTGCATTGGTTCCTTGGGAATTTGATGCGGCAGAGACTTTCCCCTACGGCTTCCCTTTATTCTACTAGTGTCATCCTTCTACCCTTTACAGAGGCTGAGAGGGAGCTAGAGGTTTCTGGGCCTGAGCCTAAGGTTGTTGAGGCTATCAAGGAGTTTGGGGATGTGGCAGCTTCTTTAGCCGTCTCTGAGGATTCTATTGGCACTGTACTACTATCTTCTCTCGGGGCCATCGTTGACCCTGCCAACTTCTTGTTTGAGGACATTGACCCTCTTTTTCCTTTGGAGGGGTCTACCGTCATGGTGTTACTATCTCCCTCGCCCGGGGCTATCGAGGAGCCTCGGACTCCCACTTCTGCTCCTGGTTAGACTTCTTTACTGTACCCACTTTTATTACTTTTTGCCCTTCGCTTGTTTTCTTCTCATATCACATGTTCTTTTGCAGTAGTACCGAGGGATGACTCTTCCACTACTTTTGAGACCAGAATAGCCTTTCTGCGTGTTGAGATGGCCACTCTAGAGGAGACGAGAGTCGTCGTTGTTGAGGAGACTTCTGTCTTTCATAATCAGAGGGATGCCTCACTCTCGAGTCTAGATAAGAAGTCCCAGGCTGCCGCCCTATGCCTTCAGTTGCAGTAGCTTGAAGAGTCTCTAAAGGAAGACTCTCACTTTGTAGCGGCGATAGACCAACATATACGCAAGCTTCACAGGGAGGACATCGAGTCCCTTTATAAATTTGGATGCAGGTGTCGAACAACTTCTTGGTGTGTTCCTTGGTGAAGGAGTACAATTTCTTCATCTTCTCATTAAGTGACAAGGATGACATCTTGCCACCTCTCCTGGCATTGGATGTGGAGGCATTTACATTGGCCTTGCCCTCTGCCTTTTCTACCGTCGAGGCAAAGTCGACATCATTAACTTCCTTTACATTGGAAGTCTGCTCTCTAGGAGCTTTACCCTTGTTGAACATTATTGACGGATTGTCAGTAAAGAACATCTCAATTTTCGACACAATATTATTTAACTGATCAAAGTTCCTAACATTTGCTTTGATCAATTTCTTGTCGATCTCTGGTTTTAAGCCCCTTTTGTAGAGCTTTACTGCATCTTCATGGATTGAAGGGTTATCACAATTCATGTTGAGATTCCGCCACTTCTTAATGTAGTCGATGGTGGACTCATTCTTGCCTTGCTTCAGCGCCGCCAACTCAGTGATGGTAACCTTCCGCTCCGACACCTTGAAGCGATCGAAAAACTTTCTCTGCACTTCTTCCTAATTGCTAATGGAATTGGGCTTTAGTTTGGCATACTACTGAAAGGCTGTGCCTATAAGTGAGGTCGAGAAGAACCTCAAGAGATAAGCTTTTTCAGTGGTCAACTCCCCCAAGTCGCTCATATAGTGGGCGATATGTTTTTGGGCAGAGCCCTTCCCATCATACCTTATAAATTTGGGGTGCTTGGTATGATTTGGAGGTAACTTTTTGAATAGATGATGGACTGTGAATGACACTTTGTACATGTCAAAAGTGCTTATTGCATCACCTTGCTCAACAATTTTGGCCTCCACGATTTGTTCAAACAGGTGCTTCTAAACCACAACATCCTCTACAAAGGCATGAGATTGTTGGGCATTATGATTTGATTCTTCCCCCCGATTTTCGAGCACCTCATTAGGAGTAAAGTTGACTCCGGAGACTTGAGGCCTTATCATTGTCGGGATAGGAACTATCCTTAGAGGAGGCCCATTCATCTGCGTAGCTTTCTGCTATTCCTTCAATTTCTATATGAGACATAGTAGAAGGATCTTGAGTTGTTGATTCTCTAGCCTCATTCCTTTTGCACTCTGAGGTTGGACTTGGTTTGCTTACTTCGGATTGCGGCCCGGGTCATATGCATTCAACCCATCTTCTCCTTCTCCTTTTGCAGCCATGGCGCCGCCATACTGCGGTCGCTGCTTTATCCCTAAGTTCCTCTGATTTAGCCACTGTCTAGCCTGCTCCATCTAGCGTGTGAGAGGTCCATCTCGCGGAGTCAGGTGGGCAAGTTTGACTGGGTCTTTGGGCAACGAGGGTTGTCTGTTGCTGGTACTAGAGGCATAACAATTGTAAACTTTACTGCCATCCGTGGTCACTTACGTGACCCTCCTCCTCTTCTGTATTTGTGGAGGAATTGCCCCCAATCTTTCAAAGACCGAAGTCCTCTGTTGGCTAAGTTGTTTTTACTTTCTGGCCTTATAGGCCCCTTTCCTCTTTTGGCCTCGTGGGGAGTGACATCAAGTATGTCGAGTGACAACTTGCCTTATTGGCTTTACAAGCTTTTGAGGCTGTTGCTCTGTTAGAGCGGCCCTAGCCTGGCGAATTTTGTCAACTTCCTCTTTGGTCACCCACATTTGCTTAAGGCGGAGGTTCCTGTCCTCCACAGGATTTCCCCCTCTCTGTTGCTCTGTTAGAGCAGCCCTAGCCTGGCGAATTTTGTCAACTTCCTCTTTGGTCACCTAGATTTGCTTAAGGCGGAGGTTCCTGTCCTCCACAGGATTTCCCCCTCTCTGAGGCATTCTTGTTTTGATTTTAGTTCTTTGCTCCCGTTGAAAAAGAGCCTTTGGTGTCCTCTGCTTCTTCTTGAAAGTTGTCGTGTCTTGGCAAACCTTCGGGAGTATTTTGAACCAAATATGGACGGGAACCAATGGGATGTGGTGGATTTTTGGGGTCATGGGTTCCCCACTGTCCAGATAGATGTGGAGATTACCCACTAATATTGTCTTTCCCGTGTTTAACGGACTTGCAGTGGGAGCCTTTTTCCTTTACCTCGTGTTGGAAGAGGAAGTAAGTGAGACGTGCACAGTGTTCACGGCAAGGCCCATCTGAGTCTACCGTTTGTATAGTTCTTCTGGGCGCGGGAAGTGCGCCGCATCTTCTTGACTTTCGGAGTGGGCTCTGGTGCAGTAATGACCCCTAAGAAGTAGGGGTATCCGATGACAGCTGGGAAGTCGCCAAAACACGTTGGCTTAGTGAGATACCCGTATTGAGTGTGAGTGGCAATCACGAGCGGACAGTACGTCACCTTGTCGGCTATTTGATGTTTCTGA
The DNA here is from genome assembly GCA_030544215.1 of Zantedeschia hybrid cultivar. Classification (NCBI taxonomy): domain Eukaryota; kingdom Viridiplantae; phylum Streptophyta; class Magnoliopsida; order Alismatales; family Araceae; genus Zantedeschia; species Zantedeschia hybrid cultivar. The sequence goes on from JARZZO010000013.1 coordinate 15,098,131, forward strand.
AATTCGTCGCACCTGCACAACACAGGGTAGCATTAGTGATGTCATAGCGAAGGCGTTGTCGGACGGAGAGATGAAGGAAAGGAGAGGTACCATCGGGCGTGTCATTTGTGAGACTTGAATTTCTTTTCTTTCTAAAAAAAAGATTTAAAGTTCTTTGTGATTTTGGAAATTCGGTGTTTTTTGGAAAGATTGCTTCTTATTTAAAGTATAGATTTTGAGAATTTAGGATTAATCCTTAGGGAGTCTAGGGTTTTGGATCAGACAAGTGGATTTGTGAGTTAGAGCTCTCCTTACTGACTTCGATCAGTATTAATTACGCCAATCACCGATCGGCAACCCTTGATTAACCATCCAATAGGGCCCTTTAAGATGACATATATGCAAGGGAATTAAGCATCACATCACATCATGCATAGAAGTCATGACTTTAATGGTAATTTATTAAAAAGAAATACTTTAGAGGTCTTAAAGGACACCTTAAAGGATATTTAGAGGGTTTTAAGTTCACATAAGGATATGTGAAACTATGATCTTGAAGAGAAATTAAGAGGATATGCCTTCGGACAAGATCCTCATTAAAACCCCTTAGCCCCACTTTGTTTGCAGAATTAGAGAAGAATAAGGCCCCTTATTCTTAGAATAAGACTAATTTTAGTTTGATGGGCGGAATGGCTTATACCACATTAGAATTGCTTATACTAGAATACGGAGAATAAGCAATTCGACCCTAGACCCAAAAATTACTTATCCTTTCTATTCCGCCAGTGGGTCCTACAGAACTATCAAAGCTAAACGCCCCTTATTCTAGTATACGCTATTCCGGATAAGTAATTCCGCATAGCCTATTCTGCAAATAAACTGGGGCTTAAAGGATACTAGAAGATTTGAATAATGTCCTTTAAATATTCTTGAGGGATATTGATGAGACCATCGAGACAAAAAATCAGGTATCATTTCCCCTCTTTTTATGTGTTTTATTGAAGAGAGATGAACAAGGAATGGACTTAGTTAATGGGGCATAACGGCCACCGCATAACTAAGAACAATCCCTAAGATCCACTTTGTTTGCAGAATAGCTTAAACCAGAATAAGGAGGAAGGGATTTCTTAAACCAGAATAAGAGATATTTTAGTTTGGTAAGTAGTTGGTATTCCACCCAGAATAAACAGAATTGCATTACGCTATTCCAAGTGATTTGGTAGGAATGAGTAGAATAAAGAAGGGAATAAAGAGTGGAATAAGGGGTTCAAAATACCCATGTTGCCCTTGCATAGGTTATTTTAAATTTCTATATTTTTCAAATTACTTATTAATGTGTATAATATTATTGGGTTTGTCAACTATTTTTATTTTAATTTTCAAAATTAACACATGCTACAATAGTAATCTATAAATTAATTTAAAGCTAAATTATTATATTTTTTTAAACTCAAATTCGATGATTTAACACAATATCTTGTTAAAAATTAATTTATAATAAAATATATTAATTTGTAACATCTTGTGACTAAACATAATATGTTTTCCTCAATTTGTATAACACTTTGTGATCGTATATTCAATTACGCTAAAAATTTCATAAACAAAAACAGTCACCATAACAGTCACTTGCAAAAATTCCCAAATTCAATAAAAAAAATTTCAAATTTACAATATCCGTTATAACTAAAAAAAGTACAATGTATCATTCATGAGCCTCCTTTTTAGGCAAATCCACAAGCAAAATGCCTCATGAAAGTACGTACGCATTGTACTTCTGTTAAAAAAAAAAATAGAAGTTCTACACATAAAAAAAATAGTAGATTCTATGTAACAAATACGAAATTAAATTAAAAAAAGAGAACATTAAAATTATAATACCTATCGTTGCCATAACCTCACCATCCATTAGTACATTGTCAAATATTAATCATTTTAAGGCTCAGAAACATGTATGTAATATACAAAATATCATTGTCCACTGGAGTTGCTCCAAGCAGTGGAGCCATCCTACCAATAGACTCAATTAAATTCTTTTATCATCGCCCATAATGACCTAATTAGGAACATGCAATTCTGCCCTCCTGGTATCCAAAAAGCACACTACTGAGATGTGGTTGCATTGAAGCCGCCCCACAATCCTAGTGTACGAATGGATATGGTTGCAAATTTGCACACTATTAACTATCCTCAATGGACATGCGCCGTTTGCAGGGTCAGAAATAAGAACTTAATGTTGACCGAAATCATTATCCAGTGGGGTTGCTCCAACCAGTAGAACCATCCGACCACTAGACTCATTTCTATTATTTCATCATTACCCATAATGAGCGAATTAGGAGCGTGTAATTTTGCCCTCCTGCTATCCAAATAACCCATTGAGATATATTCGCATTGAGGCCATCTGATCATCCCAACGTGGCAATGGATAGGGCTGCAAAATTCCATGCACCGTTTGCAAGCTCGAAAACAGGAGGATGGTTCGATAAAATCATTGTCCAGTGGGGTTGCTCTAAGTAGTGGAACCATCCATCCAATAGACTCATTTATATTAAGTCCTCCTGCGAAAAAAAAAAGGTACTCAGTATAATGTTTAAGTCAACGGAAAAGTAGAGAAATCAATTTGGAAATTGTTCATAAAAATAAAATACGGCAGTTGAATAAGCTTAAGTGCTAAAAAGAAAATGTTCAACATAAGCAACAACTAATATCCGTACATAAAGCATATGAAAAATCAAACATCACATATGCAAACAGACAATAAAGTCAATTGCCAAGGGACATGCATAACAAAAGCACCGAAGAGGAGGCATGACGAACACAACTCATGTCCAAAGTGCGTTAGCAATCGAGTCCCTAATCTGCCCTCCTAGCGTAACTTCAGCCCTGCTGAGAGGGATGTAAATGGGAACATCCTCATCATTACCATCCTCACTAACTACTTCTTCATTGTTCTCGCAGTTGAGATTGACGAATGAAGTTGTGAATAACAGCGCATGTAATGACCATCTTCCTCTGCGTCGCCCAGGGGTATATGTGCCCCTCCTTTAGTGTCTGAAATCGATTCTTCAAGACGCCGAATGCTCTCTCAACAACATTCCTTAACTGAGCATGACAGTGGTTGTACTTCTCTTCTTTATTCGCATATGTCCGATTATGTTCCCTGCGAAATGATGCCAAGTGATATCTTTGGCCACGATATGGAGCCAAAAAACCATTTGAGTTTGCATACCCAGAATCAACCAGATAATACTTTCCATGAGGGACAGTGATTGCTCCTTCGTCCAAAGCCCATCTAAGCACCCGCATGTTGGCAGCCGATCCTTCCCAACCAACTGCAATGTATTGGAAGTTGAGGTCGAACGACACGACACCCATGACATTCTGGCTGATGAAACCTTTGCGGTTTTGGAATTGGCCGTGCAGTATTCGTGGCACATTTGCCAACACATGCGTACCGTCGATGGCTCCAATCGCATCCTATATGGTTGTACAAAGAAGATGTGTGGAAGAACATTTATCAGTCAATGTCTACATGTACATCACGACTAACGTAAAAAATGCACAGTAGCAATGTGGTCACCTTGAAGTACTGGTAGAACGTTTGCTTTCCCCGGATGTGCGGATGACACTCATGAACCTGAGCGTGTGTAGGCAGCTGAATAAAGTTGTACTTTAACTCAGCTATCTGGTTTGTGACTAAGTTGACATACCGACTAATTGTATGAGAAGAGTGTTAGAACCGCTCGCATATGGCTCCCGTGGCAATACCATGGCCGGCAACATATAGGAACATACCAAGTTGCTCCGTTGCTGTCACATGTCGCGAGTCCCTCAAAAGGCCACAACTCACAAGTAGGTCACGGAGTCGGAAAAATATAGAAGGATGCACTCGAAACACGTGGTAAGACCTTTCGTCATGGCCGCCTAATATCTCATGGATCCATGTGTGGCCGGATAGAGCAAAGTTATGCATACGTCGGCATACCCACGGAACGTATTCATTCTCAATGTGCTCAATAATTGTCTCCTCGATCACATTCAACAGTTCTTCGTCTTCTTCCAGGAACTCCAATACAGCATCAATAAATTCTACATAGAAGACATTGTAATAAGTGGGACAGAATGTTACATAAACCTTACTCAAAATGAATACATACATAAGAAAGTACAATACAAATTAGAAAGAGTTTAGATAGACATAAGTAGAATGGTAACTAAGATGATGAGAAGGATGACTATAATGACACACAACAATATGATTACAACAAATGATTGCTAGTCAAATTGAGTAGCGCGAGTAAACGAGGCAGGTGCCCTTACAAGTAGTTGCTCAGATGTACTGGGCACATCGTAATACCGAGGAACTTCTGTTCGCCTCTTTGGACGTTATTGGACGATATCAGAGAACGCACACTTGGCCTCCTCAATTGAATGGAAGCCCTTATAACGAGCCCCTAGGTACCCATTAACTGGGGCAAAGTATTCAGGTCAAGTGAAATAAAGTCTTGGCTCACGTCCAACCCAAACGACATAACATTTGTATCATCCCATACCTACAAAGTTATCAAATACCTGCATTTACTTGGATGAGTATCCACATAACTAAAACATAATGAGCACGCAACAACTATGATAAGAACATAAGAAATCCGAATACATGTTACAAGTCAACACATAATCCAAGTGAACATAAGAAATCACTAACGACAAGTCTGAAGAAGAACGTACGGATTAAACGACTCAAAATAAATATTATCCGAATACATCATCACAGTCAACATCCAAGAAATTACAAATCAACTACCCTATGTGGTGCAACATCCACCGGATCTTCTCCTCATTACTCAGATTCATAAATATTCTGCGATTTCCCGCATCCTTGAAGAGATCCAAGGACCTCATGAACAAGTCTGGATGTAGGCCAGGAACCTCTCGCAATGCGTCTATGCAATCCTTTATAGAAGGAATACGATCTTGCTCCTGGGCTCTGGGTTGTGTTTGGATCGGGGGTACAGGGACGGACACCATAGAAGCCCGTTCCACACGTAAATCTATGACAAGGTCAGTCTGCTTTCAAACAACGTCAATAAAATTCGTAATCACAGTGGGATCGTGAATTGCCTTTCCCTTCATATTTGAGGAGGCACGTTTCTTGCGCGGAGAGTTGACCTTATTGTTCGAGGCCATAGTTCTAGTTTGGGGTGTAGGAGGGGAAGCCATTTGGGCGGCAGAGACACCTATGACAAGGTCGTCATCTTCTTGTTCTCCCTGAAGTGCGGCAAGAAAGTCATTGACGGGTGTGCGCTGCGACTGGCTACGCATATTGTAGTCAGTGTTAGCTTGATCGGGACTGTAATCAGGCACACTGCATCTACGGCGGGTTCCCTCAGCATCTGGACCGAACGCTGTGCTATTGCTGGCTAGGTATTCCATCTCGGCCTTAAATGGGAAGGGCTTGCCTTTGAGGGAGCTGTACTGTTGACGTGACTAAAAAGGAAGAAAAAGATGGTGTATGAAAGTATGGATAATATAACGTTGTGTGCAGAAAAGTGAAGTTGATCATGGGAGATGTTTACCGACAGGACGTTGTCTCAAGAGTCCTGAAGTCCAGGGAAGGGCATCTTGTTTATATCATCCCATCCCCACCTAGTCCTTTGCTCAAGAAGTACACGCAAAAAGTTGTAATTGCGCTTAAGGGTTTTGTATCGATTTTTCAACGTGGAATCTTTGTAATCCAGGTGCGTCGCGCTATTAAACGCTCCAACGATTTCACACCAGACCCTTGGTTTGAAGGTTCCTTCGATGCAGTTATGCTTATCAAATTGCTCCGTAAGGAGACCTATGAGGACCCGATCTTGGGCCTCACTGAAGTTGGCAGCTCGAGTGCCCCGAGTCGTCCTCTCCTCCCCAGAGGACAGACGTTTTGTTCCGCCACCTTTAATATTAGGGCGAAGAACATTCCAAAAAAACATAGAAATGTTCTAATCGACATGTCATTTTAAATGCAGCAGGCAATGATGCATTTAAATAGAAAGTAATATAAGTAACAAGTTCACTATGCGATAAGAAATAAGAAATGAGGGACACAGGAGAACACACAACTGTTAGACATTGTCCGTACTCGCTTTCTTGTCCTCTTGTGACCATTCTCAATTTATTCATGCATGAGGCAGGGGCGGCATTAGTGTAAGGCTTACATAAAAATGTTAAATTCTCGACAAAAAATAAGAATTACATTAATCACAAATCAGCTGGTTAGCAAAGAACAATAACAATAATCACAAATCAGCAACAGACAGAAGAAAATCTGAAGGGCCACATGCAGAGTTAGTTGGTGACAAAATCTGAAAATGGTATGAGCGAGAAAATCCGATTAAGCAACAGACAGAAGAAAATATGAAGGGCATGGATTAGATATGTACACTGAACAGAAAATAAGCACAGCAGAAATAAGTATGGTCAGCGTGCTTTGACAAAATAATTATTATTTCCTTCTAAGTCAACAATTAAAACAAATTACAACACCACCCAAGTAGGTGTCTTCAGCATTTTCAGCTGAAATGAGTGTCCTCAGGTGGGTGGGTGGTTGGATTTTAAAGTCTATTGCACAAACTGCACACCTTTTTTTAGAGCCAGATTCATAGTCTAGGAAGGCAAATAATGAATGGCTCGTTTCATATGTCTGCACATTGAACTGCAAGTTCATTTGTTCCCACTTGATATGTCACTATGCAAGTCATTAGAGCTGGAAGGACTCCTCTAGTTTAGACACCTTCATCTAAACAGAGATGGGGACACCTTCTGTAAAATACCGTATAGTATTTAGTGTAAACATGATTTGTGTTTCCTATGAATTTGTTTCATTAATCAACAAGGTAAAGCTATGTTAAGTAATTATATGAGGATGGGATTTGTATCTGTAAATAGGATCTGATTATAAAAACTGTAACACAAAAAAGATCTCCAGGTTGGTTGGTAAAACACCGCAAACACTTGAAACACAAAAACTTATCTTTGCTTATGCATTAGATATTCTAATGCTTCTAGCATGTGGAAAAGGTAAAATAATGACAGAATGGGGTAGACTAATAAAACTTGGTCCTCATCAATTGACCAAGACCCTCTGCCAAATTGGGTTAAACGGGTTACAGGGAATAAGCAGGCCTATTCCGGGCTTATTCTACAAACAAAGCAAGGCTAAAAGCTTAACAACCCTCCAACCAATATGGAGGAACCGCCCATCATTTTTAGTAACTTTGAAAGTAAGATCATACAACATGGGCAAAGTTTATTTGATATCCCTTTTTAATGGATTACATTACATAACATTGGTCATTCTATAAAAGAGAATGAACCATAAGGTATTTGGCCACTATACTAATAAGAGCGAATCAATAATCTTATGGCTAGTTCCTCGACAGAAATGAACCACTAAATAGATGGCCACTCTACCAATAAAAGCGAACAACCTAATGGTCGTTTCACCAATAGAAACGAGCCAATCAATTTTTTTAATAGGATTACAACATTCTTAAATCAAAGGATTGTATAGTCTCTTGTATTCAATGCACGAAGAATCCTTCAACAGGCTTAGAGTAGTGTCTTGGCCTCTTCACTGTGTGTTTTTTTTTTTTTTATCTTCTGTCCTCCTGCAGCAAATGGCCCTTGGGGCCTTTTTATAGAGCATAAGGGAGACATTGGTGGGGTGGGACCCCCCACCGGTGACAGCCAAGAGAGAGATGAGGGTGAGCCGAGAGAGAGATGAGAGAGATCGGGTGAGAGAGAGATGAGAGAACTTTAGTCTGTGTGGTTGTTTTCAAGTTGGTATAGGAACTTTAGTCCTATATAGGAAAACTAAAAGAGAACATGGGGGTTTATCATGTATTGGGCTTCCCTATAACTTGTTCTAAGGAACTAGAGGAAGCTATGCTACAACACACACGCATGCGCGCGCGCACCAGCACGGGCATGGGCTGGGCCGGGTTGGAGTCAGAGCCATGCCGAGTTGGGCCAATCTTTTTGGTTCAATGGGAGTCTAGAGTCCAATTTGACCCGGTCTCTTTTGGAGACGTTGAGGATGAGAATGTACCCATTCTTCTTGGACGTGTACCTTCGTGTAAGGTGCACACGGGACGAAGGGGAATGGATATATCCGTCTCTCTGGTTGGACTCTACTACTCTATGCGTTATTTCTCCCTGTCTCTCTTCTACTCTTTGCTCTTCTTCTACTTTCTCTCTATAAATGAGGAACAAGAAGGGGATTTTCTGAGGTCGTCTTTGAGGTGTGATCTGTGGAGTGCGATCGGATTGCTGTAGCTGTTCTATCCTTGGGGAAGATCGTGGAATTCGATCGCACTGGTATGTCAGGGGTGATATCTTCTCTAAGGAGAGCTTTCTTCGGAAGTGGCTTAGCTACGTTTTCTAAGTATTTCATTTACTTTTTGTTGCATAACCATGCATGTTTTGTTCTTATGGTCTTGCTTTGGTTCTTGCCTTTGTGTGGATGATTTTATGGTAAAGCTTTGCTTTATCTCTTACTAGTTTAATAAATGATTTCTTATTTAAATATCTACTATAAAGAACTATAAGAAAGCCCCTAATATAAAATGTAACAAATATTGCTGCCTTTCCACGGTAACCCAGAATCTGTCAAGTTTATACTTTGCCTTCTTGTTTTACGAAGTGAATGCAATGGATGTGAGTTCCCTTAGTAAGGTCGACAAAAGATATCTGATCCCCAAATGACTCCATTTCTGGGGACCAACCAGTCCAATTGGATCTTTCCACAGGGAATCTGACAGCATTAAAATCTCCCCCTACATACCATGCCCCCAAACTTCTAGTATGAATCTCTGCTGGTTCTTCAAAAAGTGATTTCTTTTCTGACTTCTCCAGAGGCCATGTACACCTGTGAAGATCCCAGAGAAACCTTTTTCCTCGTGTTTGAAATCAACAGAAATGGAGAAGTTGTCCACCTTGATGTTGATAGTGTCAAGTCCTGTGTTTTCTTGTTTTAATTGTTTCTTGATACTCATTATATTGATCATCATTTAAGCAAAGTTTTCTTTTGCAGATATCATGTGTCGGAGGCTTTGGGTCAAATTCACATATGTATAAGATTAATGGGACTGCAAACATCAATGCTATCAGGGTAGCAGCAGAAAAAGGTAATTCATATGTACTTTGAGAGTTCATTGTTCAAATTTTATAAAAGTAAATAAGATTTTCTTTTGCACATTCTTTGACCCTTGTCTTATTTAATGCTTTTATAAACCCAACAAAAAGTTGACCTGGAGTGGGGGCAACATATGTAAATTGTAACATGCTATGCATCCATTCTGATTAACACCAGCATCATGCTTCACCAGTCTCACTATTGCAGTAGATCCTCTGTTAGGATGAACAATGCAAAATTTTGAATCAGCATAAAAAGAATTACTTTAAGGTAAGAGGGCCTCGCTCCCCCGGGAAAGCTAGAATGGACACAAGGAGATGACGCCTTCTGGCCAGCAACATAATGACCTCTCTTACAATGGTAAACGGGAAGAGATGGTGCGCCCTTGCCCCCTTTTAAAGGAGAAGCCTACCCTTCCCCGACGACAGTTCAAACCTGTGACCGAGGAAGATTTAGAAAGATTAGGAGGGATTTGCTGTACCAAAAGCAACCCCTGACAACGAAGTGGAAAGATGGCGATTGACGGAACAAGTCGAAGGGCGAAGTTGCCCCCTTACAGGCTGCCGAAGCTGGGGGCAATGTCCATGATCCCTTTTGCGTCATTCACTGACTATGAAGAGCACCGGGCAGGGGCGTGGCACTTCCTGGAGAGTCCTGTGACCCCCGGCTTTGTGAGGGTCGGGCCTAGGTCAACAAACATGTCAAGCCAGAAGCGACCATCTAGCCACTAAGCCTGAACCCTCAATCAAATCAGGTGAAAATAAAAGGAAGAAAGAAGAGAAGGATAGCATGGACCGTAAGGCTAAAAGTCTGTTAAATTGCATAACGGCGGCATACCGTTTACAACAAATGTTTACAGCCGCCGCCTACCCCGACGCCCAATCGACACATTGTGCGGGCGATCGTCGTCCGAGCCTCTAACCGGGTCCTCTTCCTCTTCAGCTAGCAGCATGGACAAACCAACGCGTTGTAGTTCCTCCTTGGTAAGTTGCGGGCCGATAACGACATGTGGTCGCGTTGAAATAAGAATAAGGACATGTTTATCCCCTATTCCATGGGAGCACCGACAGAAAGGTCCCAGAAGACTAGGGAAAAGGGCCATTCCCTCTGGGGGCCTCCCTCGACCTAGAAAAAGGTATCCTTCTATCCCGCGTGGGGAACCTATCCTTCTATCCCTAGCTTCGAACTGGATGCAGCCACGAGCACCCAGGGCGGCGCACCGTCTGGCGTAAAAGAGGTACCGAAACATGTCTATTGTCGGCCTCAGATGGCCCATATCTCGGATCATAGTGGCGAAATCGACGACCATCCTCCAATAATTTGATAGTAATTGGGCCAGAGCAATCTAGAAGTACTGCAACAGCTATACGATGAAGGCAGGCATGTGTGGTTTGAACTCTCCCTTAAATAGGGCGGCGTGAGCCGCGAAGGAGCCCTGATGCTCCGAGATAATGCGGTCCGCAGCGGACGGCACCACGAAGCGATACTCGCCTGAAGTGTGCTAGGCCCTCCAGACTCCAGTAAAAAGCTCCGCGGCGGCCCGCGAGGGCCCCCTCTTTACGGTCCTTGACAACTTTTGCGGCATAATCCATGATCTCTATGGAAATACAGGATTACTTGGGCACTGAGGATGACCCTCCCCTTTGGAGGGTTATAAAGCACCTGACGAACACAAATGTTGCACGTTACCTACTTTGGAGATACGTAACAAGCAAAGGGACTCCTTGGAAAACTGCAAACATGAATACCAAGAGGCGTCAGCCAAACAGTGCATGCAGAGGATACGAATCACTCTTTGCCATATAAAATGCGCCAAGGGGAGAGCGGGCAAGTGAAGGAGAAGAATTCAGTCTAGCCCAAAAAGCCAGTGGGCCGGCCTAATAAGTCTGATCATGGAGTATCGAATGTCTCTCTACTTGGGCCCATAAGCCATTATGCTTATAGCCCAACTCATACATAGTTTGGAGGCATACTTAAGAGCCACAACGCTCAACAGACTTAACGGTGAATGTGGGGTGCACAAAATCCGAATATGCTTCGATCCATACACTTAGGCTTACCTAATCCTATCCAAAGACTCAACGCACTCAAAGGACAACCTGGACTAGAAGACCTTACCCCTCCTAGTACCAATCCGACCATGACCGCAGTGGGGTAAGGTAGACCTGAGGATCCGACCCAAGATTGATCTTCTGGAAACGGCTCTTTCCGACTCGGGATCGTCCTCGGAACCCCGCCCGCTTGGATGGGGCCAGACTCTTATCATGTTTTGTACCGCTATATAAGGACCCCCCCTGTTCGACAGGAAGAGGTCTGCAACAGCCAGCCCAACCTCCTCTTACTTCTTTCTGGTATCCCCTAGCTTTTTGACTTAAGCATCAGAGGGGGATCCCCCAGATCACCACTGGGGGCTCTTAACGGTGTTCTCTTTTGCAAGAGTAGCTTAATTTCCACCCTCTGATCATCAACGGAAGGTCTTGATCATGGTGGACGAGATTTCGACCCATCAGAGGATAATAGCCATTGGAATATCAGATTAAGGAGGGATCCTATAGGTGTGGAACTGCAGCCACTGTTGTCTGTCCTGATGATTGTCCATCGGACAGACATTTCTGGATGATGATAAGGAAGACAGTAGGAAGCAGGTGTGGATCACGAGAGGTGTTTTCTCGGTTAATGGTCTTACAAAGGTGATTAATGACGGAGGTATTGGAGTATCTTGGCATCAGTTTGTTTGGTGTAAGCTCTTTCCTAATATGATTAGACTTTTCCTTTGAAAATGGCTTTGGGAAGGCTCCCTACTGTGGACAGGCTGAAAAAGATGTTTGATATTCAAAATTCAAGTTATATCTTCTGTGGTCTCTTTGAAGAGGGCACTGGTCACTTGTTCCTGAAGTGTGGGATTGTTAATGTTCAATGGATATCTTTCTTTAAACATCTCAAAGTTCAGTGGGAGAATCATCAAAGAGTGCTGACATTGATGGAATGGTGGACAAAGAGTTGTCCACAGCCAACATAGAAACATGTCTAGTTATTGTTCCTGCCAGCTATTCTGTGGACTCTGGAATGAAAGGAATTCTAGAACGTTCAAACAGAGCTCTAACAGTGCAACTCATATCCCAAGGAGCGCTGCTCAACGGGTTGTTGAATGGGGTAGAGTAATGGGAATCATTGACGAGCCTGAGGGGTCCTCCATTTGTATCTCTGTTGGGAATTGGAAAATGCTTCTTATTTGATTTAATCTGGTGTTGTTGGGCCTTTTATTTTATTCTCTGGATAAAATTGGGTTCCTCTTAAGGGGGTTTGGGGAGACCTCCTTATCAGGGTTTGTTTTTTCTTTCTTCTGTCTCTAGTGACCAAAAAAGAATATTGAATGATTGTAGAGACAAAAAGTAAAAACCCTTTAATTAATTGATATTAAATCTGCATAAATATTTTTGGTAAAACAAAAAGAAATGCTACACCTTGCCCCTTGTGGATGTCTAGGAAGTAGGAAATGAGTAGACAACATGGGCGGGAAAGGGTTTGATGCAGATATGATACCATAGCTACAATCGTTTGAGTTCTTTGACTGCTTATTATTACTCGTTAACTATCAATATAATTTATATTTGTTGGAAATCTTCAAATATTGCAGAAAATCTGTTTTTTAGCTCATCAACTAACCGTGAACACGTTAGATAATATACATTCAGACATATTCTGGATTATCATTTCATAATTACATAAAACTGCTTAGTATATGATTTTGGTACATAAAAGCTGTAAGCTTTTGATTTTTTTCAAAATAATACCGTTATCATAGTACCAGCAGTTTATCAAATTGGTGACAAGCTGTCGGCTTTCCCATCCATTTTCTTACTCAAAATACTCATATGCCTTTAGAAATGATTCATTTTCAGAAGATTAAACACTAACTCTTTCTAATGCTCACGTACTGCTGAAAATTTTCTTATACTGTTTCCTTATTGTCTTTCTTCAGACGTAAAAAGATTTGTGTATGTTTCTGCTGCTGATTTTGGTTTGGCTAACTATTTCTTACGAGGATATTATGAAGGAAAGGTATGGCCACTTTTTTTTTTTTTAACCTTTCCCTTGACAGATGACTATCAAATGCTTAATAAAAATGGGATACCATAAGCGCCACTTTGATCGGAGAATAAGAGAAGAATAAGGGCGAATAAGGAGAGAATAAGCTTAATTTTGCTTTGACAAGTGGAATGGCTTATACCATGCAGAATAGCATATTTGGGGAATAAGGAGAATAAGCCATCCCACCCTAGACCCAAGAATTACTTATTCTTCTTATTCTGTCAGCGGGCCCCACAAAACTATCAAACTGAAACACCCCTTATTCTAGTATATGTTATTCCGTCAGTGGACCCCACGTAATAACTTATTCTGCAAACAAAGTGGAGCTAAAGGAATGTTCTGAAAAATACTGCTTGAGTTCCCCGAGATAGCATGCATTCATTATTTCTAGACTATCATGTTTTCCTATTTATTTTGGTATGTGTTCTTGAGAAGGTATCCAAGAATAACATAGTAACATTTTACTCATGTTGGAAAAAACATTCATAGGAATAGTTGGTACATGTCCTCTAGAATGACAATGCCATGAATGGATCACTACATGGCACAAAAACTTTTATGTTTGTAGTGAATATGTGTTTGTTTCTTTTGTTTATTCACGTCCCCCCCCCCCCCCCCCCCCCCCCCCCCCCTTTGCAATTTCTGTTTTTTCAGTGATGGTAGTGGGCATAAAGTGTTATGACAGTAGCAGTGTTGAGTCTGTTCTTGGCAGTGGTGCTAGTCCACGGAGTAGTGGTTAATGTTGGGGATTTGCTGGTTGAATTGGGATCGCAAAGGTGGTGATACTAATAATTGTGAGTTAGCAATAAAAGCTTGGCCTTCGTGGTGGGCATAGTAGTCATTGTAACTACTTGTGCAGCAGCCATGATGATAGGTTTTGTTAGGAATTCAGACAGAGAGAAATTCATAGTCTATCTTATTGGAGCTCTATTACTGAGCTGGACTGCCAACTCAAAACTTGAGTTAGTGGATGGAGAGGCCCAAAGCTAAGATAGGCACCAAGTGGCTCAGGAATATTTGAGGTGGTTTTAAATGGCTTGATGCTCATCCTTTGTGACGAATTCAGATAAGAGTCATACAATTAGTCTTTTGAAATGCCGGCCAATAAACCATCTCTGGTACCATGATATTAAATTGAATTGCTGATCCAAAACTCATGAGTGGGTGCAGAGAACTGGAGCAACTGTAATGACATAGTAGCCCATGAGCACCCATATGGGGCTTAACTGGCTTTTGCCAACAAGCGCCTTTCGATGCAAGAGTTAAGGTGGCATCTTCTTGTACAAGGTACATCGGAAAATGATATATGTAGAAGTCATGTACACCTAATACACTATATGTACAACCCTCTGAAAGCCTCTCTCTCTCTCTCTCTGTCTCTCTCTTTCTCTGAGTTGATATTAGTAGAAAAAGCAATCACTACAAGGCTCATTCTTTTGTGAGTAGTCAGCCAACATATGGGCAAATCTTTGCTGGCGCTAATGAATCATCATCAAAGAAATTGTCTAATGATTCTGAAGTCAGAAAAGCGATAAGCAAAGGCATGAAAGAGAGAAAACAAGCCCAGAGGCCAGAGCAAAGCTAACAAATGCATGATAGACCAGCTATAATGGTCATTCATGTTCCACACAGCCAAGGAAGCTGTGACACTGATTTTTGAAATCCATCTTTTCTTTTGAAAAGAACTTTAAAGATCTTAGTTTTCAAAAGAATCCTCTTTTTTTTTAAGTGTAGACTTTGAGAACTTAGGATTAGCCCTCAGGGAGTCTAGGATTTTGGATCAGGCATGGATCTGTGTATTTAACCTCTCCCCACTAACCTTGGTCAATATTAATTATGCCAATCACAGATTGGCAACTCTTGATTAACCGTCCGGTAATGCCCTTGAAGATGACATATATGAAAAGGAAATTTGCCACTTTGATAGCCATTTATTAAAGAACCCCTTAAAAGATGTCCTAAAAGGATACTTAGAGGATTTAAGTTCATATAAAGGCATATGAACTTATAAGCTTTAAGAGGCCTTAAGAGAAGGCGGCCTTAGGCAACATCCTCATTGAGACCCCTTACAAGATACTAAGGATTTGAGGTAGTATCTTTTAAGCATCCTTTTAGAAATCCTTAAGAATTTGGGCAGTATCTCCCCTCTTTTGATTCTTTTTTAAGAGAGTCACAAAGGGTAGACTAGGTTAATAGGTATAAGGACCATTACATAATCAAAGATAACCCTTTAATAGCTTAACGGACCTCCAACCAATATGGAGGAACCGGCCACTTAATCGGCCGTTCAACTAATATGAATGAACGGAGATCAAATGACAACATTTAGCAAGCATAATTGAGACGATTATACATCAATACTAATGACATTTATTTCAATTCCTGAACAAGTCATATTACATGGATCTTGGTCATTCTACTAGTAGAAATGAACCATTAAAATTTTAGCCGTTCTACCAATAAGAGCAAACCAACAACTTTATGGTCACTTCGCCAATAAAAATGAATCACACAGCATTTGGTCATTCTACTAATAAGAATGAACCAATAACTTTATGGTCATTTCATTAATAGAAATGAACCACACAACATTTGACCATTCTACTAATGAGAATGAACCACAACTTCTAGTCATTTCATTGATAAAAATGAACCATACGATAATTGGCCACTCTACTAATAAGAGCGAACCACTAACTTATGGTCATTTCACCAATAAAAGTAAGCCATCAATTAATTAATAAGGTTGAAATGGCATGATTACAATCTTATTAAGTTCATAAAATTACTAAATCCTTCAAGTGCCACACACAAAGAAGTCTTGAAAAGGGATTTTCTTCTTTAAAAAGAGAGCAGCACTTTGTCTTCAAGAGGGCCTTCTTACGGGAGCTCGTGTGCTTTTGTGCGTCCGGGCTTATGTGCTGCAGCAAATGGCCCTTGAGACTTTTTTATAGGGGCCAAAAGAGGCCACCGTGGGATCGGTGGGACCCCCCACCGGTGATAGTAGAGAGAGAGAGAGAGTCGATCGAGAGAGAGAGAGAGAGAGAGAGAGAGAGAGAGAGAAGGAAAAATGAAAGAGAAGAGAGGGGGAGCCACTGGTCGCTCTTCCCCCCACCGGTGGCTCCCCCTCTTTCCTCTTTCTTTCATTTTTCCTTCTTTTTCTTTTTCCTATTTTTTTTCTTTCCCTTTTCGCCCCCCCCACCGGGGGTAAGGGTGGGGAAGAGAGAGCCGGTGGCTCTCGTGCTTCTTCCTCTCCACCCACACCTCTATCTCTGTCTCTTTTCTCCTCTCTCAATTCGCAGCCCCTCCTCTCTCTCTTTTCTCTTTTCTCTACAGCTGCAATCCACCGGTGGGCCTATTTTGAAGGGAAAAGGGGACCGGATGCCCCTTTTGCTATTGCTGCTGTTGTATGCTACCTTTGTCGCTGTTGTCTGCCCCTTCTGCTGTAGTTTCTTGGTACCTCAGCTGCTGCCCCTTGTTGTCACTGTTGCAGGTATCCTTCTCTTTCTTATTTTTGGTCTTTTTTCAACATGCATGCATGCATAGGGTTGAAGAAAACAGTAAACCCTAGCTTTATTTATGTAGCATGCACATATTTAGAGTGGACCCTAATGAGAGAAGGGGGAAAAAATAATTTGGTTCAACATTTGCCCGCCACGGGATGCATGTCGGCGGTAGAGACGTATGCATTTATCCGGTGCGCATCCTTTGTCACGGTGTTCTCTTTTAGGAATTTAATCCTTACCTTCACCGATTGCATGCACACATTTAATGGTCTCCGTATGGCTCTGATTGAGCTTCGAGAGAGTTCAAACTCCCTCGTTGCTCTAGGCTGCAAGAACCTTATTTTTGACTTCTTCGTGTCTGTCTTGACTTCCCAGGCTCTTTTATGGTCTAGAGAATATAACTTTGGGCTGTATGATCCTACTTGTTGGTTTTAGAGCTTCAAAACCCTAGCGTGTAACCCTTTAACTTTGTCAAGCCCAACCTAATACCCTTTAGGTTCGGAACCCTGGTTTAGTGTCTTTCGAATTTGAAAATCCTAGTTTGGAGTCCTCCAAGCCTGGAACCCTCACTAAGAATCTTTTTGAGTTCATAACACTTCATGTAGAGTCTTTCGGGTATGTACACCCCAGCTTGACATCTTTGGGTTTGAAAACCCTGATTTGGAGTCATTCAGCCATGAAAACCTTGAGTTAGAACCTTTCGGGTTTGAAAATCCTAAGTTGAAATCTTTTAGGGATCGACAACCCTAATTTTGAGTCTTTTGGGTTTGAAGACCCTAACTTAGAGTCTTTTGGGTTTGGAAACCCTTACTAGCGTGTCACTTAAGCTAGTAGCATCTTCATTTGTCTTCGGTTTCACATATTTTTTTTTTACTGTGCTCCTCTCCTTTTGGGAAACTTTTGATTTTCTGACTCTGTTTCCTTTCGTTTTTCAGTTTCTTTTCTCACTTCTTGATTCCATGGCGGCTATTGGAGATCTCCTTGCTGGGGGCCTACTGGAGCTTCGGGAGAGGTTAGTGCCCCTGCCCAACTGGGTGTTGAGTTGCCCGTGTTTGACGTAGGCTACACTTGGGTGGCGCAGCCCCACCTTCGGATTACTATAGAGGATGTGGCTCCCATTGACTTAGGGCGTATCATTTTTTGTGACGGCTTCTTCTACTTTGCCCGAGGTGATGGTATGGGTTAGTACCTCCCCTCTGACCTCTCTATTCAGGAGCTGCTTAGGAGTATGACTTTCATTGAGGACGGTGTTGAAGGGGCTCCCCCTCTAGATGCCCGCCGTAACCTGGAGATGGCTATCCTGTTTGAGCGGATAATATGGAGCGGCTTATTTCTTTCTCCTATCCTTCCTTCTTGTCTCTTGCTTAGTGGATCCCAGAGTACCCTTCCCCGGGACAGATAGGTCCGTTGTAGAGTCTAATGCAGAGACACAGTGCTGCCTGTGGTTTTCAACCCACCGTCTGGACCCCTATGGATGGTCTCTTGTATGTAGATTCTGGGCGCTTTGCTGGTTTATTCTTGACTTCAGCTGCCGAGGGCTCAGTGCACGAGCCATTTGATCATCCATCATTGCTTCGTGACATCATGGCAGGAGATCGTCCAGATTGGCAGGGGCGTCTGAAGCTCAGGCCGTCACATAACTTCCACTTGAGGGCTACAAAGTGGCTCCAATACACTTTGAGGCGCCATGTATACTTGTTGGATAGAGTAGGCATTTACCAGGCAGTAGCAACAGCTCAGTATAGCTACCTTTACTATTCTGGATTTATTTTGGCTATGGCAGAGATATATATTAGAAAGACCAGTACTATTGCTACTGCAGAGGGCGAGACAGCATTGGACCTCTGGGCTTTCTATCAGATTTCTGATCTTCCTACCACTGAAGAGCCATATGAGGAGGTGATGCTTGACGAGTTTTACCGGAGCATCACAGACATGATTGGCCATTACCGTGTTCCTTATTGCTACCGATATCTACTGAAGGTGTGGAGGGATTTGCCTAAGGCTAGGAAGCCCTCCACTTTTGAGGCAAGCAGCTCCTAAGGGCACAGCTGGGGTTTCTGTTGCTGCTTGGATCAGATACTTTTTACAGTGGCCCTTTCTATTATAGGAAGTACTTTGCAGATGCTTTACGTAGGCAGATTCTTTAGGAGATTCTTATGGATATGCTTCCATCTTACAACTTTGTGGTTGAGTCAGAATCTCAGGCAGAGAATCCCTGGCTGTTTGACGATATTGCTTATGTTACAGCTTACTTTGTGTACTGGCTTGTCACTTTTGTCGTGCCCTATGGCAATAAGGGAGTCCTAAGACCCGAGGTACTCCTTGCCGCGTGCCGCCTGGCCACATGCACGCGTTTGGCTATCGCCCCAATTGCCGTGGAGGGTATCTATAATTCTTTCGGGGCCATTTGTAGTTCAGTCAACCCCCAGAGTTGTTCGGTTGTTATGGCTATCCATTATGTCATCGCTTGGGCTGGCTTGTTGCTTCCTGGTTTGTCACCTATCAGGGATGAGGTGGGTCCAACTTTTCCCACTATTTTGCCTTTCGCCGGACAACACAGTGGCGATGGGGCCCATCAGTTGGCCTTTGCTCGGGAGGCCGGCTTCGTTCCTTTCCACTCTTTGAAACAATTGGACTTTGACCACTCGTCCCGTTAGTCTCGACCATTTTTTGATAGAGGGGGCGTTATAGATTGCCCATGGTTCGACTTGTGGACTGGCGAAATGGGTCAAAATGTTGATGTTTTAGATGGGTGGATGTAGAGTACCCATCCTAGCCTACTTATCCTAGAGAAGGGGGGGCATGGTGATTTTCGAGCCTTATTACCCTGACCCTTCGTGGAACTTTGGGTACGACTAGATGGTGTCTTTAGAACTTATGTTTGCTAGTTTGCCCAAAATGTATGAACCGCAATGAACATCTAGTGGCTCGGCTTTAGTGGAACCTGTTTCAGCACAAGGATCCCACCAACAGAACCCAAGTGCCTCCCCCTACCTATGAAGGTCGGATGACAGCTACTTTTGCTAGGTGATGGCGTACGCACGGAGGGAATTTTTGCTAGCGCAGCAGAGACATCTGCAACTCTGAGTTTGCATGTAAGGGTCATCCAGTTGCTGCTTCTCCTCGGGATATTGCACCAAACACGGTGCAAGCATGTGCAGGGTCAGGAAAGGTTTCTGTCAGGTATGCTTACAAGGGAAGGCAGAAATCTCCCCGTAATGAGGACTTGTACATAGCGGCAGCTCCTGGCTACTTTTGGACTTCACATTTTCTCGCATATTGTGGCCTTCTGGTCAAACCTTCTATGGATACTCTGTTGCCTTTGTGGAGCTTTAACAATGACCCCGCTTGTTACTGGCTAGGGTACCTTAGCCGTATGTTATGTTTGCTTGCGCCTCGTCGTGAGGCTTTCCTTATTATGAGGGCACACACTATGGGAGATGTTTGGAAGGCAGTAGGCCAGACTGCCACTCAATTGGCGATGCCTTTCTAGACACTTATTGTGGAGCCTCCTAAGGCCTTCGGTTATGATGGTAAGCATTCTCCCTTTCTTTTTCCATTTTGTTTTTCATTCCTTGTCTTTGGTCATTTTCTTTCCTGACCCCGAATTCTGTTTCAACTCCTGTGCCAACTTCCGTGCCAATCTCTGCACTAGTTATTGAGCCGATTCCTATACCGACTGCTGCCTCGGCCTTTGTGCCTGCTCCTGTCTCAGCCGCGATGCCGAGTGAGATGGGGGTGCTGATCGCCGCCGCCAAGGAAGTCTCTCAGCAGAAGAGGCGGATATCGGAGGAATAAGAAGTGAGTTATAGGGTTGTTTGGCCTCGTTTGGACCTTCCCCGAGTCTGAGTGCTCCTCCTTTGCCTCGGGCCCGGGTTTTAGGTAATACTCATAATTTTCTCTTTTACTTTTTGTATGTGGTTCCTGTATTATTGCTGATTCCTTAGTTCCTTTGTGACAGAGGACAGAGGAATGTGATATTGAACTCGGGGCTCTCTTTCCAGAGTGTGCTTTACCATCTCTCTAGGAGGCTCAGGGTCAGCTTGGTGAGAATAGCGATGTGCACTTGATCGTTTTCTTTCTTTGGCCTTTTTTTTCTGACTGCTTCCCTACTTCTTGTTGTTTGTTATTTTTTTAAGCGCACCGGCTCCTGCTCCTGATGCCCCGACAATCCCTCCCTCAGTTGGGGTTGATGTTCCCTTGATTGGCGGAGGTACATAATGATGTCCTATCGCCTTTTTTCAGCAATTCATTCTAGGTGACAGTTTGACCCATTCTCTTGTTTCTCCTTTTCCTTTTGCTAGAATGTGAGCACCCATGAGGAGTCTCCCTTGAAAGTGTACTCACAGAGGCAACTGGCACCCCCCAGTAGTTTGTAAAGTGACCCTAATTTCTATGTTTTTGTCTCTTCAAGAGATTTAACTCTATACACCCCCCCCCCCCCCCCCCCCCCTTTTTTTTTTTCTTCCTAGTGCAGGCAATGTCGCACTCAACTACAGCTGCTGATGATTTCGGGGATTTGGATTGGGGAGATTTTAAGCCCGATCTCTCAAACCTTCCTCTTTTCAACCAGCTTCTCCATGAGATCTTGGCAGATGGCTCTACCCTTTTGTACGCTCTTTTGCTTTGTATTGTCACTTTGGGCACCCTCTTTCTTTTCTTTCTTTTTCTTTTAACGATGATGTACGTGGTGTAGACTTGACTATAGAAGATCTGCGCCAGTCAGCCTCCGCGGCTCCTATAGACACGACTGCGTGCGTAGGGGCCCCGCCTGCTACTTTAGGGGAGGACACTTCCCTTCTTGCATCGGTGGTGCCTTTTGAGGCTAGTAAGGCATCTTTCTCGACACTTCCACTTTTTCTTTTAGTGTATGATCAGAAACTGATTTTTACAATCTCTCCTTCTACAGAGGCTAGCGCCACACCGGAATCGAGACTTGAGGCTTGCACTTCCCCTGAGGAGGAGCCTACTCTTGTTGCCGGCCTCAAAGTTGGCCCTCTTGTGGAGCCGAAGGTCGCCTCTCTAGAGGTTGCACTTTTGGAGGCTGCTCGTTTGGAGATTGCTCTTTCAGAGGCTACCTTTTTGGACATCGTTCTTTTTTTTCAAGCTCTAAGGACCGTTTTCAT
This sequence comes from Zantedeschia hybrid cultivar, assembly GCA_030544215.1. Taxonomy (NCBI): domain Eukaryota; kingdom Viridiplantae; phylum Streptophyta; class Magnoliopsida; order Alismatales; family Araceae; genus Zantedeschia; species Zantedeschia hybrid cultivar. Next base: position 15,120,015 of record JARZZO010000013.1, read on the forward strand.
CTGGTTTGAAGAAAGTAAGCATCCGAACCTTAATAATTTTTTATTTTCATCTTCTTTTCTCGTTGTTTGATGTTGTTTAGGGTATTAAAACATGAAGAATAGGTAGATCTATTGTCTATTTGTAATTTTGACATGAAAACATGAGGTTTTGTTCAAATTTAGGGTTGATTTATATATTTTAATTAAAGATAAGAAATACAAAAAAGTAATAAATAAATAAATGATTTATTTATGTGATGATGGGCATAGATCTATGACTTTTACATGTTTGGTGAAATTTTGATTCAAAATCCTAAGGTATACAGGATAATTTATTAATATGACTATTAAATTATTAAATATAAAATAATTTATAAATTGTCTACTCTAAAAGTAAAATATGATTAGATTTATGTTTTAAGTTTTAAATATAATTTTTTTAGTTTTAAATATTATTTTTTAAGTAGTTAAATTAATTAATGGTGTAATATATTATTACTTAATAATTTTTAAATATGATACTTATATACAAATTTTGGACATGCTTTAACCTTTCATGCACATTAAATTTAAACTCGATTCAATTAATTTTTGTAATTTATTAAGTTTAATTTAATAATTATTTAAATTTTTTTAAAATTAATAAAATATAGTAAAAATATTTTCATGTAAGGAAAATTTTAATAGCACTTCAAGTCATGCTTTTCTAAATTTGTCGAATTAACATTTGTAATTTATTTAATTTGTTAAGTATATTTTAATAATTTGTTTAAAAAAATTTTAAAATAAAAAAATAGTTAAACTTCTTTTAATGTAAGAATAATTTTAACATCATTTCAAGTCATACTTTTCTTAGTTGTTGTTTAATGTATTATTTTATTCTTATTTTTCTTTTGTTTGTTGTAACTAGGTGGCTGCCCCACCCCGTCGTCGAAAGTCCGGAGACAGCGGATGGCAGTATGGGATCATGGTTGATGGCAGTAGGCACAAGTTCAAGTGCAACTATTGTTAGTTTATATGGCAAGACGGTGGTGTTTCTCGATTGAAGAAGTACCTTGCAGGAGGAAAAACAATTAGGTATAATAAAGTCATTGGGTGTAAAAATGTTCCCAGGGAGATCAGGACCCAGATGGCTCAACACTTGAAAAGTTTGAAGGAAGTGCGTTTAAAGAAGGCTGCAGACAAAGAGAGGGAAGAACGCATGATCTACGTAGTTGTCGGTGGGGAAGATAATGATGAAGGAGGCTAGACTGAGTTTGATAATGATGATGATGTTCAAGAGGTACATGGACATGAGCCTCCTTTTCTACGCACTCGGCGAGTGTTGGAGCTCAGTAGGCATGAGTATCGAGAGAGAGAATTTATGAGCTCAAGAGATTCACTTTGAAGGGGTAGAGCAAGGTGTTGGTGGATCATTAGGTGCTAGTGGGAGCTCCTCTAGGGGGTAGGCTCAAACTAGGAAGAGTATATCCTCCTATTTCACTAGTGGACTAGTACCTACAGGTCGGCCTCAGAAGCACAAGTCAGGCACTCATGTTGAGGAGGTTGACTCTTATATGTTTCCTAGGGAGCATGAGAAACAAATAAGGGTTGATGATAGCTACAAGAAGAGTGGTCTAAGATATATATTGGGAAGGGCTATTGCAAAATTTTGGCATCATGCAGACATCTCCTTTAATGCAGCAAACAACCCTTACTATTCCAGTATGATTTGTAAAGTACAAGCTTAAGGGTTGTATGTTAAATCCCCTACTCCAAAAAATTTGGTAGGGAAATACTTTGATGATGAGGTCAGCCAGATTAAGCAGTATATTGATTCATTCAAGAAAAAGTGAGAGAAATATGGAGTTACCCTGATGTGTGATGGCTAGTCAGGGACCATTAAAAGCAGTCTCATTAATTTTCTTGTGTTCTGCGATAGACAAGTATTATATCATAAGTCTATGGATGCATCAAATCATATACACAAGCACGAATATATTCTGTAACTTATGGACAGTGTTGTGGAGGAAATTGGCGAGAAGTACATTGTCCAAGTGGTGACAGATAATGACTCAGTATATAAGGAGGTAGGAGAGGAGTTAATGCTCCGCATACCTCATTTGTTCTGGACCCCATGTGTAGCCCGTCTCTTTAGTTTAGTAAGATTGGCCGCTTCGGACCTCCACTCTTTTTTTATATTCTTACACCATTCCAATTCTTTCTCCTTTTTCGAGGAAGCATGGTCAAGTGCCAAATTTGACTAACTTTCAGGATGGTGACGGGCGTTAGCCGATGAGCAAGAGATCACTGAACTTGGAACCTCTAAAGTTACTTGGGGTGAGAACACCTGTGACAGGCTTGTCCCTCTGAGACATGTTTGATGTTGAAAGAAATTGGACAGCTAGATTCTGTCAAGAAGAATATTGTCAAGGCACAGAAGATTACATGATATATCTACAACCGTTATTATGTATTAAGATTGATGAGGAATCATATACATGGTGAGTTATTAAGGCCTGCTATCACAAGATTTGTCATCAACTTCATTGTCTTGCAGAATATGTTGAAACATGAAGTAGGCTTAAAACAAATGTTTAGAAGTGACAAATGGCTACACATCATGTTTGCTGGGACAGATGAGGGAAAGAAGATTGAAGGCTTGGTGAATAATAGTGATTTTTAGGTGAAGATAAAGCTTATTATACAGTTTATTGGGTATACGAGGTCTTGCTCTGTGTGGTTGGCAGATATCAACCTTAGGGTTGGTGTATGCCACATTAGAGATTGTAAAGAGGAAGATACCTACAATCTCAAAAAAGTAGCAAATTTTTTTTTGAAGATTATAAAAAGCAGGTGGGACTTCTAGATGGGCAGAGAGTTGCATATGGCAGGTGAAAAATTTACATTTCATGACCTTTGGTGATAATTTTTACTTTTTTAGTGATGTTTGATGGGTGACACACTTTTATTACAGAGTATTATCTTTATCTGACATTTTACTATACCCATGCGTTGACGTAAAAAGATGACTTGATTGCAGCCGTGACAATGGTGGTCAACCGACTTGTGGATGATTCGAAATTTCGAATGCAGTAGTGGAGGGAATTAAAGAAGTAGGGTGGTCAATCTATTCTTATTTCATTTGTTTACATCTTCTATGCAACGGTTCTAATAATGTTTTTAATTACGCAAATGAAAATCTTTCGAGTGGCAATAGAGACCTTTACGGAGCCATTAGTTATAATTGACCGTGAGAGATCTGATGTTGGTACAAAAAAAATTGTTTGGAGAAGAGTTCCACATACTTGTCTCTCTATTTTTCATATTTTGATAGAGACTTCTATTATTTGTTTTGTAGCTGACTGATTGGTTGAATTTTGGCAAGTTTGCACCAAGGTTGAGAGAGATAGTCATCAAGGTCTTGTCGCAGATTTCTTCCTCCAATGAATGTAAGCGAAATTGATCTACCTTTGCACTCATATACAAAGATTAGACAAGCTTGTGTATATCTACTATAATATGAGGCTGAGGATTAAACATTTGCAACATGATGCAAAGAAATGAGAGGGTGATTATGATCCCATCGATCTTAGTTACCTTCGAGATAATGAGAATCCTATGGTTACTTGGATTGCTAGAACAACAGATCGTAAGGAGTCATAACTTGATGAGACATTAGATTCTGATGAGGACCTCGTCCTAACACCTTCTTGACAGTAGAAATATCAGCAACAGTAGGCCATAGTGTAGATTATAATGATGAATATATTGCTGGACAAGGTTATGATCAGGAGCATGCACAATGTTATGATCATGAGGTTGACTTAAAGGCTGATGATGATGATCAGTTGGTTACAAAGGGAAGGAGCGGAGTAGCTCGGGATGATGATGCAGAGTAGGAGCAGCTAATGCAAGGTCTTGCATCTCAGCGTCCTCCTTTTGCACCTGTAGCTCAACGTCCTCCAATTGCACCTGCACCTCGGCATCCATCTAGATCTCTGCTTGCATAAAGTGGAGTTGCACATCGACATCTTTCTAGTCATAGTTCACGTCATTCTAGTGTACGCCCTCTAGCGCACCTCACAATTGGTGTAGTCTAGAAGCAAGTAGGTAGCAAATAAGTAAGTTCAATGGGGAAGAACGGATAGAGTAGCATGAAGTCCCAGATGTCAAAGGTGTTAGGAGGATCCAAAAAGGGTAAGAAGAAGAAGGATGCAGTCTTAGATGATCCATTTAACATTGCAGACTTAAATATACTAGATCTTAATGATCAAGATGAGACATCATCTCCTTCTGATACTACAGTCTCAGAGAGTCGATTTGATTCATCAACTAGAGATGACACAGATGATGGTGACGAGGGGGGGGGTGGTGAGGGTACTGTTGGTGGTGGTCGTGGTCGTGGTGCCAGCCATGCTAGTGGGGGTTGTAATGGTGCTAGCCATGCTAGTAGGGGTGGGGGAAGTATGATCATTTTTATTGTAGAGCAGGACTTCACGCATGTTACTGAGGATAATGACCATGAAGCTCATCAGGCAGGTGACTGTGTGGAGGTATTACCTCGGGCTATGATCAAGGTTCTATATCATAGGAGAGAACAGCAGGTAGACATGCTAGATCAGATATGAACTAACTCATCCTCAGATGATGAGAGTTATTTTGATCATGAACCTAGCACCATCATGTATGAGTATGGGTTACACAACATGATGTGAGAGTTTGATGGGTTGAGCAGACAAGATGAGAGAAGCTCAGGTATGGGACAATATAGTTCTGATGCATCCAACTCTTATCAACGGCCAAAGGTAGGATATGAGAGTACATCGTCTTATAGTAGTGATCATTCAGTCTCAGGATATCAGTAACCGACATTGGTTCCATATGGATATTCTACTTTAGATGCATATCTATATGCTAGTTACAGTTATGGTGAAGGTACACCTTATGTTCCTACAGTACCACGACCAATAACGTATACACCGAATGATGTGGCATATCAGCAGTACTCAGTAGATTGTCATAAGACATATAGCTCCTATATGAGTTGGAGCCAATATCAGGACTACGTGCTGTCCAACTATCAGGTTCACTTATTAGGAGATGATCCGACGAGGACTTGTAATTATGGCATGCCTATACAATATCCATATTAGGGTTATTATTAGTATTTCATTCTTTACTTAGTCTTAAATTCTTAATGTCTTTGTCTTATATTAATATGGTTCAATAGTTCAAATGAAGATCATGTTGTTAAATTATTCTATCAATTCTTCTTTTGCAGATGCCATGTAAGCGACGTCTATAGGATCACGGGTACACAGTCGCAGGAGATCGACTGACCCATTGTCTTTATTGTAGACACCTTATTAGCGGAATCTATCATTTTTTGGAGCATCTTGTGAAGATACGCAAAGATAGCATCACATGTCCTTCAGTCCCTCGTGATGTCTGTGTACAGTCCAGAGGTTTCTGAGGTAGGAGGAGGGATCATCTAGTATAAGACCTAGAAAGCAGACAACCAAGTCACCTACATTGTCGACTCGTCTATTGTCATCTACATCGACTGCAAGATCTAGGGCGAAGATTATGGATGCTGTGAGAGCATTCTTTTTAGAGTTTCATGTTCTATCTACTGCAGTCCACACACCATCATTTGTTCAGATGGTTAGATGTATTCAGAGACAACCACATGTCCCACCTCCTACTAAGATTGGGTTAGATTTTGGTGGAGAAAATGAGAGATCTTTTGTTTCCTCTGATGACTTTGATGAGGATGATTGAGTTATTTCATTACTCATAAACTACATATGTCGTGTATATTATTATCTCTGAGAAACTTATCACTTTTGAATGTTGATGCTTGAAAATTTATATTTGATTCTTCTATGAGATTTGGTGTGCCACTTTCTCTGCAAATTGATGTTTCTTGTATTAAATTTTTCTTAATGAGTATGTTAGGGTATCATTTTTACATAATTAAATACATACAATTGATGTTTTCATCTTAAATGTGACTCATAATCATTTACCGTAACAAAAACATCAAGTAGAGTTTATAAAAGTGCATATTTATGCCAATAAATTAAAGATTTCTTTTCAAAAAAAAAAAAAAATCTTGAATCAACCTGAACCAGGTTGACTCGTGCAAGTCGGCCCGAGTCGGGGCGGATTCAGATCAGATCCGACTCATATCTAGTTGGATCTGATCCAATCTGGATCTATGGTACGGTGAACCTTGCCTCCACGGCTTCCCTTTTTTCTATCGGTGTCATCCTTCTACCTTGTAAGGAGGAGGTTAAAGGGGAGCTAGAGGTTTCGGGGCCTGAGCCTAAGGTTGTCGAGGCTATCGAGGAGTTCAGAGATGTAGCAGCTTCCCCAGCTATCTTTGAGGATTCTATCAGCACTATATTGCTATCTTCTCTCGAAGCTATTGCTAACCTACTGACTTCTTGTTTGAGGACATTGACCCTTCTTTTCTTTCGGAGGGGTCTACTAGCATGGTGTTACTGTCTCCTTCACCCGGGGCCGTCGAGGAGCTTCAGACCCTCACTTCTACTCCTGGCTAGACTTCCTTATTGTGCATGCTTTTATTACTTTTTGCTTTTCTCTTGTTTTCTTCTCAGATCACATGTTCTTTCGTAGTAGCATCGGCCAACGACTCTTCCGTTGCTTTCGAGGCCAAAATAGCCTTCCTGCATACTGAGACGAGGATCGTAATTGTCGAGGAGACTTCTGTCCTTCAGAGTTAGAGGGATGCTACACTCTCAAGTCTAGATAAGAAGTCCCAAGCTGCCGCCGTACGCCTTCAGTTGCAGTAGCTTGAAGAGTCTATAGAGGAAGACTCTCACTTTGTAGCGGCGATAGACCAGCACATAGGTGAGCTCCGCAGGGAGGATACCGAGTCTCTTTATAAACTCGAAGTCCTACGTCTGATCGTAGATCCTCCGTAGTCGCCTACTCAGGGTTGAGCTTCTCTTCTTTTTTTTTTTGATTGCTCCAAGGGCTTGTCTCGGGTAACTATACTTTTTCTATCGTTTGGTTACCCTGAGGGCTCGGGCTCCTATATTATTTCAATGCATCATGGCTTCTTGATTGAAGATCAACATTAAGCTAAGTGGTATGAACTCTTTATTATATGTTGCATGTCCACCTCCTTCCTCTTTTTCCCTTCTTCTTTTTTTTTTTTTTTTTTTTTAAACACTAACACCGGCGCCCTTTCGGGCTTTTGCCAGGGCTAGCCCCCTCTTATTTTTTTCCTGCACGCCCTTTTAGATTTTCATATAGTGGGGTTATCCATTTTTGCCTATAGACGCCCTTTTGGGTTTTCACCTTTACTGGATTTTGGGACCTTTTTACCCTTAATTGTCCATTCTCTTCCATTTTTTGAAGGGAGCAGTTAAGTCCGCTGGAGCATCTCAATTTTAAACTCCTTTAAAAAAAAAAATAGTAGGGAAGTATGGCATCTCTGAGAGCCAAGGTGGTGGGACCTAGGTTTGCTGTGGGATTAGAAATTTTGGATTTGTGAGGCTTTGGGACATAATGGCTCCCCCGATCGAGATTTTTCTTTTAGGTGAGACTTTTTCGATGGGACGAGAGATTTCAAGATTTTTTCGGAAAGTTTCCAAGTAGCGCGCTGGACATTTAGGTTTTCAAGGAGATAAAGGCTCCAAATGGCCATACATTTTGGGTGGGACGAGGTGTTTTGGATTTGTAAGGTTTTGAGATATAATGGCTCCCCAGGTTAAGAATTTTACGAGACTTCCGGATTTGGGATACAACGGCTTCTCGGGCTGAAAACTTTGAAAAGTTTTAGGCATTGGGATACGACAGCTCCCCAGGCTGAAAACTTTGGGAAGCTTTGGATTTTGGGATACAACGGTTCCCCGGGCTAGAAACATTGGAAAACTTTGGGCTTTAGAATACGATGGCTCTCCGGACTGGTAACTTTGAAAAATTTTGGGTTTTATGATACAACTCCTCGGGCCGGAAATTTTGAAAAATTTTAGATTTTGGGAAATTGATGACTGGAGTTTGCTTAGAGGGACAAGCGATTTTGGGTGGCATAATCTTTTGAACCTATTCGAGGTGAAGGTCGGATTTTTCTACTTCTTTACCAAGTCGGGAGGACGTCGTGATTGTTGTCTCGGTCGTAGTCCTTTATTGAATGTCACCTTGCCAATTGTTGAGTGAACTAAGGGTTTTCTCGTCATTGACGATTCTGACATCCTCCATAGGTAAGGATGTAGGAAAATTCAACTTTCTCCTAGAGTAGGTGAGAGAGTTCTCCCCCTATTAGGGTGTTTTTTTTTTTTCATTATTATTACTAACCCTGGCTCCCTTATGGGTTTTCGCCAAGGCTAGTCCTTTCTAACTTTTGCCTGTGCACCCTTGCGGATTTTCATACAGCATAGTTTCCTATTTTTGTCAGAGGCGTCCATTTTGGGTTTTCACTTCAGTCGGATTTATGACCTTTTTTATAAGAAAATAAATTAAGTCCGTCAGGACACCTCATTCCCCCGCCCCCCCTTCTTTTTTTCTTTTTTCAACTCATGATTTCCCCATCTATAGATTCTTGGGAAATTCATATTTTGGAGCATAATATAACTTCATGTGACTCCCATTCAATGGAGGGAACGTCACATTCTCTTTTGCATCAACTAATTTGTAGGTGCCTCCTTCATACATTTTACTGACTATGAAGGGTCCTATCCAGTTAGGCTTGAATTTGTTCTTGGGGCGTGATGCCATCACATCTTTTTGCTCAACCATGACCAAGTTGTCTTTCTTGAACACTCTTTCCTTCACCAATTTGTCAAAAGCCCTAGACATTTGAGCCTGATAGACTTGTAGGCGTTGATAAGCCGCCAGTTTTTCGCTTTCGAGGTTTGCTAGCTCCTCATAGTGCCTTTCGGCTTCATTTAAGTCACTTTCCTGCCATTCATAATGTAGGCCCATCTGGTAAGAGGCCAACTCAATTTCTATCGGGACCACTGTCTCTGCCTCATAGACCAAAGAATATGACGAGCAGCCTGTAGGGGTTTTATAGACTGTGCGGTAGGCCCATAGCGCTTCGTGCATTTTTTCGTGCCAATTCCGCTTTTGCCCTTCGCTGACTTTCACCAATAGTTTACATAGCATCTTATTGTAAGCTCCGGCCATGCCATTGGCTTGCGGATAGTAAATTGAGGACGCATTCCATTTGATGTGAAATTGGCTGCCAACTAATAAACCTTCAAGTTTTTAAATAGGGCGCTATTATCTGAAGTGATTTAGCTAGGTGTTCCGAACCTGTATATGATATTGTGTTGAACAAAGTGCGACACTACTTCACTTGTGGCTTCCTTCAGCGGAACGGCTTCCGCCAAATACATGAAATGTTATGTGGCAGCCAGAATATATTTACATCCCTTTGACGAAGGTGAGAATGGGCCTACTACATCTATACCCCAATGGGCGAACGGCTACGTAGGGACTGTAGGATGCAGCTGATTTGGAGGCCTCCTAGGGATTGATCCAAAAGCTTGACACTGGGGGCAGCTCTTGGTTATCTTTTCACAGTCTGCATACATTATTGGCCATATGAAGCCCTTGGTTTTGATATTGATCTTCATCTTCAGACTGGATTGATGCGCTCCGCAGACCCCATAGTGAACTTCTTTCATTATTTTTTGAGCTTCTTTTAGTGAAAGGCACCTCAGGTAGATTGAATTTTTGTCTTCAGGGACCAGTCGGTATAAAACCCACTGATCAACCTGTAGGACGATGCCCTACGTAATAGTTCCTTTCAATCTTATCATCCAGAAGCCAACCTTGATTTTAGTGATGGCAACCCGCTATCATCTTCTTCCGCTTCACCTTCTCCAACATTATTGACTTCAAACACCGTCAAGCCTTCTTCATTTAGGGAGCTCGGGAAGAGTCTCCTATCTCTGACGAGAATTTCTGCTTCGCCTGCTAGTGGCAACTTCAAAGCAGCTGCTAATTTGGTAAGGGCGTCGTCCTGAGCGTTTTGTCCCCTTTTGACATGTTCTATTTGGAAAGTATAAAACTTTTCACTTGATCTTACAACAGCGGCATGATAGGCCATGAGCTCCGTTTTTCTGACTTCGAAGATCCCAAGGACCTATCTTATGACAAGGAGGGAGTCTCTATACACTTGGATGCATTGGACACCAATTGCTAGGGCGACTTCCAGTCTTATGATTAGAGCTTCATATTCTGCTTCATTGTTCGTCAGTGGCTCCGTGAGTACACACGAATGGTGCAGCCCATCGCCATCAGGAGTGACAAGGACGAGACCCGCTTCAGCTTGGGTTGTCGAGGTGCCATCTTACATAGTGGTAGTCCTCGATGCTCTGTCGAAGTATAATTGCCAAATTTTAACTTCTTCCTGTTACACTTCTACTACTTCTTCTGCCGGTAACACCTCCTCATATAGCAATTCACTACGTAGAGGAGAATCTTTGGGAATGGGGTGAGCTGCTAGAAATTCGGCCATGTGTTGTCCCTGAGGCACAAATATGATATCAAACTCTATAAAGAGTAAGGTCCACTTCCCTAGTCTTCCTGACAGCGCGGACTGCTTGAGGAGGAACTTCATCGGATAATAACGTGTTATCAGCTAGACTTTGTGTGCCAAGAGATAGTGTCTCAGTTTTCTTACAACAAACACCGAAGCCAAGCACATCTTCTCCATTGGAGAGTACCAGTGTTTAGGACCCACCAACATTCTACTTAGATAGTAGAGGGGTTGCTCCTTCCCATCTTCATTTTCCTGGGCAAGCAATGCCCCCAGTGAAGCGTCCATGGAGCAATGTAAAGGATTAGAGGTTTGCTTTTTATCGGTGCCCCCAGTACTGGTGGCTTAAGGAGGTACTCCTTGATTTTGTCGAAGGCATATTGGCACTCCTTATCCCATACCAAAGGAGCCCATTTTTTTATCAGCTTCGAGAAAGGTTGGCACCTTCCCGACAAGTTAGAAATAAACCTTCTGATATAGGCCAGCCTGCCTTATAGAGATCTGAGCTTAGTCAGGTTTTTGGGAGGAGACAACTCCCAAATAGCTTTGATCTTGTCGGGGTCGATTTCTATATCCCGATATCTGATTATAAAATCGAAGAATTTGTCGCTGGACACAACAAAGGCACACTTCATAGGGTTCATCTTCAATTGGTACTGTCGAAGCCTTTCAAACACCTTCCGGAGATCAGACAGATGGTCTTCTTTGCTTTAAGATTTCACAACTAGGTCGTCAACATAGCACTCGACCAGATTGTAGAGCATTTCATTAAATATTTTTGTCATGGGCCTCTGATAAGTGGCACCGACATTCTTGAGCCCGAAGGGCATTCGCTTGTAATTGAATAGGGGTTTTGAAGGCCGTGAAATTCTTGTCTTTGATAGCCATCCTGATTTGATTATAGCCCGAGGAGCCGTCCATGAAGGATAGTGCTTCGAAACCTGTCGTAACATCTACCATTATTTTTGTAATTGGTCGGGAAATCATCTTTAGGGCATACTCTATTTAAGTCCTGGAAGTCGATGCAGACTTGGATTTGACCATTCTTCTTTATCGGTGCAATATCGGCTAGCCACACTGGATATATGCATTCTTCAATGAAGTCGATGTCCTACTTCTTGTCGACCTCGGCATTCACCTTCATCTCCAATTCTGGACACATTTGCCTTTGAGGCTGCTTTTCACAGGTTTAGTGTCGGGCAGGATGGAGAGCTCATGTTCGGCCACTGAGGGATCTAGGCCAGGCATTTCTTTGTCCAGGCAAAACAATCCCTATACTCTAGGAGTTCTATTTGTGCCTTTCTTTCTTCCTCTTTTAACAGTATGCTGAGGAAGATTGGGCGTGGATCAGTTAGCTCGTCCAGGTCAATTTCCATCAATTCATCAATTGTGGCTAGACTTCCATCTCCTGTGGAGCCGAAGTCTTCTTCCTCATTAGTGCCGGCAACATATACTTCGTGCCAAATGGGCTCTTCCCCCACAGGGCAAGATCTCGCCTAGGGGGCTGACTGGAGTGATTCTTCTTCTGAAGAGGCCACTTGATTCACCTGCGATAACTCTTCAAGAGGGGAAATGGAACTTCGTTCTTCTTCCTCATTAGCCTCGGGTTGTTCTATGAAGGCTTAAGTGAATTCTTCTGCAAAAGACTTCTCTCTGCAAGTGAGGTTTGGGCTGGCCACAATGGATTTTGGGGAAAAGAGAACTTCCTCCTCTTCCTCTCTTGAGTTGTCAAATCTTGCTTCCGAGATTTGCCCATCCGTTTCAAGTGGTGATAGGCTCACCATATTGAGTGCATAGTGGATAGAGGGCCTATGATGTCGTCCGTAACCCAGGCCCCTCCGATCTTTTTGGGAGAAGGGGGTGTCCCCTTACTTCTACAGGGTACCACAACTCTTTGAAGAATTTGCTCTTGGCTCCACTTTGCTTCTTTGGGATCTTCTGATGCTCACACATCTGTTTTATGTACTGTGGCATATCCTCCAACTCTTTGATTTCTTTTTCGACTTCCTGTCGAGGGATTCTCAACCTGAAATCATCTTCGGGAGGGTTGTCTGGTACCAGATCTCCTTTATAGAAGATAATTCGTCGGCCGTCTTTATGGGGCACAACAAAGGTCTTCAACTATTCAATTGTATGAACTTCTCTTTAGGAGATCAGCTTCATGAGATTGTGAGTCATGCATACACTGGCCTCTACTCCTTTGTGATGGCATTTGACTCTAGATTGATAACATACTTGCTATATTTAGTGGGATTTTGATTGGTAGCAGCGACCTTCGGCTTCTACTTGAACTTTGCAACTTTGGTCTCATTGATGGTTATGCCTCCTTCCTCCTTCCTCATCGGAGGCATATCTCAATTTCCGACACAATATTGTTCAACTGATCGAAGTTTCTGACATTTGCTCCGATCAGTTTCTCATTGATCTCTTGTTTCAACCCTTTTTGTAGAGCTTCACGACATCTTCATAGACTAAAGGGTTATAGCACTTCATATTGAGGTTCCGCCACTTTTTAATATAATTTATGGCGGACTCATTCTTGCCCTGCCTCAGTGCTACCAGCTCGATGATAGTAACCTTCCGCTCCGACACCTTGAAGTAGTTAAGAAACTTCTTCTGCATCTCTTTCCAATTGCTAATGGAATTGGGCTTCAGTTTGGCATACCACTGGGAGGCCGTGCTTGTAAGTGAGGTTGAGAAGAACCTTAAGAGATATGCCTCATCAATGGCTAGCTCCCCTAGGGCGATATGCTCCTGGGCCGAACCTTATCCATCATATCTTGTAAACTTGGGGCGCTTGGTGTGATTTGGAGGTAGCTTCTTGAATAAATGATAGACTGGGAATGACACTTTGTACAAGTCATAAGTGCTTATTCTATCACACTGCTCAGTAATCTTGGCTTCCACGATCTGTTCAATCAGATGCTTCTGAGATATTGCGGCATCTTCTGCGGTGGCATGAGACTGTTGGGCATTCTAATGTGATGACTCTTATCCCCGATTTTCCAACACTTCATTGGGGGTAAAATTGACCCGGGGACTTGACTCCTTATCATTGCCGGGATAGGAACTGGTCTTGGGGGAGGCCCATTCATCTGAGCAGCTCTCTGCTATTCCTCCAACTTCTTCATGAGACCCAACAGTAGGACCTTGAGTTGTTAATTTTCTAGCCTCATTTCTTCTATCGTTTGAGGCTGGGCTTCACTTGGTTGTTCGAGGTTGCAGCCCGGGTCCTGTGCATTCAACCCGTCTTCCCCTTCTCCTTCTGCGGCAGTGGCATTGCCATTCTGGGGTCGCTACTCTATCTCCAAATTCCTTTGGTTCAACCATTGTCTAGCATGTTCCATCTGGCGTATTAGAGGCCCGTCCCGCTGAGCCAAGTTGACAATTTCACCTAGGTCTTTAGGCAAAGACAATTGTCTATTGCTGTTACTAGAGGCATAACAAGTGTAAACTTTAATGCGATCTACGGTCACCTTCGTGACGCTTCTTCTCTTTTGAAATTATGAAGGAAGTGCTCCCAATCTTTCAAAGACCGAAGTCCTTTGCTGGGTAGGTTGTAGTTGCTTTCTAGCCTTGTAGGCCACTTTTATTTTCTGGTTTCGTGGGGAATGAGTAATTTGCCTCACAGGTTGCATGAGCTTTTGAGGTTGTTGCTGTTAGGGCGGTCCTAGTCTGGCGAATTTTTGTTGGCTTCCTCTTTCGTCACTCACATTTGCTTAAGGCAAAGGTTCATGTCCTCTACTTGATCGCCCCCTCTCCGAGACATGTTTGCTTTGATTTCATATCTTTGCTCCGGTTGAACAGGAGCTTGTAATTGGTACCTTTGCTCCCGTTGAGTAGGAGCCCTTGGAGTTCTCTTCTTTTTGAAGGTTGCCTTGTCTTGGCAGGCCTTCGGAGTATTCTGAACCAGTTCTGGACGGGAACTAATGGGATGTGGTGGATCTTTGGTTTCCTTGCGATCCAGCCGGATGCAGAGATTACCCAATAGTATTGTCTTTCCTGTACTCGACGAGTTTGTGGTTAGAGCCTTCTTTCTTTGCCTCCTGTTAAAAGAGGAAGCAGGTGAGACATGTACAGTATTCACGGCGAACCCATGTCTTACGATGAATGTTGTTCCTTTGGGCGCAGGAAGAGTGTTGTGTCTTCTTGGCTTCCGTAGCGGGCTCCGGTACAGGAACCACTTCTAAGAAGGGGATCCGACGACAACGGGAAAGTCGCTGAAGCACGTCGGCGTGGTGAGGTACCCATACTGGGCATGGGTAATGATCACAATTCGACCATATGTCACCTTGGCGGCCATTTGTGTTTTCTCTTGTTTCTTTTGAAACTCCTTGCATCTGCACAAAACAGGGCAGCATTAGTGACGTCATGGTGAGGGCATTATTGGACGGAGAGATGAAGGGAAGGAGAGGTTCTATTGTCTGTGAGATTTGATTTTGAAATCCATCTTTTCTTTTGAAAAGCACTTAAAAGATCATAGCTTTCCAAGGAATTCTCTTTTTTGTTTCAAGTGTAAACTTTGAGAACTTAGGATTTAGCCCTCAGGGAGTCTAAGATTTTGGATCAGGCATGGATCCGTACATTTTAACCTCTTCTCACTGACCTCAGTTAGTGTTAATTACTCAAATAATTGATTGACAACCTTTGATTAACTGTCCGATAATATCTTTTAAGATGACATATATGAAAAAGAAATTTGCCACTTTGATAGCCATTTATTAAAGAACCCCTTAAAAGATGTCCTAAAAGGATACTTAGAGGATTTAAGTTCACATAAGGCATATGAACTTGTAAGCTTTAAGAGGCTTTAAGAGAAGGTGCCCTCAGGCAAGATCCTTATTGAGACCCCTTAAAAGATACTAAGGAATTGAGTTGGTATCCCTTAAGCATCCTTTTAGAAATTCTAAAGGATTTGAGCAGCATCTCCCCTCTTTTGATTCTTTTTGAAGAGAGGCACAAAGGGTAGACTGGGTTAATGGGACACAAGGACCACCATATAACCAAGGATAACCCTTTAATAGTTTAACGGCCCTCCAACCAATATGGAGAAACCACCTACTTAATCGGCCATTCAACTAATATGAGTGAACCGAGATCAAATGACAACATTTAGTAGGCATAATTGAGTCGAACATACATCAATCCTAACAACATTTATTTTAATTCCTGAACAAGTCATATTACATAGATTTTGGTCATTCTACCAGTAGGAATGATCCATTAAAACTTCAGCCGTTCTACCAATAAGAGGAAACCAACAACTTTATGGTCATTTCGTCAATAGAAATGAACCACACAACATTTAGACATTCTACCAATAAGAATGAACTAATAATTTTGTAGTCATTTTACCAATAGAAATGAACTACACAACATTTGGCCATTCTACCGATCAAGGAATTCCGGCTCGGGTCGGGACCGGGAATCGGGACCCGGCGATCTCGACCCGACCCGATCTGGATCGGCCGAGTCGGCCGATCCAGACTCACTCCGGCCGGTCCGACTCGGCCGGATTTTTTTTATAAAAAAAAAATCAGAAAAAATAGAAAAAAATAGAAAAAAATAAGGAAAAAAATCAGAAAAAATTAAAAAAAATCAGAAAAAATTACATACATATTATTCAATTGATGTACAATAAGAATGAATGCAATTCATGTATATCCATAAAAAATAAACATTAAAGACAACTAACTAACTAATAATTTTTGTTGTGCATTAATTAAAAAAGATATTGTTGTTGAAAAATACCTTAGAAAGATCACATTTGTGATCCTTCATCATCCGGTTCATAAGTTTGAGCAGGCAGGCCATAATCTGCCGGTGCATATCCATAGCCAAACAAGGAACTAGCGAGGTCTTCGAATCCTCTTTGAATACCTCTAGGTGTGTAAGCTTGTTGGCTTGAACTTTCTCCTGATTGTATTGGAGGGACAAAAATGCCGTACTGTATAGGTGGAGGTTCAGAGTACCCTTCAGTAGTGCTGCTGATGTCTGAATATGGCAGTGTAGGGGGATGAAAAATGGGCGGATAAGAAGGTGCATCTTCCCATGGTGGCCAATCACATCCTGCCTGTCGCTGTTGGCCTTCAAATCCCCTTTGTTGTCTTTGTCTCTGACCTTGAGTTCCTTCAGAATGACTCGGAGGTGCGGAGTAATCATCGTATCCTGTGTAACTGCTCCCAAGTGCAGAACCTCCTGATAGTCCAGCAGCAGCAGCGCCATCACCATCTCCATCATCATCATCATCATCATCATCATCAGTGGAGTCATCACTCCGCACTTGGCTTGTTTTCCTCAATCGCCTTCTTCTACGTCTGTAGGTTTGTCTTTCTGCCTCGTACATGCTGGCCAAGTGAGGTGGTAAAGCTGGGGTGTCCTCAGGTGTCTCTCCAGTCTGCTGAACTGTCCCTTCTTCTCCTTTTGATAGGTCCACTCGTTCTTTAGACTTTCCTTTTGATTGTTTTCTCTTTTTGCTGCTCGATGACTGCAATGAAGGTCTCGCTGGCTCTTTCTCCCTTCTTCTTTGTGGATCCACCTGAGTAGCTGATCTCCTGAGTGCTGGCTGAGAGGCAGAAGTTCTAGCAGTGTCTTCTAGTGTGGCTGACTTTCGGCGCCTCTGCAGAACTAGTGCACCTCCTTCTTGTGTTGTCTGAAATTCAGGATCTCGAGCAACTACTGCATCTAATTCACCTTCTGCCCAACTCCGATCCTGAGGATCAAACTCAGGCTGTGCATCTCTGGCTGCTCTGCTCTCCACCCAAGAATGTAGTGGGTGTTCTTCATCTAACAGTTCATCAATATCAATATGATGTACAGGCTCATCAACTGGTCTGCCAGCAAACTCCATGAATCTCTGTCTTTCAAGCCTCTGTCTTTCCTGAATCTGCCTGATTTTTAGACGCATGTTGTAGTGACAGTACACCAACTTCTCCAGCCTAGAAACCCCCAATCTGTTACGAACCTTCGTGTGAATGAGACTGAATGTACTCCAGTTTCTTTCACATTGACTGGAAGAAGTGGTTTGACTGAGTACTCGCACTGCAACATACGCCAAAGGATTTGTGGCAGCTTGTCTGTAATTAATCTGGATCCACCATTCAACTGTTAAAAAAAAAAAGAAGACGACGATATCAATAATTATAAATGCCAATCATTAAATTTAATATTTGACTATTTATTATGTAATTCACCTGGAGTTGTCCTCGTTACTGCAGCCCTGACGTCATCATCTCCATAAATGCCAATCTTCAATTTAAATCTCTCCATCTACAAAATAAATATAAATAACATAAGTTAATGATAGACGCATGCATTTTCATAAACTCCTACTTTGTACGGTACCTCTGCTAAGGCATCTATCCTTTCATTCGTATTCCTTGATATTCTAGTAATCACATTAGTTGTGCCTCGAAGGACCTCTCCGTCATTATGCACGCTCTCACTATACTGATACCTTGGGTTGAAAAAATATCCTGCATATAAATTGAATTTTAATTAGTTATAAAATTAAATGTGAACAAAACTAATAACATAAAATCAACTTAAATAGATGAAGAATTAACCAGCAGCATGAAGATCATGATGAAGAGTCGACTCCCATCTATTATCGATGATCCTCCACCATTTGTCATGAGAAGTAGGAAGGCTTTCGCTCAATTGCTCCTTTGCTCTATCCATGGCCTCATACAAATATCCCATGTCATTTTTGTCATCTCCATCAACTAACCTCAGAACACGTACCAGAGGCTCAACCACTTTCAGATAGCGCGAAATCTTATCCCAAAAACTTCTCTCCCCAACTAGCGATTGCACTGCCAAGGCAACTTCTCTAGCATCGGCTCTCAGTGTCCCTATATGTGCCAGAAACTCGTCAGAGTGGACTAACTGGGCCAACTGATGCTTGTATTTACTCAGGCTCTCTAAAGAAATGAAGTTGGATACAAATCTAGTAGGGCCAGCACGAAGAAGATCCCGTCCACCTGTATGTTCTCTCATCATATGTAAGATCCTGTTGTGACTATAAATAAATCCTGTGATCATCTGAGCATGTTGTACCACCTCAGCAACAAAAGGATCTCTACCTATGTCCTCCATCATCAAGTCAATAGAATGTGCTGCACAAGGCATCCAGTACAAATGGTCTCTTCTGCATCAACAAATTACCGGCTGCTTTATAGCTTGCTTCGTTGTCAGTGACTATTTGCACAACATTTTCTTCACCAATTTCCTCTACCACGTCATCCATTAACCTGTACAAATAATTAGCATTCTTTATTCTGTTTGAGGCATCCACAGACTTCAAAAAAATATTGCCCTCGCTGCAATACACAAGAAAATTAATCATGGATCTTCTTGTGGTCCCTGTCCAACCATCACACATGATGGTACAACCACGCTCCCTCCACAGATTTTTGAAGTTGTCGACCCATACCTTCAAGTCATTATACTCTTCTTCAAGCCCAACATCATAAATGTAGCGAGCTGTGGGGGCCTTTACACCAGGTCCAGCATCTGCAATTGCATCCACCATCGTCTGAAAATATGGACTAGATGCGGCATGTGCTGGCACACCTGCATATAAAAATCATTTCACAATTCCTTTCAAGGCATTTTTTGCTGATGCCTTGACTCCTTTTAATGCTTGCTTGATTCCAGGCTGTCTGGTAGACCTTGATCTGTACAAAAATTGGTCCATAGGACCGCGTGCCACATCTGATGTTCGTCCACAACTCAATATAGAACTAGCAGTCCTGCGACCAGAAGAACCCCTAGGAACGAATATCCCAGGCTGAGAAGCAGCAGGCATTGATCCACCTGATGATCCTATGCCTCTTCGCCGGTCCTCATCTTCTCTATTTGTCCGCAAACTGGCACGAACAGCTCTGGTGTACTCTGCATCAGGGTCATCTGGATCCTCCTCATCCTCCTCCTCCTCATCATCATCTAAATTGATCGGGCGCTGAACAGGTAGACTGTAATCCCTTCGTCTTTAGTGCCTTGATATCTCATCTTGCAAATCCATGTGTTGTTGAGATGATAAATCTTTGTGTGCCTTTTTACCTATCATATAAGTCCTCATTTCCTTCTTCAAGGCCAGCGGGACTGACTCACATCTACTGACATCTCCTGATATGCCAGCAAGATGATTTTTTAGGCGATAAATGCCACCACCCATCTCCTTTCCACACCAGTTGCATTTGACCCTCCTCCTAACACTGTCCACTAGTGTGCAATTAATTAAAGTTAATTTTAACTAATTAACGCTAATAACAGGCAATTCATACAAAAAAATGCACATTTATGTCCTAACAAGTTCAATTGAGTGGTTGTCACACTCAATTGAACCTTAATCACGCTAATCATATAAAAGCCCTAATTTTTAACTCCTAATTATGATTAATTTTAACTAATTAACGCTAATAACATGCAATTAATGCAAAAAAATGCACATTTATGTCTTAACAAGTTCAATTGAGTGGTTGTCACACTCAATTGAACCTTAATCACGCTAATCATATAAAAGCCCTAATTTTTAACTCCTAATTAGGGTTAATTTTAACTAATTAACGCTAATAATATGCAATTAATGCAAAAAAATGCACATTTATGTCCTAACAAGTTCAATTGAGTGGTTGGCACACTCAATTGAACCATAATCACACTAATCATACAAAAGTCCCAATTTTTAACCCCTAATTAGGGCTAATTTTGAGAATTTTGTCTAATCAACATGCTAAAATTTTTTTCAACCTAAATATTAAGAGATCTACACCATAAACACAATCATACATCATTTCTAATTTTTTTAGAATTTTAAAAAATTAATTCGAAATATACCTAAACTCGGATCGGAATGCGCATAAAAAATCCGACGTCGAGGGTGGCGGCGACAGCGACCACAGCGGCGGCGGCGGCTCCCGGACGGCCGACCGACGATGACGGGATGAAAATCCCCTCCTTTTGCTCGATATCTCAAAAAAAAAAAAGAAAAGAGAGAGAAAGAGAGAGAGAGAGAGAGAGAGGGCCGGCGGCGGCGGGCTGGCGGCGGCGGGCCGGCGGCGGCAGGCCGGCGGCGGCGGGGGGGGCCGGCGGCGAGCGGCGGCGAGCCGGGGAGGGGCTGGGGAGTGGGGAAGGGCCGGGCGCCAGCAGCAGAAACGCTGCTGGCGTCTGGTTCCCGATCCCCCCTTAACAAGCCCGAATCGGACCAGATCGGGTCCGGACCGGCCGATTTGGCCGGTCCGGACCCGATTTGGTCCGGTTCGAGCCGATTTCTGCCGTTTTTTTTTTTTTTTTTTAAAATCGGTGGGGGGAACAGTAATTTCCCCCCCAACTCGGCTCGGAACCCGCCGATTCCGACTCGAATCGGCCGATTCGAGTCGGAATCGGCCGATTCCGCAATCCATGCTACCGGTAAGAATGAACCACAACTTGTGACCATTTCACCGATAGAAATGAACCATACAACAATTGACTACTCTACCAATAAGAGCGAACCATTAACTTATAGTCATTTCACTAATAAAATAAGCTATCAATTAATTAATAAGGTTGAAATGACATGATTACAATCTTATTAAGTCGTAAAGTTATTAAATCCTTCATGTGCCACGTACAGAAAAGTCTTCAAATGGCGTTTTCTTCTTCAAAAAGGGGGCAGCACTTTATCTTGAAGAGGGCCTTCTCATGGGAGCTCATGTGCTTCTGTGCTTCCGGGCTTATGTGCTGTAGTGAACATGGAATGCTGATTCCGGCCGATACGATCCCGATTCGGATCGGGATCGGCGGGTCCTAATCCGGCCTCCCGATATGTGTCGGAATTCCATAATAGCAAATGGCCCTTGAGGCCTTTTGATTGGGGGGGGGGGGGGGGAGGGAGACTAGTAGCACCTCCCACTAGTGGGTGCCACCGATGGGGCGATGGGGAGAAGAGCCACTGGTGGCTCTCCCTCTCTCCTCTTTCCTTTTTCCTTCTTTTTCTTTTTTCTATTTTTTTCTTTCCCTTTTTTTTTCTACCCTTCTCCTTCTTTTTGGTTTCTTTTCATCATGCATGCATGCATAGGGTTGAGGAAAACAGTGAACCCTAGCTTTATGTTACATACATGTGTATGTAGCATGCACATATTTAGAGTGGACCCTAATGAGAGAGAGGGGGGGGGGGAATATAATTTGATTCAACAGAAGCATTGTCTTTTAATTTCATTAAACCCAATAGAAACTCTTTATTGAGGAATGGAAGAGACTACAGGAAAGTTAGACGACTCCTCAAATTGACCCTAGGAGGGGGCTAGGATGCTCAAATTTGTTTCAATCTGGTCATGTAAACACTACATCTTGCTACCCTTTTTCCTGTGTTCCTCTCAAGGAATGTCATATTAGATCTCGACATCATCTCAGAAAGCCGAGGAGATCTTAGAGAAGTCTTGGAGAGGTCGGGATTGATAGCTAGATCATGATCATCTTATACTTGAAAAGAAAACCTTCTGATTTTATCCATTTAGCGTGTCCATTTTCAGTGATTCAGCATCTCAGTCGAACGCCCTCAGATTATTTGCCGCTGTTGATTTCGTTTCTAGAGAAAGTGCTTATAGATCCTAGCCCAAATTGTTTTCAGCATGTATGGACAACCGATCTGGAATTCCAAGAAGTAGTAGCATGAAGTTGGGAACAGCTTCGCTTTTCAAGTCCCTGTACAAATTGGTCGGAAAGCTTAAATGGCTTAAACAAGAATTGAAAGATTGGAATAATGTCACCTTTGGCACCATCTTTAAGAACCTGGCTAATGCGTGATTATTTAACACAATAATAACAATAATGCACTATTTGACAAATTTTTTACTTGTCTAAATCATGACCATAAAAAATAATCATGTACGATATATACTAAGACAAAGACAATTTTTTTTTTATACCTTGATGTGGGCCTTGCACAAAGGCCAAGGAAAGGCCTTTCCCACGTTCCTGGGTGGTGGTCCACCAAGGCAGCGGCACCCACAGCAACTTCACCACCAAAATAGCACCAAAAGTCAGTAACAATAAAGCCCACACCAGAAGCCAACTGCTGCTACAAAGGGACCTATTGTCTCCTGTTTTGTGCACACAGAACAAGGGAACCTTAGAGAGGAGAAGAGCTGCGAGGAGAGAGAGAAGCAGTGGGGGGGAGAAAGAAAGGTGGGAACTCCCTACTGGTTGAGCAAAACCACAACAAGAAGGAGAGAAATGGTGAAGAAAGGAAAGGAAAAATAAAGGAAACCCCCTTACTAGTTGGGTAAAAATACAAAAAAAAAACAGAGAGAGGGTGGAGAAAAAGTAAAAAGGATCAAAAAAGAGCATTAACACAAAAAATAAAGTAAGAAAGTGGGAAAGAAAAAAAAAAAAAAAGAAGAGAGAGAGAGAGAGGGGATCTGGTGGGGGGTCTTGTCAACCCCCTTACTCGTTCCACCTCATCCCATTTGGAAGAGGACCCCCCACCGGAATTTTTTTTTTTTTTTTTTGAGGGGGGGCGTAATTTTGAAACAAAAAAAGAAAGAAGAGAGGGGAAGAAAGAAAAAAAATAAAAGAAATAGGAAACAAGAAGAGAGAACCCCAATTGTACAGCTCTACCTTCTTCCCTCTCTCTCATTTATTTTTCATCCCTCTCTCCCATTTATTTCTATCCTCCAATAAAAAAGGGGAGTAAAACCGGAAAAAATTCAGAAAAATGGTAAAGGCGAAGAATCCATCTATTCGGGGGTGCCAATGGAGGGTTTAAACCCCCAACGATAGCTTTCTCCCTATGTTATCAAAGGCGATGAAGGCGATCGCCTAGGCGACGAGGTGAAGCGAGGCGAACACAAGTCGCCTCGCTGCGATCTTTGTCGCCTAGGCGATTGCTGCAATCGCCACAATCGTTGAGGCGTTCGCCTCCGCGCGCTTCGTCCGCCTTCCTCGCCTTATCTGACCCAAGAAGCTATTGGGCGGTTCACTCGGCTCATTCATCCAGCCCATATGTGCTATTTTATAAGCCCAGGCACCCTCGATCCATAACCTCTTCCATCCCTTCGACCCGAGCGAACCCTAATGTCCCCCTCCGTACGCTCCTCTGCATCCTCCAACGATGGGAGACAACAGCAACAGGAAGGCAACGACAACTTCGGCACTCTCCTCCATCTTCGTACCTTTCGGGGAGTCTGACAGTCTCCTTTGACTCCATCGTCATGTCTTCAAAGGACTCTAGTGGTCTCCTACAACTCCGGTGTGTCTTCCGTGGACTCTGGCGGTCATCTCCACGAAGTAAGCCTCTCTCTCTCTCTCTCTCTCTTGCACTCCCCCCCCCCACCAACTACACACACTCTCTCTCTCTCCCTTTCTCTCCCCCTCTCCCCCCCCTACTGTGTATAAAGTTACAGAGGTCTCCCTTAGCCTCTATAAATTCAATATGCAGAGGGCAACCCCCCTCTCACAAGGCTCGAAGCCCCTCCTCTCTCTCTCTTAGTGGCACATACACTGCATAGGGCCGAAGCCTCCTCTTGTCCCCCTCTACAGTCATTTTGTTAGACTTTTTTTATGTACTTTTGACATATTTAATAGTATAATTGTATACCTAGATTTTTTTATATTTTTTAAATAAATATCACCTCAAACATCTAGGCTATCGCCTAGGCATTTAAGGCTAAGGCGACCCCCCCATCGCTTCGGTCGCCTCACGCCTTTAATTGCATAGCTTTCTCCCCCTATAAAAACTTCTCAAAGGGCACTACGCAAGGAGGATTTTTGAAGCATTCATACCACCTCTTCTTGGAGATTGAGGGCTTGAAGATTTGTGAAGAGACAAGCTCATGTATTCTTGAGCTGGGCCGATATATTTTTTAGTTATATGTAGAACAAGCTCGTATTTTTGAATATTGCCTTTGTTTAGTAAACTCATGTATTCTTGAGTTTTGCTTCTTGTCTTAGCAAACTCATGTATTCTTGGCTTTCCTTCTTATCTTAGCAATGACTCGTATATTCTTGAGTCTTGCCTCTTGTCTTAATTATATGAATGACATGATTATGTCTCCTTATTTGCATCAAATCATAAGTTGTTCTTGCTAATCAATTTAAAGCCTTAATTGACTCAAAATGGATTTGTTAATAATAAGTGTTCAATCTCAAACGGATTTGGATTCCTTAAGTGATTAAGAGGATACTTATCCGACTTTGGTATATCCTCTTGATGAATTTCATGCAAACATCCATTTATGCTTTTACACTAGCAAATTGTTTAATACATCCTTTAAGAAACTTAAGAGGAATTTTGCATTTGATGTTAATCGCATCTTACTTTCAAAGTATATCCTTTAAAGACTCAAAATATATAATAGAACTTATCATGAAGACATATCCTCTACATGATATAATAAAAAATTCAACACATAATGTTGATCAAATTGTATCATTAAGTTGTATCCTTTAAGAGACTCGAAAGGATCCAACACTTAAAGTTGACCAAATTGTATCACTGAAGTGTATCCTTTAGGAGATCTAAAAGGATTCAACATTTAATGATGACCAAATTTTACCATCAAAATGTCTTTATCACCAATTGTATCCTTTAAGGAATCTAAAGGGATATAGTGTATTAGAACTTAAATGTTGCATGAATTGTGGTTTAATCAATGATTGAATATGGATTTTGTGTATGCAATTTTTTTGAAAAGCGCATCATCTATAGCCCTTAATCAAGGGTCATCGATCATGTGATTGATGTAATTAACATTGACTAAAGTCAGTGGGGAGAGGTCAAAATTTTAGATTCCCTGACTACTCATCCTAAGTTTTCAGAATCTACCTAAATCACCAAAACAAGAAAAAATCATAATAAAAACGAACATGACGGTTTCGATCTCCCTCACATCTCCCACATGCACAAACGTATTTACACATACAAAGACTTCGGAAAGCTTCTCATATATCTCATGTTCATCTCATCCTCTATTTGCACTTTCATCTCCTCTATCTTGTTCCTTCCCAGTACTCTTTCTTTATATCCCTCTTGTTCTTGATGTCATTAGAGGTTTCATGCTGAGACCCTTGGAAAGAGAGAGATTCTCAAGAGATCTCAAAAGAGATGACAAACATCGTTCCTCAGTTAAAAAAACCCACTATGACTCTTTAGTAATAGCTCATGAGCCCTAAAATATAAACTCACCTTGTATGGTACTTGCTGCTCCTTATTGGCTACAATTCCCATCCAAATGTTCCCTCTGGGATCTTTTCTTTCATGTGATTCATAATGTTTAACAAGCAATTGTTATTTTACAATCAAAGGTGCAGTATTGTTTGTATTATCAAGGATCCTTAATATCTCATCTTAATAATGGAAAGATAGTTAAAAGAAAGAATCGCTATTTGATGGGGCTTCTTCCTACACATTTCTCCTGCACCTACTTTCGTGGTAAAAACCATAGGCTCTTGTGGCCTCATAGTTTTATCCTTTTCTAAAGAAAATGGGCCCTTGTTGGGAGGAAGGCGGGGACCCACTTTAAGTACATGGTTGCCTTCTCAACATAGACTTCGTGCACATATCTCATGCATTGGAAATCTTGTTCTTTCACCAGTTCCTTCTATGCATGCTTTCTTTCTCTAACTTCTAGAACGTATTTTATTGCTATATAATGCAGAAAGCTGCTGAAGCAGAGCTGTTATCAAAATTTCCATATGGAGGTATTATTCTTGTTTCTCTGTGGTACAGCTTTTTAGTGCTTATTGTACATTTCACTTGATTGAAAGTGGCTTTTTGAATGTAGGTTTTCCTAGTTATTCCTTGCAATGGTGGTCGACCTAGATAAATTTTAGCTTCTGGTTTCAACCTCACCTTGCATAATCTGTCCTAGATGATTCATGGAGCTTTATTTGACCAGTTGATGTATGCAGCGTGCTGGTTTAGTTGCACAAATTTGACCATATCACCCATCCCAACTTTTGAGCCAGGAATAAAAAGTGTAGCTCCAGATAGATGGCATCAATTGGATAAGCTCTTTTCATATGGAAAAATATATTAATAGTCTCTATTTGGTGTAGGGAACAAAGTGTTGAAACTGAGCTTGGAAAATTAGATCTCAGTAGGAGGAAACTTGATTGAGTCTGAAATTCATCTGTTTCATAACTGTCTGGATTACCAATTTTAGTTCAGATGTGTAGTGCAGGAAGGTTTGCTTTTCGGCATGGATAAAATCCATATATTGCCTTGATAGCCGTCTCTCTTCATTAGATCCTCGTTATCAGAACCAACTCTTCCAGATTTGGATCTGTCATGATTGTCCCATTTATGGCCATTGGTTCAACTGTCTGATTCGCTACCTAGTCCTGCATGACTTTTAAGAAATAAAGTGGAGAAAACTTCAGGACTTACTGATTCCCGGCCACTGATCAGCATTGTGGTACTGGTCCGGGCTGTTCTCTGATCTAGTCTCAAATCTCTATATGCCTTTTCATGATATACAAAGGTACACATTAACCTTTAACAAGGCCATCTAGTGCTAACCCATCACTGGAAAGAATGATGGAATGGCCCACTATCCTAACGAGCTGAGATACAGGTGATGTGTTTGCTTAATGCCTTGTGTTTTCTTTCTTGTGGATGGCGAAGGAAATGTTTAGAGGACAAAAGCCTCATGTCAGGCAATGCTTTTAGGTCTGCTAAATCAGCAGCAGACCATTTCCACTGCATAAAAAGGTCCATTCGACTGGAACTCCTAACAGTGCATTACCCAGCTATTGTATAATGACCCATCAGTTAAATGTTGTTTTCATTGGTTGAGCTAATCATGACTGCACATATTTCACTGATCTTGGCTAATTACATACATTTGGGGAGCCAGTTGTTGAGACTTTCATTGATTTCTTATCCCATAGTTATCCTAATTAGACCGAGACTGGGTACATAGTGATTAGCTTGGCCACAGTGTTAATTGCGACTTCCTTGTTTTTGAAATTTTATAATTAAATATTATTGTAGGTGTTAAAAAAAAATTAAAATTTTCTGTAATCAACATGTTCATGCAGGGATAATTCTTAGACCTGGCTTCATCCATGGGAATCGCCAAGTTGGAAGCATGAAGATACCTCTTAGCATCATTGGCTCACCCCTTGAGGCGGTAACGTCTTTGGTCATCATACCAAGCATTCTCTCTCTCTCTCTCCTAACAAAATAAGAATGGAAAGTGAGGAAACTAAACAAGGACAAAAAGGAATGAGTGAGAGAACGGATAAATCTACTTCCACGAGTTCACTATTTCCCCTTCACTCAGAGACTAAAATATAATCTTCAATTTTGTTGTGCCCTTGTATCCACAGGTCCTCAAGCATGCAAAGCCTCTCAGCGGGATTCCTCTTTTAGGACCCATCTTCACACCACCCGTAAATGTAACTTCAGTGGCGAAAGTTGCTGTGAGAGCTGCAACGGATCAGGTGTTTCCTCCGGGCATCGTTGATGTCTTTGGCATTCTGCGCTACAGTGAGCAGAAATGACTTTCTTGTGAACCGAAATTTTTCCAACAGGACGACTAATGATGTCGAGCAATGGATTTTCTCCTGCTCAAGTTCCCTCCTGAAGTGGAAAATAAGTTGCAAGGTGGATGCAATTGCATTTTCTGTTGTATTCCACTAATTAAACAGTTCATCCTTTCCGGAAGGCGTCTCTGTCTGGAGATGCGAGAATGATGCTTATGACTGGAGGATGATGTTTATGTACATATTCTTCCTTCTTGTTGACGTTTCCACAGCTTGGTCCCCGCGGGGGAGGAGGTTTGGCAATCTCTCGGATTGCCCTAAATAATTGAACAGCACTTTGACCAACCTTTTTAGTGGTGTGAGAACGTATTGGGCAGATTTGGCATTAAAGCGTTTAACCCTTCTCCAGTAGGGATTGGGTTCGACCCAGTTTCTCGTTGGCAGTTACCTTTGGTTCTGAAAATTTACTTGTTCAAAATTCAAAACAATATAGCTGGCTGAACAGGGTGGGATAAACATATTATAAAAGGTTTGTTAAAATCTAAAAACTTTACTGGTTTAAAATTCCGAACAGTGTAGCTGACTTAACAGGGTGGAATAAACATATCTTGTAAAGGATGTTAAAATCTCAAAATTTAGTTGTTCATTTTTTTTTTCCTTTTCGCCCCTTCAGTTTGAGAAAAAAGATTGGGCATTCCGTAAATGTGGCGACTAGAAGTTTCTGCACTCTACTCTGGAGATAATTTGTGTATAATACCAAGGACAAGGTGTACCATGCTAGCAATTGAGGTTGGTAAATCATTACATGGCTTTCCCAAATCTACTCAAAAAAGTTATTTATATATTCATGACTAATGGAGCACATCATTGATTAAATTATGGTCAAATCAGATGAAATCAAATGCTAATCAAGCTATGGTATGGTGAATCTATCAAATAATGTTACCAAGTAAATCAATATCTATGATTTTCTAATGTACCAAATTTCTTGTCATATAATATGCAAATGATTCATTCATTTGTACATAGCAATGATGAATCTAAACCAAAACAAAAAGAGTAAACAAACGGGTAGCGAGGGACGTATACAAATGAATAGAGTTACATATGCTTAATCCAACAATAACGATTAAACCAAAGTTTGGTTCTTAGATTTTAGTTTTCATTATCCGTAGGTCATTATCTCACCTAACAAGGCACCTAGTAGGTGCCTTCTGGCTTCATATCCAATATTCCCCCCACTCACCAGTTGGAATGGGGTGACCTTTTGGTTCGTATCTTTGATCTGCTTGAGGAACTTTTATATCGTGGAGAAGTTGGCTGGTCAATTGGGACCCCCTACACACCCTCTCTAGGCAATATAATTTATCGGAGCACCTATGATAGGATCAAGGTGCATAAGGACCTTACAATTTCCCTCAAGACTCTATCTTGGCAAAGATGTCGTCAGGTCAGATGAAGTCCTTGGAGGTTGCTTAGTGGCTGCAAAAAATGTGTTTGTTTTTGTGGTATCTTAGGTCATGATTTGGAGGCTTGCTTAGGATTATCTAGTTTGAAGTCTCAGCTTAAAGACTCCATTTCTTGGAATTTGAGAAATCAGATGCTTGACACTACTTATAATTCTGGTGACTAGCTTAAGGCCTCCAATATTTTGCCTAGCTTAGTGAAGAAACAAATGCTCGAGTCCAGCAATGGTACTTCTGTTCGCAGTGGATCAAGGCAAAAGGTGGTTCGTTTATATTTTGCTCGCTAGAGTCAGAGAAGAAGATAGTCTCTTCCAGCAAGAAAAACCTGACCTACTATGACATCCTTGTCTAGCAAGTTGGTGCAATGTCAGAATCTTAAGTCTATTCCCCTACTCTCGGCTCCTATAACAGTGCCAACCATTGACTCCTCCTTGGCACCTCTAGATGTAGGGCTGGCAATGAGTTGAGCCGAGCCAAGTTTTGGATGGCTCAGGCTCGGCTTGGGTCAAAGAAGTATGGCTCGAGTTCGAATTCGAACTCAAGCTCGGTTCGAACTCCAAATTTGTGCTCTAGCTCGGCTTGTCCCGTTTTTGCCAGGATCGAGTTCAGCCCGGCTTGAGCTCGAATAACACAAGTTTGGACAGATTTTATTTAGTTTTAGTCATTTGATTCACAGTTAGAATGAGGATCTTTTAGTAAATATACCCACTTGACCTAATTTGGAGAAATTAAAAAAACATACTAAATATATCGAGTTGGCTCTTGAGTTCACGAGCCGAGCCACAATAAGCGTGAGCTCGGCTCATTAAGCTATTCGAGCTTTAATCTAAGCTTGAGATTGGCTTGTTTGAGATTTCGAGTCGAGTTGAACCCAGCCGAAACCGAGCAACTCGCGAGCGGCTCGACTCATTGCCAACCCTATCTAGATGCTACCTCTTCATTGGCTGAGAGCTACTCACTTGTGTCACAACCCTATATTCACCCAAGCTTGTCCTAATCCTAGTGATGGGAAGAAGCTTTCCTCTGCCCATTTAGGTACTTCCACTGCTATCCTCTCTAGTATGGAAAGCGACCGCCTAGTCAATATCCAATTGAGCTTTATGGTAATGTCCGGTGTGTCCATTCTGAGCAATCCCCAACCTCCTTATGCCTTGCCTACTCTACCAAATTCTATAGTGAAGATGGGGTCAGGACAGAAGGAACCACAGTAGGACGACTATGCCTCGACATAACTTGAGAATCCAACATATTTCGAATAAGCTCTCAAATTCAACAATTCAGCACCTCTATGTCTTTCTCAAATCAACACTTTACTATCCTATGACTTACATCCAACCTAAGATCTCAAATCTATCAATTAACTCCTTAAGCTTAACAGATTCGATGGTGTGAAACTCAAAACTCTCAAAATCGCTTTGAGCAAGTGTGATTGTTCCATAGCAGATGGAATGTTGATCTTTTTTGATTCTGGGTGAGAAGAATCACATGGAGGGGTTGTGTTGTTTGTGTCTTTTTATCTATTCTAAAGTGAAGGAAAGGAAGCACCCCAAAATGAGGCACTTCCAGATCAGAGGCATCATGTTGAGGAGCGGCTACCGCATCAGCCTGCATTACTGTCGGGAGCACGGGTGCAGAAGTGTGGTGTACTTTTTGAGTTCCGGAGTTGCTTTTGTTGGTTTCTGCAGGAGTGTCACTCCCACGCCCGGTCTTGATACATAGGGTTAAATAAAGAATCTATCTTGTTGTCTTGGCTCAGAAAGACCTACTCCTCCAAGATATCTTGATTTCCCTGTCATTTTGTATATGCACTAACTAGATAGCTAGTTCGGGAAGCTAGCAAGTCAGTAGTTTCTCTGTTATCGGTAGGACTTGAAGCATTTTTGAAGTAAGCGAGTGACGCGCTTCCGTCCTTTCCTTTTAGATCCTCATCTCCGCTCGTCTGTCAGCAGGTTTGAAGTTAAGGCATTCCATCGGGTTTCCAGCTAGTTCAGATAGTTCTGTGAAGCAGTAGTCCTGTTAGCAGTAGGCCTCGTTGGATAAGTTATATGAGTTAAGTAAGCCAGTGACTTTCTTTCAGCTGTAGGCATGCCAAGCGAGTGGAATAAATGGAACGAGTAAACGTAAAATAATCCATATCCATCCCTAAAAAACTAACGAATTAAAAGGAAACTGGCTTAAAGCACTACAGCTAACAGCTCATCAATCAATAAAGGAACTGGTATATATCGTTCTAGAGCTACTAAAGTTGCTCTCTCACTAACTTATGGAGATGGATACTGTGTTGACTAAGTCAAAGAAAGAAGGGAAGAGATATGAGAGCTCTGAAACCGAGTCAGACTGGCCCCTATTAATACAGTGAGAAGTTAGTGTAAAAAGCAAAGAGATAGAAGGCTAGGCAACGGAGCCCTAACCTGCGTCACTTGCAACCATTCCTGTGGCTAACGAAGAAAACTGCTTCCAATGCAACTATTTTGGATAGTGTTTCCGTGAGTGACACCGCTAAAGAGAAAAGAAAGAAGACGAGCTGACACCATAGATTCATAGCTTTCGAGCAGGACTAACGAAGATAACGAACTTGATAACTATGATAACTGTACTACTCCTCGCCTCTGCTAGTAGGATGACCAGCAACCTTACTAATTGACCAAGATTGTTGACCAATCTTCACATCGTCACATTGGTCAGTTGAGATTGGTCAATTGGGGAGTGCTATCTATAACGCAATTGCCCCCGATTCGAACCAAAGACCTGTCATTGCCCGAAATTCTCGTCTTAGTTCGATACCTTTCAAGTACAGGAAAGTGGTCATCCCATCCCCCGGATCCATCCGGCTGCCCAAAGACAGTTGCAGCTACTGTATCATCTCCTTTCCTCTCCACTATCTCGCAGTTAACGGATTCTAGCTCGGATTATGATTCTTCTTCGTCCAATTCATTCAGAAAATCAAGCAAGGGCAAGAGCGCTATTCACATCCCTATTCTCTGATCTTGAAATAACGTAAAAGAGGTAAGTTAGCGCATCTCTTGACAGTTCAAGATCTTCGAGAAAAGCCGACGGAGCGCTACTACAGCTCCGAAATGGATTGCTGTTTCAAACAGCTAAAGCCGAGTTCTCGATCAAGTCTGTCTTCTCCCTATGAACGAAAGAAAAGGATCAAAGCTAGTGAATTCAGATTCAAATCTCTTTCGTACCTACAACACTGTCTTTAAATCCCTAGTCTTCTATGAGTCAACCCCCGAATATAAAGACCTAAAGTCTGCTTACGTAATCACCTTTGAAACTGGAGCTTATCCAGGATCGGGAGCCAGCGCTAAGGCCCCTTCTACCGAAGCGTCCCCATAGGCCAAATGCTCTGAAGTTGGAAGATGTGGACGAGCGCCCGAAATGAGTTGCTTCTTCTTTTAAGGTAGTTTCCGCCACGGGCTCTGACTCCCACTACGGTGGGTTGTATGAAGAAGGGCTATGCCATTCTCTTTCTTGTCCGATGAGGAGGATCGATTCCAACCCTTCCTTTCTTTGTTCGATCTACTGCTTTCCTTAGACTGAACACCCATCCCATCTCGATTGGACACAGTTATAGATCGACTCAACCAGCCGGAAGGATTTTTAGCCAAAGCTTCGTGGTCCACTCAATCGGCTCGGCCTGGCTGACTTTAGCTCACCTTGCTGGATCGACTCGGAAACATCTGCTCATATCTCGATTTCGGGTCTTGAGCCAAGGGTTCGGGTATTCTTAAGACAGGAGAGGGACGAAGTGACTCGACTGAAAGGAGAGGGACGAACGAACGGAGAGGAAAGTAATCAATCAATCTATAGGTCATCAATCAATGACTTGTTCGATTGCAATCAAGGAGAATTTCATTAGCGCAGTGAAAGGAAAAGAGGTCTATAGCTTTCACGTGTCGAGAGGGAGAATTTAGCTTTAGCAAGTACTACTCCTATGTTGTCGGATAGGATAACCGAGGATGCTATTTTCGCTCTTGGAGTAAGAAAAGTATGTTTGAATGAAAGGTGCGTAGCGGTGAAGTTGAAGTCAAGAGATTCCGGCAGGGTACGGTCTTCTCTCTTTCCTGTGCTATCAAGAATCCGGAATTTCCTTTCTTCATACCGATTTCAGGCTTTTCCTAGAATAGGTTAAGGGCCTTAAACCTTGCTGCTTTCATTCAACTAATAAGGCATTTGACTAAGTGGCAAAGAGGTGGTATCTTATAGCATTTAGGAAGTTATAGAGAGAACTGCCCTAGCTATAGTCCGTATCTTAGAACTGTCTAGATTCAGTGGGTCTGGAGTGAGTGGCCGACTCAGTTGCCTTTTATTCAACTGTTAGATGAAGTGCCAAGCCAAGTCTTTCTTTTATAAGTAAGAGAATCGAGGCGCGATATTTAGAAATTAGCCATAGAGTCAAAGCGTATTAGCGGTGTGATTCTTCTCTGCTTGGGCATATTGCTTTGAGTAGCTAAAATCATAGAGCGAGGAAAATCCTAAGTCTCAATGAAGTCAACAGATTCGGATTAGCTCAAAGGCTCTGGACGGGCTAAGCTTGCTGGCAGCGAGATAGATGGCTTTGTAGCCGGAGTAGAAAGAATCAAAAAAGGGGCTATTGTCACAACGTCTTCGTAAGGCTGAATAGCCGAGCGTAGTCAAGGTCAAGCTGTTCCCCTGGTAAATGGGATTCGACTTGACTTTGAAGATGGGGGATTTCCTTTTGATGGCGGTGTGATCCTATCTGCTGCTCTTTTTCACGAATCAGTTTCATCCCTTTTCAGGTGCAGATGAATAAGCGCAAGGCAAGAAAGACCCAACCCAGCTCAAGGTGCAATCCAAGCAAAGTGGGAAGATCTCCTGCTCTGACCTCTTGACTCTTACAGCAGTCTTCCACTAAAGTATACTGATTTATGAGTTATTCTATTATCCCTCCCTCTTTCGTTTGCCCTTCTTCTGACCTTTTGGTGGCCTGACCGGTTGACCAATGTGACAATGTGAAGATTGGTCAGCATGGTCAGTTGCTGAATGAAAGTAATGAAATTGCCCAGTGAAATAGCATTAGAAGCAGTTTCCCTCTGGTCCGAAGGAGATGCAGTGACAGTCTCTTTCATTATTGCGTAGAAGAAGAAAGCTGATTCACTCTCTCGGAGAACGGCTGATAATGATCAATCAGTAGCAAGTTTCTTCAACCCCGCGGCCTAGGCATTGAAGTTAAGGCTCCTTTCTCCATCTGCTTCTTATTCAAAAATCATGGCTCAAGAGGCTGATTCCCCATCCTTTTCTGACATACGTTGGATAGCTCAGCTCGGTATCACCACCAGGCGCAAGCGCCCTTCGCTTCGCTCGCACATCACATCCGATCCAACCATCACCGATTCCTTACTTCGAAGCGTAGTCCGAACCTGTCATCAATCAATTCATTCTTTCTCACCGCAGCCATCCCTAAATTCAAAACTCATAGTTGATCTTCTTGATCACTGCTGCTCCGAATTCCTAAACTTGGCAAATCGCGGAACCTCCGCCGGTTTCTGTCTTTTCGAGGCGTTTGAACTCTACTTTTCGATATGCCCGAAAAAGGAAGGTGGGGAAGAGAAGAGGAATCAACGAAGAATCCAGGAAAGGCGAAGTCGCTTGCGTGAGGAGAATGCTCGTCTCTTTATGTTAGAAGGTGCAAAATCAATAGGTGCCGGAGCTGCTACAATTGCTGTCGGTATTGGAAATGTCTTCAGTTCTTCGATTCATTCCGTGGCACGGAATCTATCATTGGCTAAACAATCATTTGGTTATGCCTTTCACAAGTTCAATCTTTTTTTCTTTTTTCGGCTTTTTCGTATTCTTGTTTTAGGTTTCTGCGTGTTAAGAGTGCTTTTGCTCATTTATTTTTCTTTTTTGAGTTTACATTCGATCTCTTTAATCTCCCCCGTGATGGCGTTTCTGATCTCATTCGTCTTCTAAAATCAAGCTGTACTCTTCTCGGTAGAAGACGAGGCCCTGTTACAGCCATTGAACAGGGGAGGTGAGTGAGTCGGGCCCCTCACTTTTTTACAGAAATGTTTGAGGATACACAGACTCGAATTTGAATTTCTCTGACTGACATTCCACGTTCCCGAAACGGATCCTATTAAATATTTTACATTTTCGATGATCATCTCTATTTTAGGTATTCGGGGAATCCTCCTTAATAGACGAAATATTCCTATTATGTCAATGCCAATTGAATCAATGTTATTAGCAGTGAATTCGAACTTTTTGGTATTTTCCGTTTCTTTGGATGATATGATGGGTCAATCATTTGCTTCATTAGTTCCAACAGTGGCAGCTGCGGAATCTGCTATTGGGTCAGCCATTTTCGTTATTACTTTCCGAGTCCGAGGGACTATTGCTGTAGAATCTATAAATTGCATTCAAGGTTAAACATAAAAAAAGGAGAGTTACCAAATACGAAGCCCTTTCGTTCTTTTCTTTTTTTTAGCAGGGAGAAAAAAGATTTTTTAAGGGTTCAAAATTCAATCGTCGTCAGGGGCAGGGCCTTTCTCGCTGAGCGAGCGCATCCGATTCTATAATCCTGTCCTACACAACTTCCCGTTGAGTTGCTGAAAGATAGATACTGATAACGTTTCTAAATGAAATTGAGTTCAACGGATATAAAGGATAGAAAGATGCTATTTGCTGCTATTCCATCTATTTGTGCATCAAGTCCGCAGAAGATCTCAATCTATAATGAAGAAATGATAGTAGCTCGTTGTTTTATAGGCTTTCTCATATTCAGTCGGAAGAGTTTAGGTAAGACTTTCAAAGTCACTCTCGACGGGAGAATGGAGTCTATTCAGGAAGAATCGCAGCAATTCTCCAATCCTAACGAAGTCGTTCCTCCGGAATCCAATGAACAACAACGATTACTTAGGATCAGCTTGCGAATTTGTGGCACCATAGTAGAATCATTACCAACGGCACGCTGTACGCCTAAGTGCGAAAAGACAGTGCAAGCTTTGTTATGCCGAAACCTAAATGTTAAATCAGCAACACTTCTAAATGCCACTTCTTCCCGTCGCATCCGTCTTCAGGACGATATAGTCACAGGTTTTCACTTCTCAGTGAGTGAAAGATTTGTTCCCGGGTGTACGTTGAAAGCTTCTATCGTAGAACTCATTCGAGAGGGCTTGGTAGTCTTAAGAAGGGTTCGGGTGGGGGGTTCTCTTTTTTAAGAATAAGGAAGAGGAATAGAATCTCATTAATGTGTTCTTGCTAACAGAAGAGCGGATCCAATACGCTTTCTCAGAAAATCGCAGCTACCACCTGCCAACCATCGATTTCTCATAATTGATTGTAGACCCTAGCAATCGAGCGAGACATTAGGCTAATAAATAGCAGATGGATATAGTATAGAATTTGAATTTCTTTAGGAGCGGATAGTTGTGCTTATGATAACTGGAGGAAGAACTCATCCCATGTTTCCACTACATTTTCACGCCTCACAATCTTCAGTTTTACGTTTACGTAAATTTGTGTATTCATTTTTGATCCTGTTAATAGTTATACTACTACTTTCTTATTTGACTTGGATTTTAGCCATTCCCTTTCAGGCCCTACTTGCAAAGGCTGGTGTTTCTCTGGTGGGTCGAGCCCTCTCCTTCTTTCTGATCAAGATGGGGTGC
The DNA here is from genome assembly GCA_030544215.1 of Zantedeschia hybrid cultivar. Taxonomy (NCBI): domain Eukaryota; kingdom Viridiplantae; phylum Streptophyta; class Magnoliopsida; order Alismatales; family Araceae; genus Zantedeschia; species Zantedeschia hybrid cultivar. Next base: position 15,157,073 of record JARZZO010000013.1, read on the forward strand.
TCCGGCGGTCTGGCCTTAGCCATTGGGGTTTCTGCTAGGGCCCTCTTCGCTAGCGAGGCACCTGTGGCCCTACTTCACTTTATGAATCCAGACGGAAGTTCTGCCGCGGCAAGCTCTACCTCGTGGATGGGGAATAGGGATATAGTTCGGGCCCGGTTGAAGTTTTTGAAATACCGGAAACGGAGCCTCAGAGCACGGCGATGAATCCGCCGATCCGGCGGGCGAATCCTCTTCCGTCCCACAGGTTATAGAGGTGGACGAAGTTCCCCAAGAATCAATCTGGGCGGCTCTGGATAGGGGGAACGTTGTCCCCAATATAGTGAGGAATCTCAGCCAAGAAAGCTCGTTACGTCAACGGCTAAATGCCTTCGGAAACGAGGAGTCCCCCCTACTCATGAGACAGAATAAAACGGACTACTGGGCATCAGTCCAAATGAGTTTGGGGGGAGCTGCCAGCCAGCGATAATATAATGGGAAACTCGATTTCGAGAATAGGGATCTCGAGATGAGGGAGTTAAAACTCAAATGTATGTCTCTTTTGAGAAAGGAACTCTCTCGACATCCAAATTTGATCCCAAGATCTATCTATGGAAATCCCGAAGAAGCTGTTTTCTCATAGATAGAGGATATGAGGGCGGATTTGGTGGATCGAGTGCATGCTGACAATGGAGACGAAAGGGCCCGCTATATTGAGGGGCAGCTTTGTCCGTTCGTCGACAGACTTGAAAGGGATCAGATCCGCGAGATGGCGGAGGATCTCCGCAAGAAGGTATAAAATCCCTTATTTCACCCAATTTGTGAAAGAATATTTATCGTCTAATTCTGTACAGAAAGAAGGAGTGAAAGATTCGCCGGCGCGCGGAAAGTCAGCCGCTTCTTTCCCGAAATTCTAATGTAGAGGCGGATAGAAAACAGTGCTTATGATAACCGAAGAACTCATCCCATGTTTTCACTCCATTTTCATTACGAAGATGTATCACGTCAAGATCCGTTGCTCAAACCGAATCACGCCAACGTTATGGAAGTTCCTGGATTGTGTGAAATAAGATTAGTACCAAAGGACCCTCTCCTTTCAGTCGAGTCACTTCATCCCTCTTCTTTCAGAATCAAAAATGGAAAATTGGCTATGGAGATTCCGTGCGGTCAGAGATTCATACAGCCACAAAGGGGCCCCAAAGCGGGAAAGTCGTTTCGATCCAATCCATTCTTGGGGTCCGAAAAAGATACTGGATATGTCAGTGACTTTGCACGACAAAGCACTCTCCGAGGGCATGGAATGTCACATTTTTTGGTCAGAATCTCGACAGTAATGTCTCTGTTAGATTCTCCGGTCGAAATACGGGAAAACCCCATTCAATTCTCGATGGAAACGGAGTTTTGCGAATTCTCCCCGGAACTGGAAGATCATTTCGAGATCTTCGAGCATATTCGAGGGTTCAATGTGACTATTGTCACTTCGGCCAAGACAAAAGATGAGACTTTACCACCGTGGAGCGGCTTTTTGCAAAAAGATGAGGGGGAAAGTCAGTAAGATGTCGGAGAAGCAAAATATACGAGATCACAAACGTAGATTGCTCGCGGCTAAATATGAATTGAGGCGAAAGCTTTATAAATTTGTAAAGATCCCGATCTTCCGTCTGGGACAAACATCGTTATAAGTTGTCCAAGTTGCCAAGAAAGAGTTCCTTTGCACGAGTAAGAAACCGATGTATTTCCACAGGTCGCCCTCGTTCCGTAGTTGAGTTCTTTCGCATTTCTCCTATCTTTCGGGTCCGGCATAAATCAATCGTCTTGGTAGCAACCCCCAAACCCAATAGAACAAAGGTTAGCTCTGCAGCTGGTCAGGGTTGTAGGTCCCGTCTGGCTCCGGACCGAAAGAAAAGATCTAACGGACTCGGATCGGAGATGCTAACGGGACGGGAATCGAAGTGGGGGACCTCTCTACCGCACCTGTCTCCCCAGACATAGACTATGGGTAGTACTCTTAGAAAGATAGAAGATCACCGCGTGAACAACATATTAAGTTACGAATGTCACTCCCGAGGGATCTCAAACTATTCTTAAATTCGTAAGTTGTTCATGTTCACGCCGGAGTGCGGAGGTTGTTCCCACCATTGAAGCCATTGAAGTCAGAGTCTGGGTGTGGGCCAGCAACAAAATAGGGCCTTCCGAATGATAAAGACAAAAAAGTTATTCGTTTCGTTGGTAGAACCAACGCCAATATCATATTGATTCTCTCTCGTCCAATAAGAGTTTCCGAGAGTGACTTTCTGAAATTCTCTCCTTTCCACAAGGCAGGCAAAAAGAGTAATAGGACAACAAGCAAAGAGTGTTGCTTTCATTTTAGTTCTTTCTTTGTTTTGAAATCGACGTTCCGGGTTTGCACGCAGGCAAAACTTATAAGTGAGAGGAGTTCCTTACTTATCTTTCATAGGTTTCTTAATTCGCCTTAAGAAACCGGCAGTTTGATGTTTTCCGAATGAGTTCGTCGAGAATCAACCAACCGACAAATCTGTAGCCCAGGTGATTCACTGCCTCCCTCTCGCCAAAATGAAATGGGATGAATCTTCTCATGCAGCTTTTTGATTGATTCAGGGCGCAGCGAAGCCAAATTCCATCCAGGGTAAATAAGGGGGAACAGGAGTTGTCACGATAGAAAAGAGAAATGACTATAAGGAACCAACGATTCTCTCTTCTTAAACAACCTATATCCTCCACACTTAACCAGCATTTGATAGATCATCCAACCCCGAGCAATCTTAGTTATTGGTGGGGGTTCGGTCCGTTAGCTGGTATTTGTTTAGTCATTCAGATAGTGACTGGCGTTTTTTTAGCTATGCATCACACACCTCATGTGGATCTAGCTTTCAACAGCGTAGAACACGTTATGAGAGATGTTGAAGGGGGCTGGTTGCTCCGTTATATGCATGCTAATGGGGCAAGTATGTTTCTCATTGTGGTTCACCTTCATATTTTTCGTGGTCTATATTATGCGAGTTATAGCAGTCCTAGGGAATTTGTTCGGTGTCTCGGAGTTGTAATATTCCTATTAATGATTGTGACAGCTTCTATAGGATACGTACCACCTTGGGGTCAGATGAGCTTTTGGGGAGCAACAGTAATTACAAGCTTAGCTAGCGCCATACCTTTAGTAGGAGATACCATAGTGACTTGGCTTTGGGGTGGTTTCTCCGTGGACAATGCCACCTTAAATCGTTTTTTTAGTCTCCATCATTTACTCCCCCTTATTTTAATAGGCGCCAGTCTTCTTCATCTGGCCGCATTGCATCAATATGGATCAAATAATCCATTGGGTGTACATTCAGAGATGGATAAAATTGCTTCTTACCCTTATTTTTATGTAAAGGATCTAGTAGGTCGGGTAGCTTCTGCTATCTTTTTTTCCATTTGGATTTTTTATGCTCCTAATGTTTTGGGGCATCCCGACAATTATATACCTGCTAATCCGATGCCCACCCCGCCTCATATTGTGCCGGAATGGTATTTCCTACCGATCCATGCCATTCTTCGCAGTATACCTGACAAATCGGGAGGTGTAGCCGCAATAGCACCAGTTTCTATATCTCTGTTGGCTTTACCTTTTTTTAAAAGTTTGTATGTGCGTAGTTCAAGTTTTCGCCCGATTCACCAAGGAATATTTTGGTTGCTTTTGGCGGATCGCTTACTACTAGGTTGGATCGGGTGTCAACCTGTGGAGGCACCATTTGTGACTATTGGACAAATTCCTCCTTTAGTTTTCTTCTTGTTCTTTGCCATAACGCCCATCCCGGGACGAGTTGGAAGAGGAATTCCAAATTCTTACACGGATGAGACTGATCACACCTGATCAGTGAGAAATTTTGACATTAATTTGACGAGTGAGTATTACACCAAGAATTTACAAGCGGATGAGTTTTCGGCGTTGTTGATATAGCTTAGATAGGGAAAAGAGACTCTACTATAGGGTAGGACTGCACTTTCAAATCCGGGGAGCCGACCGCGTCAGCGTACTAGGTAGTTAGAATCTTCCTCTGCCAACTAACCGGGACACGTGGCATCAGGTCGTCCATCCATTTAAATTAAAAACCTCGGGCTAGTACTTTGGCCAACACGTGCCTTCGTACATCAGCTGACATTACCATAACTGCCTCCACGCAGCCCCTAAAGGCAACATAACTCCCTTTAGATTATGCCTACCAAGCCTCAAAATATACTTCAGCATCAAGTATACGCCAATAGTTCTCCCCGAGGTACCACAGCACGAGTCAACCGAGGCAATCGGGTGCGAAGCAGGCTACTGTGTGTGTCAAATCTCCTGATGACGAGTAGAATAAGAGATCCTTTCAACCAAAGCTACTTCCAGTCGGGCACTCCTGGCCGGGCGGGAAGCCCAAAAGAGATCAAAAGAAAGAAAGTTCTCCGAACAAGCGAGGCTTCAGAGAGAGGGGGCAGGTAAATAGGTAAGGCTTTACAATCGGGGGACCTATCATACCGATCTACTAATTCAGTGTAGTCCGAGCAATGATCCGTACTGTTAAGTCCCTCCTGACCTATGATCCTACCGATTTACCGGAAAAGTAGTCCAGTCTTTCCCGAACAATGATCTGTCGGGAGGAGGAGTCGTTCTACCCACAGAAGAGGCTATGGGCTAGATATCTCCCCGGTTCCAGCAAATCTGATTTGTCCCAGCGGGTATGACCAGACAAGGTTCATTCCAGCGGATATGACTGGTATTGTTTCATGCCCTACTTGGCCGGGGGAATGACCTCATCGGTACGGGGGAAGGAGGGGAATTAAGGAACAACAAATTCATCTTCTTGCGTTCTCTTTCCTCGCCCTTTATTTATTTGTAAGTCACTTTCTCTGTCGTGCTGTCACTCTAGTGTTTGTATTGGTATTGCTATAGTGGTGGTGCGTGCTATAGTGAGACGTCATAGCTTTATATATAAGGTCAGAGCGCTCAACGTAGAAAGTCATAATTGCATAGTCTTAGATCGCCTGGGGACCAAGTGTCTCTGGATGAAAGATAGGTTAACAGCAAGCAGCCTACTGCCGCAAGCGAGGGACACATAAGAAGCCCATACGCCAATAAGGCAGATCATCAAGCTTTTACCGTATCGCTTGTGGCCGTTGCGAATTCTTTCCTTTCCGATAGCCTTACTACTAAAAAGGGCAGGGCAGCCATACTTAGAATTTCAAGTCATTCATTTCCTTAGGGTCAACGGTACCCCAGCTCATTACTCAGCTTCAGACTTTGGGTTTGGATACCTATTATTCAGCCGATTATTCTGAAATTAGGCAGAGGATTTTTCTGAGACGGATTCGAATGCAGCCTATGATTCATAGGATGAAGAGATTGATACTGATGAAATAACCTATAAAGATGCAGAGGGATCAGGATTCGAGAGATCGGAATCCGTAGTTTCGGGTGAAACGGAAAAAGTGGCTTACGATTCGTGAGAAGGACCCTGACTGCCTTACCTGCCCGAGCTAATCTCCTTTGTTGATGAATCTCTTGTATCGTCGGTTTCTGTCGATTCGTATGTTCATTTTGATACCCGGTGCCTCTTTTCAAGATGCCTTACCATGACACGGGATCAACAAACATCAAGATGCCTTTGTTTATGGGGATGCTAAGGCTGGGGATGGGAAACCAGACGGGGATTCGGGTGCTGCTGGAGATGCGTATTATCATTATGCACCTGTTTTTTCGGTAAAGTGTGGATTGAATTGGTTTCAAATATCTGAGAATCAGACTGAAGACTTGGGGCCTGACCCTACTCTCTTCCAAGCCCATAGGCTTGGGTTATTCTAGCGCTAATCAACTGATGACAATCGTTCTGACTTTTGTTTATCGTTAGTAGCCTATGCAAACGATTCTTCTGATGCATCTCCAGATTCGAATTCTTCGGCGGATGAGTTTGAGTTTGGTCATTGGCTTACTTGACTTACGATTCCAGAGCTTATTTAGCTCTATTCGAGCCTGCGGGGTTGACAACCTATCGGCATAAAATCAATGTTTTCGTTCAATCATTTGCTATGGGCTATACTATATTATGAAATTGACCTTGCCCGCCACAAAGCAACTATTGCATACCGCTCCTAGCGCGCTAGAATGGATCTCAGCTAAATGGTTACCGGTCCACCAGCCCCGCAAGCAAGGCTCTCAACGGACTTGGTTCGTCAACGTTTTTCTCTCTTTTCTCGCGCGTGAAAAGTGAAAAGCAGCATGCAATGTTGCCTTGCTTCACGTGAGCGCGCATCGTTCGTTAAGCTTGAGATCCTCTCTCAACTGGCCGTATTGCCAGCCCACGGACCCCGCGCAATGCTATGGGCCGCACTTGTGGGCTTATAAATAAGGTCACTCCCTCCAGCTTCTTGATCCGATCCCTTACCTGACAAGCAAAGCGCACTGTTAGTAGCATAGATCGAGGAGGAGTTGGACCCCCATAGCTGACTTGAGCCGCTCGCTAGCTGGAGACCGTCCGATCCTGAGAAGCGCTTAAATTTTGGGTACCAATATGAGTGAAATACAATTAAGATACGATATCGCATCTGGGCTAGAATACAAATAAAGAGGATCAGGAATGCCATCATAAATCAAATGCAATAGCTTCGGTTAGAGCAAAGCCCAAAATGGCATAACCAAATGATTGTTTAGCCAATGATGGATTTCGCACCGCAGCCACTACTTTGACTCCTTTTATGCAATTATGAACTCCACGGAACTTTCTCGATTCCAATGCAACTTATCCTTTTGGAGCTGACGTAACAAACTACGCGAGCCTCCCGATGAAGCCAACAGAAATCCTATCCGAATACTAAAAAGAAAAGGCAGTTTCATTATGGTGGTATACCAGCCGCCAGTTCTGGAACTTCCAGTTCCAATCGAAGCATATAGATCCGTAAATGGATTTGTATGTATAGCCACTTCAGTCGTGCTCGTCGTTTCTCGAATGGAAAAAAAGTATCTTTTTTCTGGGAACATGGTAAACCAGAAATTCTTATGTTCGCGATTCTTCATCCACCGATGCAGAAAATGCTCAAGTTTTCCATTCTCAGATGAGGCAGGAAAGTTTTTTGGCAACAGGTCGGCACGAAGTGATTCATCATGCTCAAACATGAACCGATCGTTCGTTAGGGACGGTTTATAAATCATCAAATTCCCACAAATGGAATGAGAAGTGGGTCCATGTAAATGATCGAGACCTCGCAAACAACAACGCTCCTTCCCCATATGGAGTTCGGAACCCAAAGGCAATCGTTGAGTGAACTGTATCTTATTCGTATTAGTTGACCTAAGCCGCACCATTACTGCTGGGGTGGGGCTCGGCCTCCAAACCGTACGTGGGACGAGTTTCTGCCTCATACAGCTCGGGTCGAAGACCGGGGGAAGTTGAGGAGAGATGGGGAGACCAGCTGCTGCCAGTCGAGACGGACAGGAAACGGGGCGGGGATAAGCTTGTGAAGAAGCCCCCCACCCCCAAAATCAAACCGATCCAACTTCGCGTTCTTTCTATTCCATCTCATTCCATTCCGGGATAGGCGGCTAATACTATATTAATAAGTGCAGTAGTCGTCGTCTGACCAATCGGCTCGGACACCAGACCGCTCGTGCCCGCCCATTCTGTCTCGCCCTAAATGGAATGGCTCTCCTAGTTACGCTGCGCCCTGACCCGAGTCCCCACGTCCGCTTTTATCCGCCCGCAACCCGCTTCCTTTGCCAACACAACATTAGGGCCGTCCCCTTCATTCTATGCTGACCCCGGCCCGGGCTGGCTTTTTGGGAAGCCCGTTCCCACCGCACTCACGGCCCGGCTGGCCTGCCAGCGGTAGTGGGAATTCCCCCGTTCCCTGGTAAAAAGGGTTGGTTGGATGCGGGATCTACTCCACGAGTAGCGGTACGAACGTAGATGATATCATCACGACCTCTCTTTGCGTACCGCTAGGGATGCTTAACGCCACTTCGCCAACTGGCATTACCTGCGCTTTCGTGTCTCTCAGTGTGGTCAGCACTGGGTGTTTCCGAGCAGCGAGGCTTACACCCATTCGCATTAGTTCATCCAAAGTTCCTTACCCTGTTGCACTAATTTTTGAATAAGCCATCTTCCTATCAAGGTTAAGGAGTCAACTGAGCATCTCAGCGTCGGGATTGAATACCCGGATCGAATCAGAGTTCACGCCGCCCGCCCTGAACAAATAGGAGGCGTGGGCCACAGGTCGCACATAAGCCACCGGGTCGCACGACAGAAGAACACCCAAGATAAAGATGCACACTCCTCCATGTGAAATATGAATCTTCATGTTCACTTTTTGGTAGTAGTCGTGACCAACAGCCATCAGCAGTCGGCTCGTTGGTAAGGCGAGAGCTTCAAGCCCTATTTCTGGTGGCACACCCCCCAAACAAGCACCCCCCGACGAAGGGGGGGCGGGTAAAGCTACAGGCCAAAAACCTTCTACTCTTCTTTCTATATGGGGGTGCCCGGGGCACCTCATCTTGTCATTTCGTCGTTGCTCATTCCCGTTAGGCCGAAGTGTTTGGCGTTTCCTTCTCCGCGCCCGCTCACGCTTCGCTGACCTATCGCGTGGTAAAGAGAAGAGAGTACGAAAGAATAGTAAACGGAGCACACCGCAGAAAGATTCTAAATATGACGACAAGTCCCCCATGGATGAAAGAAGAAGGAAATGAAGAACGGGAACGAAACGAAATAAAGCATTTCTAGCGGATGAGCTTTCTGTAAGGCCCTGAACTCCGTGTCAAGTTATATCTGACTTTTGGCAAAACTCGGAGATGGTACAGGTACGAAACATAGCACATACATAACATAAATGAGAGAATAAAAGTCCACAAGGCAATCACAAATAACCATCCATCATAAAAATCTAAATAATAATAAGCTAACAAAATCTACAAAAATCTCATAATAAATATCTATTTCTAAATAATATAATCAATCTCTCTCAACTTCGTAGGATCTCACAAATTACATAACAGACTCAAATACTCCTACTACATCAATCTACTAAAATGAAAAGACTCATATTACTAGTCTTGAATCCAAATAATGCTACATATAGATCAAATAAGAAGATGATACAAAATAAGATCTTATATATATTTCATATCAAATCAGATGTATTTTCTAATAGTCTGAAACAAATATGATAGTACATATAACTTATCATATATGTCAAATTTCTATAAGTTGCTTGAAAATAAACTACTAGCCATAAACATATCACATAATTCCTCTAATACATAAGGAGGCACATATCACATACCATATGGCTCAAAATATAACTAGTAGCATCAAATCAAGTTACACAATTCATAATTCAAATGAATGAATCTTGATTAAGACCTAATCTTAATTTAATTATTAAGAGCATCTGCTTATTAGTTTACATTTCCTATGTAGGCAAAGATGTCGTCGAACAACTCGCTCTGTGCCATACTAGATGCCAACAAGTTAAGAGGCCCGAACTACTCAGATTGGCTTAGGAACTCGAAGATTGTCTTCAGGTCTAAGCAAATTGCCTATGTCCTTGAGGATCAGGCCCTGCCTGAACTACCCCTTGATGACCTGAAGGGGAAATGATCGCATATGAGATATCTAAGAAAGTTTAGTTATGTATGTCCGTCAAGTTAATCGCATGACTTGTACAATCTTGTTATCTTGATAATAACAAAGGCTTTATATTCATTATGTGTGATTCGATGTACCAATTTATAATGAAGTCCATGAATATGTACAATGGATATTAAATTATGATGAGATTACAATAATAAGATTAATATCATATAAACACATATTGTTAAGTGTTCCTAGTAGGAGGATATTTGAGAAGGATATCAAATGTCTACTGAGACTAGTATATGTTACTCCTGCTCATAAGATGGGGGTGACTGGTCTTATAGTCACTTGTATGGAGACACTAAGGCGAACTTGTAGGTGCTCATTGGCAAATAAGTTCATTGAACTGATCTGACATGAATGACTGGATGGTAATATTATCTAACTATTAACTAGTTTTATTCATCGTCACAATGGCATGATTGGTCCTTTAACCTGAGGCACCAAAGATATCTTATTGTTGGACTTCTGGATTTTGAACTTAGCTTATAGATCTTTAACCATGGGATCTTAATTAGTTAAATGATCAGATCTAGCAGAATACCTTCGAAGGTAATTCTATGGTTAATAAGGGGATTATTTGCTCTTGATAATTAGAGAGAGAATGCTCTACAGTGTGATGCCAATGAGCTCCTGACCAGATAGGACAGTATATCAAAAAATGTGAGATATTAAATAAATTACTTGCAGTCAGTAAGTGGGTACCGAGCTTATTGGGCTTAAAACTGGATTGATGCTGGGGTCATAAGAACAAGGTTGTCGATCGATGGAAATTAAGTGAGAATTTATATTAATCTAGGGACTTTTATGAAAAGTCTTTGAGAATTTATATAAGTATACATCAGAGGGAAAACCTTGGGCCAAAGCTCTAGGATTTCCCCACAGCCTGGCCATCCCCCTCCTCTCTCTCCTCTAGCCGGCCTGTAACGACCCGCCATCCTATGACCGGAGACCCGATCACTAAATGGATGTCGGACCATTAACTGCGGGTTCACACCCGGATCTCACACAACACATTTGGAGGAGTAAGCGTTAAACAAGGATAAATATAACAATCTCACGGACTTCAAGGAAAGTACAAGTGCGCAGGAAAGAAATTAACAATGTCCGTATACAGTCCAACAATATTACATGATCCAACAAATTAAATAAGTACAGGCAGAAGTAAAGTACAACAACATCGGGGCATACCCCGGAACTGAGATAGCTGCTGGTCCTCACACCAAGGAGACACCACACGCCGCCACACGCCACGAGGTCCACACCTGAAACCGCAGGGAGTGAGCCACACCAGAATTGGGCTTAGTAGGGATCATCCGATCCTCGCCTCCCCCTCACACACCCACAAGTGTAATAATACAGATATATGGCAATTAAATAAAGCAGTAAACATAGCTCCCAAAACCTGATATGAAACGCACGCACAAGCAATGTAGCAGGAATAGTTCTAAGTAACCCGAATAACCCAACACAATGCCACGACTCATAACCAAGGTCCAACGAAGCGACCAAACCACACTGTCAACCGCAGACAACGTCGCCTCACAACACCACCAACACTCACGCCTGTCCGCCCCTACAGTGTTCCGGGGCACCGTAGGGTAAGGCAGTGAGTCAAACTAGGATTAACTGGGACTAGTGAACCACCACTGCCCAGCTACGTGTGCACACAAGCAGTCTAGACTACTATCCTACAGACCGGACTTCCTCTACGCCAGGCCTCGATGCTTCAGGAGGGCCCTGGGGACCGGCGAAACCCCCGTCAAGCCGAAGCTATAGGGACTACCCACAACCCTAACCTCCCGGGCTGCGTTAGGCCAAAGGGCTAAGGGTACCACTTGCAACCTTGATATCACAGGTCACATCAGGCCCAGTGGCTAAAGGGGTAAAATAACTCCAACAGTACCACAACCAGCTCCGTAGCAAGAAATGTGCCGGAAGCTGCCACGACAAATAGGGAAACCCCGACTCGCTGAGACCAAACAGCAACCCCTCGGATAGCGCACCGGCTACTCCAGCCCGACGGGCTCAAGGTGGTTCTGTCTCCCTCAGCCAAAGGTGAAAACACAACATGTACCCCTTCACCACCGGTACGGCAACAATGCCTCACAGACACCAAGGCCCTACCACTTCGGCACAAGGTGACAAACGTAAACCACAGTCATTCCAATTCCACAATCGGATAGGCACGCAACATATGATATAATTCCATTCCTACAGCAAACCTCAGCCTCGATGTACAATTTAAAGCATGCATTTGTCGAACTATCTAACAGCGAAACATGTGTTAATAACAAGAGTTAATGAAGTTCTGCCTTGAATCGCGTTGACCTTGGCCGACGCCATTCAAGCTCCTCAAACTGGTTCATTTAGACCCGGCCTCAGATTATGTCTTAAAACGCGTCGTCCTGGGAAGCCTCCTTTTAAAAGGCGTCAGTGTCCTCAGACGCCATTCACACCAGAATCCGAAATTTGCAAAAAACCATAATCGGGCGATTTCTGCCTAAATGGCGTCGTGATGGCCCGTCGCCATTCTAAATGGCGTCGTCCATGCGCGACGCCTTTTAGTGCCAGAAACCCTGAACTGACAGAACCTCAGTGGAGCGATTTCTGCCTAAATGGCGTCATGATGGCCCGACGCCATTCTAAATGGCGTCGTCCATGCACGACGTCTTTTAGCGCCAGAAACCAGGTTCTGTTCTCTGCCCGAGGGTTCCCTTTTCACCCCCAAAAGCCCCAAAATGACCCAAAAATAGAGGAGCGAAAGAGGCAAGCTAAACCATCACAAATCCATATCCATAGAAACCCTCATCCCATCAAGAAAAGCCCCTAACATGCTCGTTCTACCCCCAAGCGCATCATGCATCACATGGAAACTACGGATGAAACGAGTATAATCCACGCAAGGTTCGTCCCCCTACCGATCTCTTGAACTCCTCCGGACTCCGCGCCGCCAAACCGTCGCACCGCAGACCGCCGCCGGTACCCCGAGGAGGTCGCCACTCCGCCGGAATGTCGGCCGCCGTCCGGAGAATGGAACGCCGCGAAGGAAGTGGTGGTGGTAGTGGTGAGAGGTAGAGAGGTAGTGGAGTGGTGGAAGAGGAAGAGAGGGAAAGGGAAGGGAAGGAGGGTCGGAGGGGCGGAGAGGGCGAGGAGAGAGAGTGAGAAGGTGAGAATGAGGGAAAGAAGGGGAAGCTCGCGGGGTCAATCTGAAACTGGCTAAAACGCATCGACCGAGACAGATGCCTATCAGATGACAGGACGGGCCGTATTGACAGCGCTCTGAAACGCGTCGCTCACCACGGACGCCGTTCAGATGACAGGACCGGCACCGTAAACTGACATCGCAGGGTCGCAATCTGAATGGCGCCGTCCATCATGGACGCCGTTCAGACGACAAGACAGGGGCCGTACTCTTGCGGTCCGAAACCCGCCCACATGGCGCCCACATGGCACAACAGCAACAGACTTAAATGGCGTCCACCCAGCAAGACGCCGTTTGAAAGGCGTCGTGCAGGACAGATGTCATTCAGTTAAAAATTCTCAAGACCCCTCAGGGTCCAAACCAGGGGATCCGGCCCGAACCCGACCCGAATACTGAACCCGAAACCTCAGTCCTTACACGACCCCTACAAGGAGGGGTACCACCTTCTCTCTCTTTAGCTCTCCTCAATTTTTGCCTGCTAGAGCATCCGCTCGCATGCCGTGGGCACCTATGACGAGAAGAAAGACGAGGGATCAAGTGATGTCCATCTCAAATATCCTATGATTGAGAACCGTTTAAAATAAATGTTTACAGAACATTGATCTCACTATCATGATTTCATCATGATTCAATATCCTTTACATAAGTCCATGGACATTCATTACGATAGTTAAATATACGAGAACTACATAATGAAAAGATTGCCTTTATTAATATTTAGAACTAGAATGTATAAAAATCAGTTTATGATTGGCTTTTAGCCCACTCAATTTTATCATTCTCCCACTTGGACTAAAGCCAATCACCCATATATTTAAGTCCCATAGACTTAAGGTGACGTTCTAAATCATTTTGTGACAATGACTTAGTTAGGGGATCTGCTACATTATCAACGGATGAGACTTTCTCAACCACTATATCTCCTCAAGCGATAATCTTACAGATCAGGTAAAAATGTCTTAGAATGTGCTTTGACTTCTGATGTGACCTTAGCTCCTTTGCTTGAGCAATTGCTTCATTGTTGTCACACAATAATGGGACATGATCTGAAATCCTTGGGACTACTCCAAGAGTAGAGATGAACTTCTTCATCCAAACTGTCTCCTTACCAGCTTCAGCTGCAACAATGTATTCTACTTCAGTCGTCAAATTTGCGGTTGTTTATTGTATTGAACTTTTTCAACTCACTATACCTTCATTTAGCATGAACACAAATCCAAACATGGATTTGCTGTCATCCATATCTGACTGGAAGCTCGAGTCAGTATATCTTCGAAGTTCCAAGTCGTCTCCTCCATAGATGAGAAATAGGTCCTTAGTCCTTCTCAAGTATCTAAGGATACATTTCACCGCCTTCCAGTGTGTCAAATCTGGATCAGCCTGATATCTACTAGTGACACTTAGTGGATGTGCCACATCAGGCCTAGTACATAGCATTGCATACATGATAGATCCTATTGCAGAAGCATAAGGAAATCTATTCATGTATGCTTTCTCTTCAGGTGTCTTGGGAGACATTCCTTTGGAGAGATAAATTACATGTCTCATTGGAATGAGACATCTCTTGAAATTTTCCATGTCAAACTTTTTGATTATGGTGTCTATATACATAGATTGGGATAATTCAAGTATCATTTTGGATATATTTCTATAGATCCTTATTCTCAGAATATAGGATGTATCTCTCAAATCCTTCATAGAGATGTTCTTGGATAACTAAATCTTTACTGATGAATAACATTCTTACATCATTCCTAATGAGTAGAATGTCATCAACGTAAAGCACTAGAAATGTGACCGTCCTCTCATTGGTCTTTTTATATACACAAAGTTCACTTCATTCTTAATGAAGTCATAAGATTTGATTGCTTCATCAAATCTTAAGTTCCAAGTTCGAGAGGCCTGCTTTAATCCATAAATGGATCGTTGCAGCCTACATACTTTACTTGGATGCTCTTTGGAAGTGAATCTTTCAGGTTGTATCATATACATCTCTTCCTGAAGGTTGCCATTAAGGAACGCTGTTTTCACATCTATTTGCCATAGTTTATAATCATAGAATGTAACAATAACAAGAAGTATTCTGATTGACTTAATTATGGTAACTGAAGAAAATGTTTCGTCATAGTCAAGTTCTTGTCTTTGATGATACCGTTTCGCTACCAGTCTTGCCTTGTAAGTGTCAATTTGTCCATTTGCTCCGATTTTTCTTTTAAAGATCCATTTACTGCCAATAGGTACTATACCTTCTGCCAGATTAACCAAGTTCCAAATTTGGTTGGCATACATGGACTGAATTTATGAATTCATTACTTCTTGCCATTTTTCTGATTCTTGATTATTCATAGCATCTTGGTAGGTTTGTGGATTATCATCCTCATTTATATGCACTATTAGTTTGCCGTCAAAAATATGTCTAACATATCTTTTAAGCTGCTTAGGCACTCTACTAGATCTATGAATATCTTGTGTATTGTTCTAAACAGGTTCTTTAGTCAATGGCTCATCAGATGAGCTAGGATTGATTTGTGAGTCTGAAATTTCTTCCAGTTCTATCTTACTCCCACTGTCTTCTTTTAAAAGATATTCTTTCTCTAAGAAGACAACTCTATTCGTGACAAACACCCTTTGATCGCTGGGTTGATAGAAATAATATCCAAAAGTCTCTTTTGGATATCCCATAAACCTGCATTTTTCTGTCCTGAAATCCAGTTTATCTGGATCACATCTTTTGACATGTGCAAGACAACTCTAGACTCTAACATGCTTAAAGTCTGATTTCTTCCCTTTCCATATCTCATACGGAGTGGAAGATACTGACTTACTGGGAACTTTGTTCAACAGATATGCAGCAGATAGTAGTGCATATCCCCATAAAGAAACTGGAAGTTTAGCATAACTCATCATTGATCGTACCATATCTAATATAGTTTGATTCCTCCTTCCTGACACACCATTTAACTGTGGTGTATAGGGAGGAGTCTATTGAGACAGAATGTCATTATTCTTTAGATACTGTGTGAATTATGTACTTAAGTATTCACCTTCTCGATCAGATCGAAGAGTCTTAATAGTCTTTTCAATTCGTTTGTCAATTTTATTTTTAAATTCTTTAAATTTCTTAGATTTCTAACTTATGTTTCATTAAACATATATAGCCATATCTTAAGAAATCATCTGTAAATGAAACGAAGTATGAGTAACCTCCCATAGCATGAGTGGACATTGGACCATATATATCACTATGTATAAGTTCTAATAATTCCTTAGCCCTTTCCCCATGTCCAGAGAATGGAACTTTATCATTTTTCCTATGAGACAAGCTTCACAAGTTGCAAATGATTCATAATCAAATAGATCAAGGTATCCATTCTTTTGTAACTTAATAATCTTGTTCTCATTTATATAACCGATCCTACAATGCCTTAGGTATGCCTTATTCACATCTTTATCTACTTATTCAAGAGACTTATTTACTAGACATACATCATATGCAATATCAAGTAAATATAAACCATTGAGTAAATATCTAGAAGCAAACAATTTGTCTCTTAGATTAATAGAACAACCATTATTCTCTAATTTCAATGAATATCCTTCTTTATCTAAATAAGAAATAGAAATGATATTCCTAATGATAGTTGGAACATAATAACAATCTTTAAGTTCCAATATGTCTCCTGATGGCATCTTGAGTCTTGTTGTCTCCACAACTAATGCACCAACATTTGCTCCATTTCCAAGTCTCAGATCTACGTCTCCACGATTCAATATTCTTCTACATGTTAGCACCTACAGGTTGTTGCATATATGAGAAACACATCCAGTATCTAATATCCAAGGTGTAGATTCTCTATAAGACAAGTTAAGATCAATCATGAGTATACCTGAAGCTTCACCAAGCTTCTCCTTTACTTTCTCTGTTAGATAAATCTTACAGTTTTTTTTCTAGTGTCCTTCCTTTGGCAGTGTAAACATTGACCTTTATCATTGGCCTTCGCTTTGTCCTTTTGAACAGCTGGTTTGCTTTTCATTGGCTTCTTAGTCTTTCCTTTCTTAAAGGTTTGTTCAGTTTTCCTTTTCTTATTGGTCTTACCAACAAGCATAACATGTGACTTATCCTTTTGGATAGTACCTTTAGCTATCTTCAACATATTGAGCAACTCAGCCAGTATAACCTCAATGTTATTCATATTGAAGTTAATGATAAACTGTGAGTAAGAATTTGGTAAGGACTAAAGGATTAGGTCGATGCTTAAGTCATTATTCATAACAAAATCAAGAACCGCGGGCCTTTATATCCACTCTATCATTTGAGCACATGTGTTTGAACAATGTGCCCTCGGTCACTCTAGTCCTGAACAGTTTATTTGATATCTCATATCTTTCTGTTCTAGATTGCTAACCAAACAACTCTTGTAGGTGATGCAAAATAGCCTTTGCTTCCATGTTATCATACTGTCTCTGTAATTCATTATTCATTGAACCAAGCATGTCACATTGGACTTTAATAGAGTCTTCCTTCCAGTTTTCAAAAATCATAAGTTCATCCTTATTGGCATTATCACCGGGCTATTCTAGATCATACTGATCTAGGACATAAGCAAGTTTCTCACACCTAAGGACAATCTTCAGGTTGCGGAGCTAATTTATATAATTCGGTCCCGTGAATTTGTTAGCATCAAGAATGCTACGTAGAGGATTAGGTGACGACATAGCGACCTACAAGGAAATATAACAAAAAATAAGCAGATAGTTATTTTAAATTAGATTTAGGATTTTTAATTTAGATTTTACTTCTACTATTTTTCGGTGATCTGTACGACCCTCTATTGTATAGAACAGAAGATTCTGGTGATCTCTTAGTAAGGATCATAATCCTTTGGATATCATGCATGTGATCTTGTGGTAGAACAACAAATCACATCATGTTCCTCAAGCAGCCAACTCTTGGCAATCGCAACATTTGCATTATCTGATCAAGTTTTAACCTCCTAAATTAGAATGATCTTGTGGTAGCACAACAAATTAAATGATTTAGTTAAGTTTATCCATCATTACGTAGATAGTATGAATTGATGGTGTAAT